>JAODUD010000062.1:28177244-28192788 GCA_026784285.1 Stomatorhinus walkeri
GGGGGGCGGAACAGAACAGGCAAATTTCCTTTTTGCAGGGTGGTAGGAGATGTCTTATTAATATTAATGAGAAAAGTGCTACATGATTGGCCAGTGCCTACCTTACAAAATAGTGTGGCACTGCTGGCACTGGCGATATTAGACAAAACTATATCGGAATTCAGTCTATATTTGATATAGTTTTAACGGTGCCAGCAGTGAAACAACTAGCCAGCTTATTAGTGGAATAACTTTGTATTGGAAATGAAAACCGTGCTGCAGGTCCAATAAATGAAATATTGTAGCTCTCGAGTGGTGAGGAGATCATCAGGTGGACAGTAAAGTTCAGTTATTAGCAGACAGTTTTATTGCATGATTCTTAAAATGACAGCATTAACGTGCTCCTGAGGGGATAAAGTACCTTCCCTTACAATACGTTTAGTTTATGACTTTGCATTGCAGTTACAAAACCTTTTACGTCAAATAATCGTTCCAGCCCTACTTGTTAGTAAACGATTGCAGCCCTGCTGTGTCATTGTCGGGTTTCCTCTGGTCACTCTGGTTTCCCCCATAGTCAAAAACATGCAGGGTGAATTAGGGTTACCAGATTTTCCATAGATGTGGATGTGTGAGCGTGCCCTGCGATGCATTGGAGACCCATTCTGGGTTATTCCCTGCCTTTCCTCCCATTGTTTCCGGGTTTGGCTCTGGATCCTTACCACCCTGCATAAGACCAGCGAATATAAAAAATGGATGGATGAATTGGTGTTGATGGGACTGACCCTTGTCATACCTCGTGTTTTCTACCTCCTATAGGGTGTGAAGCTCTTGTCCTACTTGTACAATGAGGCCCAGAGTAACTGCAGCAATGAGAACTACCCTATTCTGCTCTCCCTGCTAAAGAGCAGCTGCGAGCCTTACACAAGGTCAGTCACGTCTGTCCCCTTGATGCCGGCCTGACTCTGGTGGCTGCTCTGCTCTGTGTGATCTCCAGCAGCAGTTATATTCGGCTGCACTGAACAAAGTGGTTTATCAACAGAATGGTTCATCATATTTTTCTGAAAATATTGTGATTGATATCTGTAAATTTTTGTGTGGGGGTGTGCTCTGCAGTGGACTGGCATTCCATTCAGTGTCCTCTGCGTTGTGCCTAGTGAAGGGGAAAAAGGTTTGATACAGATAGATTTTGAACACCTTGTTTATTTTATTGGCATGAGAATTATGAAAGAAATGCATGTGGTGTAGGTTAGGACAGAATGATTTCAGTCAGTATGTTTCAGTCGTGAAAAAAATCTAATTATTGTGTTAGTTCAACTGAAACAGGACTTTTGAAAAAGTATTCCATCCTCCTCTGAAAAGCCACTGTATTTCCGTCTTGCATCATTACAACCTATAAAAATCACAAATGTAGAGTATCACAGTGAAGTTTTATTTTTCTGTGTACATGTTTGATTCATTTAGAGCTTGGTGAACTTAACAAATGCAAATTGACAGTCATGTTTTAAAAATGCTGTTGAAAAAGTAATCGACCTCTTCACATGACACACAGTCAATACTTTGTAGCAGCACCCTTTGCGGCAATAACTGCTTGCAATCACTTTGGATAGCCATCTGCAAGCTTAACACATCTGGATGGAGGCATTTTTTCATTCTTCCTTGCAGAACTGCTCCAACTTGGCCAAGTTTGAAGGCTTTCATATGTGAACTGCAATTTTGAGATCACGCCATAAATTTTCAATCAGAGTTAGATTTGGACTCTGGCTAGGCTACTGCAAAACCTGGATTTTTTTTTTGTCAAACCATGCTTTGGTTAATTTTGCACATATTGTCCTGCTGAAAGTGGTAGCATCATCCGAGTCCCAATTTGATAGCTGACATTTGAAGGTTTTCCACCCATTCTTCCTTCAATACGGACCCAGTTCCTATCCTAGGGAAGCAGTGCCAAAGCACGATACTCCAGCCACCATGCTTGATGGTATGGTGTTTGCCAGATCATTGCCAGTCCCTTCCATCCACCAGACAAATGTCTTTGTGTTGAGGCCAGAAAGTTCATCAGACCGAAGTACATAACTCCAGGATACAAGACTCTTGTCAGGATGTCTGTTAGCGAATTCTAATCGAGCTTTCAGATGTTGTTTTTTAGTAGTGGCTTTTTTAGCAGGGAAGGTGGCTCAGTGGGCTAAGCCCGTGTGCTTGTAATCACAAGGTCGTGGGTTCAAACCCAACCTCAGCCTGTCTGTGGGCCCTTGAGCAAGGCCCTTAACCCCCAGCTCCCTGGGCGCCCCAACAGGTGGCTGCCCCTTGCAGACAGGTTGCTCTACAAAGAGCAAGTAGAGGGAGGCATAAAAGGAATTTCCCCACAGGGACAATAAAGGATTGATTATTATTATTATTATTATTATTATTTTCCAGTATCTCTGCCATATAGCCCCTCTCTGTGCAAAACCGATATTATTTGCTCTCACTTCTCTGACTAGCTGCTTTGACATTTTCTTTGTTGGTTTAACAGGGTGGCCTGTCTTTGGCCAGTTCATTACGCTTCCAGATGTCTCACACTTTGCTGTGATGGCCTTCACAGTGGACACATTGACGCTAAGGAGCTTGGCAATCTTCTTGGCACCATTGCCATCTTTAAACTTTTTAATCACAGTGGTTCGCAAGTCATTAGAAAGTTATCTTGCCTTGATTTTTGTCAATTTTTGAGGTTTCTCTAAATAAGGCCCTTATTACTGATTTCTAAGTTGTATGTTCCTAAGAACTGCCCTAAATAATCACTTATGGACCAGTCAACAAGCTAGAGGATTTATTGATTGATTGTTCACACCTGTTTTGATTAACCTCATTGCATTGTTAACAATCATACGGTCAACAAGCTATTAGGGGTCGAGTACTTATTCAACAGCAGATGTTTCATTGTTGCATAATTTGATTTTCAGGATTTATGATGAAAATTTATTGTCCAAGAGGCCCTCATTTATATGTAACAGTATGAAACTTAAAATGCATTTTCAAAGAAGAATATTACAGGAAATTGCCTAGGGCGTCATACTTTTTCAGTCCACTGTAAACTTGTTATTCTGACTGAAATCATATTAAGTCAACTTTCTCAAAGTCAAACTAACATACCCTGATAATGCGGTTGGGAGTCGATTTACTCCTGCATGTATACGTTCAGTTATACCCAAACTGGTCTAGGTGCTCTGCTCATGCTCCACAGTTTCCCTTCCCTCGAGGTTTTTCCCAGAGGTATCAGAAGACGCATGGAGCATAGCAGGCATTGCATAGTTGGTACACTCCAGGAGGATACAGCGTTATCGTCTGCCTTTGGACAACACCATAGCCGCAAGGAATAGTGTGCATCTCATTTGTTAAAAGCACATCATACAGCATGTACGAAACTGTACAGTGCTTTAAAGCTGTCCAATTCACCAATTGACTAAAAGCCACTTTTCCACTGCACCAGGCAACTTGCTTTTGGTACTGCAAGAAAGTACCAAAGGTGTAGTACTTCAGGGTGTTGGTCTTCCACTGGCATAAAAACTTATATCAGCGCCAAATGACATTACAACACAAGGCAGGGTATTTTCTACTGAATTCTAAAATTGGCTGTAGTAAATTAAAGGGCTGGACGACATGCAATACTGATATGTTATGCACATGCAATTCTCACATCACTAATTAGCTAGATTAGAATCAGGCTTTTTCTTACCTTCAGTTCAGTATGGATATTACAGCGCAGGAAGTTTTACATAGAAAAAGGCTCAAGTTTTGTAATTTTAATGATTATTCCTTTTATCTAGTATATGTTTAAAAATCAGCTTAAAGTTTGCCTCTAATGCTTTTGCATAAGTGCTGTATGCAATCTTCACAACATTCATAATCATTTTCATCCTTGCTGTTAAAATCAATTTTAGATGGGTGTGTGAGAGATACATACTCAGTGATTTATTTCCTCTCCCATGCTTGCATAGTGGGACAAGGATAGTAGTCCAATTAAATGGCCTCATTGAGCTATAACCATAACTTGACTTAACTATGCCTGTAAATGTGCTGACTGTTAACTGCTTGAGCAAGGCCCTTTACCGTAACCCCAACTGCTCCGGAGACTGATTCTGACTGGTTCTGTTTTCTCAATTGTTGATCATTTTGGATAAAAGTGACTGCTAAATAAATAAATGTTTTGTCAGTATTTGGGCTTATTTCAGTTTGGTCCGTCACCCGTTACAGGTTTGTGTCTGACTGGGTGTACAGCGGGGTGTTCCGGGATGTTTACGGAGAGTTCATGATCCAGGTCAATGATGACTACCTCAGCTTTCGGGGTAAGACCTTCTGGCTGGCTGAATGTTTACTGAGCTGAGAGTTCATGGTCCATGGGTGTTTCTTTCTTTCTTTCTTTCTTTCTCTCTCTCTCTCTCTCTCTCTCTCTCTATGTGTGTGTGTGTGTATAATATACACACACATACACATCATTTGAGTTCTGATTGAATTTTCCCCATAAGAAATAATGGAAAACCAATTAATTGGTTCCCGGCCCCAAAAATTACACCTAAATATGTTTTTTTTAGTATTTAAACACAAAATGAACCGAATAAAACAAGAAGAGCATATACTATGCCTTACCTGTATTCCTCGATACCCTGAAGTCTGTGCCTTTGTCTCCGTTCCGTCCCCACTCGGCACAACAATATCATTATAATTAAACGTATTAATAGTTTATTATTGATATTAAAATAATAAATAAGAAATGTATTTTATTATGTAGTAATTACTGTTACTGTCTATCATTGTCTAAATGTATTTTTACTGTCTAAATATATGTATTCAGTTAGTGTAAACATGCACGATGCTATTACAGCTAATGTGAGGCTGAGTGAGACTGAAGCGTTACCCTTTGTTTCCGCTGAGAGACGTGCTGCGTGACTCATTTCCCAGCTCGTGCAAGTTATCTTAGGTCGGCGTTCACGATTTGAATTCTGAGATTCAGATCGAGTTCTAGGTATTTTTTTTTTTTATTGGTTGATTCGACTTTTAAGAAATTCGTATTGTAATGAGTTTGAGAACTGGGGTACCACTGTAATGTAATGTAATGTGTCTCCTTCCCACTTACAGACAAGAACTTCTGGGTGCAGGGGTACACCCTGATCTCTCAGAATGTTGAAGAATGTGTTCCAGTCTTTCTGCGTCACATTGCCAATGATGTGTACGTCTGTGGGAAAACCATCAATTTGCTGAAGATATGCTGCCCCCAGGTGGGTATCCGGAGTCAGTGCCTGCATGACAAAGTGATATTAATCTTATTTTTGGAAATAACATGTAAAATATACTATGTAAAATAATGTCATTGTTGAGGGGGTGACGCTGTGGTTAGCATTGTTGCCTCCAACTTCTGGGACCAGGGTTCCAGCCACCCGCCATAGCTCCATTTGTGGACACTGATACATCACAGATGAGCTGTTTTTCATACTACATGAACTTGTCTTACCAGACCATTTTGCTAATGGTATTGACATTTGAGTGGTGTGATTGACTTTGCCTTTCAAGACCCATTTTCTTGTAGTCTGACATTTTATACGTGTTGCGGTTTGTCTAGCTAGTAATTTTCTTAGTCCCAGCCTGTTGAAATTCACACCCTGAAACACTTTCAAGATTCAGGCTTTTAGCCCAACCTATGAGGCCTATAGGTCTTTTAAACCTTGCTTTATAACAATGAAATCATTCTCAATTGTGACATAATGAAAGTGGAATTGAAAGTTACTTTGACATATCTAAATATGAAGTACTTAGATATGTCGGTTCTTAAACTCTACATGGATTAAAATATAAAGTCATATATTCCTGTAAATGGGGAATAAATGCAAAGTTTTTTTTGACCCTGAGGTCTATGAAGGGAGGGATTAATTAATATGATCTGCACACAGGAGATTTAATAACATCCTTGGTACATTAGATTGTGATACTACACAAAGGGGCTACAGTGTACGTCAGTACATTATTTCACCTGTTCAGTAAACCTTCTATAAATACTTGTTTCACTACTTGTTGGTGGTGCAGTGGTTAGCACTGTTGCCTCACACCTCTGGGACCTGGGTTCGAGTCCCCGCCTAGGTTCTATGTGTGTGGAGTTTGCATGTTCTCCCTGTGCCGTCGTGGGGTTTTCTCTGGGTACTCCAGTTTCCCCCCACAGTCCAAAGACATGCTGAGGCTGATTGGAGTTGCTAAATTGCCCATAGGTGTACCTGTGTGTGTGAATGGTGTGTGAGTGTGCCCTGTGATGGGCTGCCCCCCCGTCCAGGGTTGTTCCCTGCCTCGTGCCTGTTGCTTCCGGGTAGGCTCCAGGCAACCCAGTAGGATAAGCAGGTATAGAAAATGGATGGATGGATGGATGGACTACTTGTTAGCCATTTCTTTGTGTTTTTTATCAGTTATTTCTGTCTGCGTATTTCTCATGTTCTCGCTTTCACTGAAGCTTAACAAAAAGCATTTTGCTGAAGCCATAATATACATATTCCTGTTAAATGAAGTTTATTAGTTTTTTCTTTTTTTAGTTTAAATATTTTCTGCCCACAGAGTTTTTTTTTCTTTCTGGATTCTTTATAGAGATCAGAGGTTACATAAGTCTTTTTCATTTTTTTGTCATCCTTCTATTTTCCAACATTGAAAGAATCTATTTTTATGGTTTCTCTGCATGCTTTAGCATAATTACTGGAAATGATGATTCCAAGTGGTGTGCCAGTATGACCCTGCTAATTCTCCTCACCTCTGCCCCTCCCTGACTACAGCATTATATCTGCTGGTCCGAGCTGCCTTTGCCCCGGATTGCTGTCACCTTCTCCTTGCAAGAAGTGGAGGAGATCGAGCGTGACTGTGCTGTGTATCGAGGCCGCATGGAAAGGATTGCGAAGCAGTGTGCCCTCAGCAGGGAGGAGAAGGTCTGTTGTGTAACCCTTGGAGTATATGGGGCATGGTGCATACCACAGAACAAGCATCTCAATGTCATGTGTACTGTGTTTGTGGGCTTCTCTTCTTGTTTGATAATCTTGTGGAAGGCCTTAACTGGACATGGGTGATGTAACTGTCCGTGTTCTGCTCCAGACCCTGCATGCAGAGCAGGCTCGACAGGAGCTGATTGTGCAGGTCAGAGAGTCTACAGCCAAGACTCTGGAGAACATTCGAGGTAGGCATTGTGTTGACCACGGTGCCAGACCCAGTATGTAGGGGAAGTGTTACGGGGAACATGCTGGATGAGATGCTCATTCGGCAAACCCCCAGTCCCCAATATATGAGGCAGCAGAGATACCCACTGAGTCACCACACCACCCTGATTTGAAAATACAGAATTAAATAAAATTGGGATTGACTGGAATATTATATTTAAAGTGATACTATTTAAAAAGCTGTTTTAAGCAGCAGATCAAGTCAGTGAAAAGCAAAACATAAACCCACCACATTATCCTGGATTATATAAAATAGTCTTGTTGACTATACCCATCAGACCAACCTCAGTTCTTAAGGGATGCAAAAGCCTCTACTGTGCTGTGAGATAGGGTATCTGAAGGGAATTGGGTCATTAATAGATGCGCCATCAATGGCCAACTGGCCATGAGTATATGGAAGTTCTTCCTTAGCAACGATTGAGAAATTTCTTAAGTCTAAAATATTGTGTTTTAAAAAGATGTTTATGTAATGAAGGGCATGCAATTAAACTGGAGCCTTTAAATAAGATAAACTCAAATAAACCAATAAGAAGCAAGGCTTCCCAGATTTCTCATTGATGTGTTGGGGCTATAATCTGCATCACTAATTTTATTCATTGAGTCAAGCTTGGAGGCTTTGTGGCACTTGTTGCCTCATACCTCCACCACTAGGGTTTGAATCCCATTTCCAGTCTTGTCAGTCAGCACTAATTTGAGTGTCCAGTAACTGCCTTGGTCCTTCTTTTCTAACCCTGCAGGCCGCCAGCTGTCCCAGCATCTGGCGGCAGAAGCCAAGAAGAGGGAGCTTTTCGAGGAGCTGAAGGAGCACCTGGAGCACGACCGGGAGGTGAGAGTGACGCTGATGCTGTTCGCCTGTGAACAGTTGTGAGGACTGTTACAATCCTAGGTCTAGGTCTTGGATTAACATTGTTATTATTTTGGGTTAGGACCAAAAACGCCACAACGTAAGATAAAATAGAAAGATATGCTTTGATTAATGCATGTGGCAAGTGACGTATGACAGTACCTAAGCAGCAGGAGGCTATAGGCGGCGTCACAGAAAAAAAATACACAAAAGGGTCTAAATAAGCATTTAATCCCCAAAGGAGAACTACTCTGTGCTAACCAAAAGTACATAGGTTACGCTTGCCTAAACTGGTGTGACTAGACATTCAGTATTTCTACGTGTGGCAAATGTACATGCGCACACATTCTAAACTGAGCCCCACAGCCTTAGGAGTCGGGTACCGGTATCTTGGCTACTACAGTGAGCAATTTGTCGTTTAGGATAAAAGTCCTCGCACTTAAGCCATCACGATGTAAACGTGCACCAACAAGCACAAAGGCATCTATACTAGGGTTTCACCCGTCACATCAATGGGCAATATACACTATCCATTATCTATACACCCCGGTTGTTGTGTTTGTGCACTTTCATAACAAATGTTAAAAATGTTAAAATATTAAAAATATTTACCTAGTTTTAAAATATTAACTTACTTAATCCAGTCGTAATTGCTGCAGTATTCTGTAGTAATCCTGTGAATAATTAATCATATATTTTAAACATTTTCCACGAAAAAAGCACACCTAGTAATACATTAATAATCTATATTAATTGTATTAGATGGAAAACAAAGCACATATTCATTTGCAATCATCCATGCACTATTCTGGGGGAAAAATATTGGTAACTCTTTACTTAAAGCAGTCATTATGTTGCATTATACATACCTTTATCATGGATTATAATACATTCATAAAGTATTATAGACACAGCTATATCTATTCATAAAAAGGCATAACACATAATCATTGTGAATGTTCTATGAAGGTTTCATCTATGTTTAAGATTGCCATAGGTGTGTGAATGCCTATTTAAATGGTTTGGTTTCTGGATGTGTAAGCACCTCCTGTTTGTGGCATCATGGTTCTGACATCTATGTGAAATCCGCCTGTCACATGCGTGACACACATATGACCCCTTTAAAGCCCAGGTGGTTCTTCATTACAGTGGCGCAGCTCAGCGAAACTGAAGAAGCAGGAGGAGGACTTCAGCTTCACCAGGGAGCTGCGGGATCGGGAGAAGAGGCTACAGGCCTTGGAGGAGCAGCTGGAGCGGAGAGCGAGGTGAGCCTCTCCGGACATGCAGATGGGGGACTAACACAGGTAAAGGCAGTACCACAGAGGGGATTGGACCAGAGTCTGCCAATGCATGCAGTTCAGAAAATAGATCTGATTGGCTTATGCAAATATTTTACCTAAGGCATTTGTATATAATTCCAGTTGTTTTCACTTTAGATCCCCAGTCCCCCATTAAACAGGTAAATAATTACGTTCCTATTATTGGGTGATATTTGTTGACCTTCCTAATGAGATAGTGATATCTAAGATGAAGTTTGTCTCAGAATTTAATGCCATAGTTCTTGCTTCTGTGGAATCTGCCATCGGGCTTATTGATTTAGTTTGTTGCAGTTTTTATCATTATCAGGGACAGAACTTCTTAAAAGTCTGTGCCATGTCTACATACCATTGACTATTAAACACATACCCGTTATTTTCATCCCTTTGAAAAATATGCTTATGAATCTAATGGTGCTATTCCACTGGCATACAGGACAGGCCATACCCAGCCTGTACCACAAAGAGACACTAGTTATAGCGCGGTTCCTGCTCACTCAGTAAAGTTCGCTTAGCTCAGTAAAGGTATTGCTGGATTTGGACCAGCAACCAGCAATGTAAAACTGCAGAGATGCTTTGTTTACTGTCCACACAGTGTACATCATGATTTACTATGTGCTAATTTCCATTGGCATGTCTGTGAGAATCGCAGTGTTGTGTTAGCATCATATGCTAGCGGAATTAGCATTGGTTTGCCTATGAATCCATTTAATTCAACTGTTTAATAATACTTTTAAAAGTAGGAGGTTCAGTGTTTCCGATGGATCAAGAGGTTTGGTGTAGGAACAGTGTGGTGGTGGGGGTGGTACTACTGAAAAAATGTAGGCATCAGACCATTGTTGTACATTATTATTTTATAATTATTTTATTATTATTATTAATATCAGGGATGCACATAACTGGTATGCAAGTATGCATTCACCTTTAAAAGCAATATGGGTTTGTCAATTGCATGCAAACTCATCAGAAACAGCTTGATCTTGGAGTCCAGCTTCGTTCTCCTAGTAGATGGTAGCCTACTGGATCTAAGCTGAATCTTCAGAGTAGCAACAAGTCTGTGGTCAGAATTCACAACCTGGGCATTTCTGTAGACCCTGCAATTCTGCAGGAGTCTCCAGTGTCTGTCCACAAGGATGTAATCGATCTTTTTTGCCACACCACCAGTTTTGGAGTACTAAGTCCAATTATGTAGCTCAGGGTGTTGGAACCAGGATCCAGCAACCCGCAACCCCTGACATTTTGCAAGTCAAGAAACATGGACCAGGTTTCACCGCGGTCTCCAGACCCATGGGGACCGACACAATCCTCATAGCCAGCCCTGTCAGTGCCAGTGGTTGCATTGAAGTCACCCATGACCACAGGAGTGTCATCTTGTGGGCACCCTTTAACCACCGGGTGAAGCTGCGAGTAAAATGTCTCCTTTCGGAAGGAGCAGCTAGCTACAGTAGCTAGGAAGACTCCTCACTGTGGTCGGAGCATACACTGAGACAACAGACAAGACACCCAAGGAGTGGCTTAGCTGAGTCTCATGATACGTATGAAGACTTGCCCCCATCCCCTTCATGGTGTGAGAGCAGAAGAGTATCGTATTTGTTTGAATCGAGCAGTTGTGAGGTGTTTTACGGTGGCCTTAGTGCCAGTCCCGCCACCAACCCCCAAAAAATGTGTTTCCCTGCAAGTTGGATGACTGCTTGCAGGAGTTCTTAGTGGCAATGTAAAAAGTGCCATAAGTGAAGGAATCACAGTAACTTATCATTCCCATATATTGAATAACCACTACCGCAATAAAGGGGCTTCTGATATTTTAAAACTTGCCGTTGCTAGAAAAGGTAGGCTAGTGCTTTATCTGTGTTTATTAACTTGCCTTTTGGATCCAGGAAAGAACTGATCATGCAGTACAGCCAGCTTTCAGAGGAGGCTGCATGGAGGGAGCGGAGGGCACTATGGAGGGCACAGAGACTCCATCTATACCAGGCCAGGACTCGGTTTCTGCAGGAGGATCGGCAACTGATTGAGGTCAGTGTCCTCCTGTGGATGCACACACCCACTGACACACTTACTTATACCTCTCTGCTAACCAAAGTTTTCTGATGTCAGTGTGATGGTTGCTAAGCAAGCCACAGCAAAACTAACAACTGATAAGAACCCTTTTTAGTGGGACCCAAGACCCTGTTTGAAGTTCTTAGAACATACTAATAGCTTTTACATTGTTCTTAAATTTCTTAAGAAATTTTAATGGTGGTACAATATGATCAAATCAGCTTTTTCAAATTTTCATCTGCCCTGCTGTTGCTCTTTGCAGTCACCTAAGACCAGTGGGGTATTCTCCATACATGGATTACTCGTTTAGCCGGATGAAATTGTTGACAATTTGGCATGATCCTGGATCTGTCGGTTTTCTGAAACTCTTGTTGGTTATAGCAACACATCCTAATTGTCAAACCTACTCGGAGCAGGTTTGTTCTATGTAAACAAGGATTATCTTGCACACGTAATCAGTGTCTGAGCATGGAAATTCATTCAGGCATGGCCTCGCCATTCATGAATGAGCAACCAATTGCAATTGGCGCACAAATAATAAGAAGGGAATTTCAAATTGAGAGGGATTTGCGCAATTGGCATGATCCTTTATTGTTGCCGGATGATATTCTTTTTGAAAGAACGCTTCAGCTGAGATGGAATATTGTGTCTTATTTATTAGCTCTGTATAGTAGAAGTCCAACTAGGCGAAGTCGGGCTCTCACAGCCATACAGACAAGGTGCATTGGATGTTTTGCAAGTGGTACTTTCTTGTATACTGTAGGAGACGCGGAAAATATATCAGAATACAGTTTGTTGTTTTTCCCAGACACCTGCGCATGCAGGCAAATAAAGACGCGTTTTATGACATTGCAGGTAATGTATACGCAACAAAATTACAGTTCTACAAAGCATTAAAAAATCACACTGATATTCTCATTACCCAGAATTTCCAAAGGTTTTGTCTGCCTTCTTATTAGCTTCAACAGGAATGTTTTATAATTAAAGATTTCCTGCATTTCATATACATTAAATACATAACACACACACACACACATATATATTTTTTAGCGGAAACAAAGGATAATACTTCAGTCTCAGCCTCGCTGTGATAGCATCGTGTATGTTTACACTAACTGAATACATATATTTAGACATTAAAAATACATTTAAACAATAATAAACAATAACTAATTATATAATAAAATACATTTAAAAATAGACATCTTAATTATTTTTATATTAATAATAAACCATTAATACATTTATAATAATATTGTTGTGCCCAGCGGGGACAGAACGGAGACAAAGACGCAGACGTCAGGGTATCGGGGAATACAAGGTTTAATTACAGGTAAGGCAGGCAAAATGCAGACGGACAATACAATGACCGGACTGGGGGAACAAACTGAAACGCGGACTAAATACAGAGGACTAATGACAAAACCAGAAATAGCTGATCACACTGGGATTCCACACGGTATTAGCGAGGGGGCGTGGCACACGGAAAGAGCAGACGATCGGGGCATGACCCATTGTTTATTTTTTTAACTTTACACATTATTTGGATACATTTATTTTCTTACTTTACAAATTACTGTTTTGATAAATGTGCTTAGATGTGTTTAGTATAGTATATGCTATTCTTGTTTTATTCGGTTCATTTTGTTTTAATGCTAAAAAAACATATTTAGATGTAATTTTTTGGGCCGGGAACCAATTAATTAGTTTTCCATTCTTTCTTATGGGGAAAATTCGATCAGAACTTGAACTTTTTAGGATTCAATCTGGAGTTCTGAACGGATTAAGTTCATGTTCAGAAGTACCACTGTATATATGTATGAATGCAATGTCATGTTTGTATTTCACTTTAACTTGTTTTTAACTTGTCCTGCATGATTGTGCTTGTATTTGATCAGTACTTATGACAAAAAAAATGATAATGAAACATTGGAAACCTAATACTACATTTTTGGATTGGTTTAATGCATTTCGTTTAGTACATATTAAATATTTGAATTCATCATACCCCTTTAATAAAAGGTCCAGCTCGGACTGTGTGAAAAATTGCGCCCTCTTTTTTGACATTTTGTGGAAGCCAATGTGAGACTTGCCGATCAAGTTCTCTAGAATCGATATATATGGGCTTTTCAAGCAGCGTGGGCGCGCGCAATCATCTCGAATGATTTGGATCCAGCTGAGCTAATCTACTCGTGAAGTGCGTTTCAAGAACCAAGTTAACCGGATGATTTTCACTGCCAGTAATCGTGTCTAATGTATCTAATCTTTGAAGATTTAAGCGACGTACAGGGAATACCCCCCAGTTGTCTATCTGTCCATTGTTATGGTATAATTTAAGAAAAAATAACGTAAAACCAACATTTGTTAAATATAAAAATCAGTCAGATTGGCTGAATACCTCCATGAATTTGTAACTCTTACGTTGTATCTCCTCTATAAGACACCGTTACTAGTTAAACCTTTCATGGGTTATGTTTACTTCTCTGACTAGAAACAGTCTGCAATTTAGCTAATGTGCTTTTGTTTTCTTGTGCCCAGGCTCTCCTGGAGAGATATCCGCTAGGACAAAGGGAAGTCTCCCAGGAACCCCCCCCTTCATTAGCCAGCATGGATCAGCCCATCCTGGTGGGTTTGCTGGGAGTTAGTCAACTTTGTGATGTTTTGACAGAGAACGGTTTGATTTTGTGGTGCTCCGATACATCGTGTGCCCATTTACCATCTATTACTGCTTTATCTTACTATGCTCTTTGTCTGTGTAGGAACAAAAGGCGTCTGATGGTGCATCTGAGAAATCACGGGGCATTCTAGACAATGTCCCTACAGTCATCCCACAAATCCCTGTGGCTTCTACCACTCAACCCACTCCCATCAATAACCTTAAGCCCTTAACCCCAGCTGAGCTGAACCTCAATGATTTTCTCAACAAACTTCCTCAAGTTGCAGACAGTCAACAAATGGATTTGGCTTTGCAGGATATTGGCTCTGACCTTTCAGAGGGACATTCTGCTCTAATAGAACATGACATCTATACAGATATTCCCCATAAACCCCTACGGGCTGTTTGGCCTCAGTGGGGTCATACAGGGCAGACCTATGACCAGCAGAACCGCAGAAATGAATGTCAGCTTTCCACAGTTGACTCTGAAATCACTCAAGGTCTGTTACCTCAGACCGGGATGCTGGACACTTGTCCAGAGTCATCAGGGGTAGGTTCAGTTGCTGAGGTAGATTCTGCTGTGCAGAAACAGGCAGAACATCTTGCAAGTGCCTTTGTTACTGGGGGAGAGTTTTTTGAGGGCAGTGAGATCTGTCCTGGCAGCTTTGAGGACCCTGCTTCCCAAGTAAAGGTTGAATCAAATGAATCTATACCTACTGTGCACGGATCTGCTTCAGATGCAATTATTAATGTGGGGACACATGTATCAGAAAAAGTCAGCCTTGCTGATTTGATTGGCACTTACAAACATGTATCTGAAATGGATTCTCCTCACCCATTGTCAAATATTTATGATCGTGTCTCAGATGACAGCATAATGGTGGGTGGGTTTACATCTGAGGTATTATTCCCCCACCCCTGCTGGAACACACATGGCCACTTCTCTGACTGCACTCTCAAAGTGGACCCTATGCTGCCAGGCTCAGAGCCTTCAGAGCCCAAGCACCTGCCTGGCAATATGTATGGACACTCTTCAGACTCTACCCTTGGAACTGGGTGCATAGTCTTGGGCACAGAACCAGTCCAGACCTCCTTGCCTGTATATGTTTATGGACACTCCTCTGACACTGTGTTGGACGCGGGCTGTGTGGTTAAAGGCCCAGAGCCAGTCCAGGCCCCACTTCCTGGAAGTACTTTTGGACACTCCTCAGACTCTGTGTTGGACGCCGGCTGTGTGGTTAAAGGCCCAGAGCCAGTCCAGGCCCCACTTCCTGGAAGTACTTATGGACACTCCTCAGACTCTGTGTTGGACGCCGGCTGTGTGGTTAAAGGCCCAGAGCCAGTCCAGGCCCCACTTCCTGGAAGTACTTATGGACACTCGTCTGACTCTGTGTTGGACGTGGGCTGTGTGGTTAAAGGCCCACAGCCAGTCCAGGCCCCACTTCCTGGAAGTACTTATGGACACTCGTCGGACTCTGTGTTGGACGCGGGCTGT
>JAODUD010000062.1:28192888-28223239 GCA_026784285.1 Stomatorhinus walkeri
GTGGTTAAAGGCCCAAAGTCAGTCCAGGCCCCACTTCCTGGAAGTACTTATGGACACTCCTCAGACTCTGTGTTGGACGCGGGCTGTGTGGTTAAAGGCCCAAAGTCAGTCCAGGCCCCACTTCCTGGAAGTACTTATGGACACTCCTCAGACTCTGTGTTGGATGTGGGCTGTGTGGTTAAAGGCCCAGAGCCAGTCCAGGCCCCACTTCCTGGAAGTGCTTACAGACACTCATTGGATTCTGTGTTGGATGCGAGTTGTGTGTTTAAAGACACAGTACCCGTACAAGTTCCAGCTGTCCTTGATGAGACCAGTGTCAACCTGGATGCCCAGAACCCAAAATTTGGTATGGCTTTAAGATGCTTTAACTTGGACAGAGTTTTTAACTATATAATTACACACTAAAACCTGTCATAAATAAACTAATTATATTAATGGACATTTTTGGGCATGTGCAGGGGGCTGAAGCTGCTTGAGTACCTGCCTCTTTTGCATGAATGATTCAAAGTCCCCCTTTATCAAATTTTATAGGGGAACTTTGGATGGTTCCTACTAGGGAAATTCTGAGAATTTTCAAAGTTAGAAACTTTCCATTGGGATTAACGTGACTATATGGGAATTAATGGGAAAACTGGAAATTTAAGAGAACTTAAATGTTGTTGAAAAAACATCTTGCAGCATAATCTTGGTTAAAACAACCAAATTTAATGCAAATTCAGAATTTGTACCCTGCACTGTGCATTCCGCCCTCACGTGCGCAGGTAATTTCTAGAATAATGCACACTATATTGTTTGAGCCCAGGACTACATCCAGTCAAATAAGTTTTGATGATATTACAGTTATATTTTATCTATGGTATTAAAAATTAACTAGGAAATAGTTAATCAAAATGTGTTTATACAGCAGCTAGCTAGCCAGTAAATCAAATATGCTTAATGTAAACTAGCTAATGCAATTTCATTGACAATTTAACTTTTGTAACCTGATCACCTCATAATGCATTGATTGAGTTTAAAAACAACTCACAAACACATAGACAGACAGAAATCATGCATATGCCATCGTGAAATGCTGAGCTTTATGGTGATAATTGATATCATTGCATAACCAAGTGCTTGTGAGTAACTGTGTGTAAAACATTCCAAAATAAGTATCTGTATAAAAATGCACTACTTATTCGGTATTATGATATTCTATATTATCCATGCGGTTTGCTTTATTTGCTATCTTGCTGTATCTGACGGTTTGCGCAGAGTTCTACAGCTCGCTGAAACAGTTCAGCTCTGCTCATTTATTATTATAGACAAAAAACCTGCTATGACCTATAAATCAGAAAACAGCGTTCAATTCGTTAGGAAGCCATTTACTGGACATTTTTTGCACAAAAGTTTGCATACGCCTGTTTTGATGTCAAGCTGTATATTTCCCCACCTTAACTTCCTATGGAAGGTTTCTAGAAATTTGAAAAAAAAAATCTGTGCATTTGAAACCCAAGTTCCTACTGCAGTTTCACTATTTTAGCATTAAAAACATTAACCAGCAGCACTGTTCTGATTATTATTATTATGCTGCTGGAAAGACACCAAGCACATGCCAATAACCTTCTTTAGTACAGACACTTTGTGAATCTTAGTCATTTGCTCATAGATTGAGATTAGTGTTGTCATGTGTATGGCCTGAAACTGTTATATATTTTGCTTTAGGATTAACATTTTAAATTCAAATTTAGTTTTGTTTACATTATATATTTCCACTTTAACATCTCTAGGAACTTGCAAACACGTCATGTTAAATAAGAAAATTGATTGTAATTATGTCCTGTCTTTTGTGTGTCTATACACACAATGTCTCAGATACCCCCAAGGAGCACCAGATGCTTGGAGGAGTGTCTGCATGGCCATGCAGCATCCCGAGCGGGGAGGCAGAGGAAGAGGATTACCTCCGCTGTCTGGCTATGCAGTACCCAGTGGAGCAGTACCAAGATGACTACCACCTCCTCAGTTAGTGGAAGTACCGGCCTACACGTTGTACTCAATCACTTTCGGCAATTAACATTTTCTTCACTATAAAGCAAATTTTCATGCTATTAAAATCTATCTATTCCAGGAGCACCTCTACAAGCTAACAACACTCCATTTGATCTGAATGCTCTCAGGGTTGCACTTTGTCTAATACATTTTATTGGATTCTTGCTATGATTAGAAGACGCTGTGAAGCTCTTGCTCCAGAACTGCCTGCACGTATCTGGGCATTCATTGGAAGCTCTACCTAGATGCACTTATACCTAGTGTTGCAGTAATCGAGACCACTTTTTTTCTTTGTCTCAGACGTAGAGGACTCGAGATTTTATTTCAAGACCAGTCAAGACCACTCAGCAAAACGCCTCTGTATTTATCTATATAACGTTTAATTTTCATATGTTTAACTCAGAGAACCCGACAAACACAAAATGCATTGATTTTCGTACCTGTTAATCACAGGCTCGTAATTTTGGATAGGTATAAGGCAGAGGCATGAATCTTTACAATCAAGAGAACTTACTCGATCCGGTAATTCAAGTTGCAAAGTATTCCAGAGTAATCCCGTGCGTAATGAATCATATATATTAAACATTTTCCACGAAAAAGCACCCCTAATATTCCAAAAAAAAAAATCGATGATATTCACATTTGACTGATGACGAAGCACATATTCATTTCTGCAATGATCCATGCACCCTTCTAGTAAAAGCATATTGGCAACTCTTTAATTGAAGTGGTCATTATTTTGCATTATACTTCATAATACTAATACATTCATAAAGTATTATCAACACAGCTATAACTATTCATTAAAAGGCATAACACATAGTGATGCGTAATATGCATTATGAATGCTCTATGAAAGTCTTATCTATAATGCGCTATACCACTAAGTGTATATACTAATAGAAAGCAATGCATGGTTTTATATCAGATCATTTCAACAAGTTACCAAGTGAATGCAAAGATATTCATGAAAGATATTACATTTCTGTCTGGCACGAACTGTATTCCTGCACGATACTAAGCCATAGAGGGTTTCCCAAAAAAACCCAATATTCCCATATCATAGAGTCTGTATCTCAACATTTATAAGATTATATTTGAAATGCCTGCAAATCTTTGTATCAGGTGAGAGTAAAAATTGAGAAATTTCAGTAAGCGCACGTAGTCCAGAATGTCCAGAAAACAAAACCATAAAGTATATGCAGCTAACTCAATGTAATTAGTCTGAAACCAAAGGGATAGAAAAACGTTCAAAAATGGATAGGGTTCAAAAGGTTAACACGGTACTGTGATTGGGTGTAAAACATCCTGCTTCAAAGTTCAAATGCAACCAGTAATGTGCATCTTATTTTAAAAAATTTTACATTTGTACAGAAGCATTTATTTTGAAATTTTAAGAAAAAAAACGTCCATGGTTCAAATTATACTGTGACACAAATTTTAGGCCATACCGCCTCACCGAAAAATGGTGCCTATGCTCCACATTTTGTAGTGTGTTGTGTTATGTAGTCCGTTTCTGATTTTGACTTGGTCTAGGCCTGCCTTGGCCTTGGTCGTGTCCCAATCTAGCCCTGCCTTGGTTTTGGTCTTGTGGTTATGCCCTGCCCTGCCTTGGTCTTGGTCTTGTCTTGGTCTCACTCTGCCTTGGTCTTGATCTTGTCTTGGTCTCGAAAGACTCTGGTAATGACTTGGTCTCAGCTTTGGTGGTCTTGACTACAACACTACTACACTACCTATACCTAGTTGACTCCTTCACTTAATATTATGCTAATAATGTGCAATTTCCTGCAAAACAAAGTAAATGTAAATATAAATTTTAGTTCAAACCCATGAAGACACTACACTGATTCTGCATTTTTTCTTCACAGCTGCGGCCTCGGACTCTCAGCTGCTTCAGCAGATCATCCGTGGCCCCTATGGCTTCCCAGGGTCCCCAGTGATGTGGAGATCCACCGATGCCACGGCTGTGCAGCTCAGCGAGATGGTGTCTCTGCCTGTATTGATGAAACACTCCGTCACCACGCCACTGATCACACAGTGCGTCCCCTTTAATGTAACTGCATGTGTGTTCCAGTATGTGTTTCGCTGGATTTGCTAGGATTGCACTATAAAAACATACATGCATGCTTTGATTAGATGTGTTAAGATCATGCTAAAAGCCAAAGTTGGATGAGGTATGATGGAAGCAGTAAAGTGTTTTTAGTTTCTGAATATATGAATGAACCTTCTCAACAGTGCGTGGAGGTCAGGGACAGTACCGCTGGATTGGCAGACCAGGGTGGTGTTCCGCTTTTTAAAGAAAGGGGACCAGAGGGTGTGTTCCAACTGCAGGGGGATCACACTTCTCAGCCTACCTGGGAAAGTCTATTCCAGGGTGCTGGAGAGGAGAGTGAGATCGATAGTCAAATCTTAAGTTCAGGAGGAATGATGCATTTTTCGTCCTGGCTGTGGGACCCTGGACCAGCTTTATGTCCTTGCAAGGGTACTGGAGGGAGCCTGGGAGTTTGCTCATCTAGTATTTTGTGGACTTGGAGAAGGCTTACGACCGGGTTCTCCGAGGTGCTCTGTGGGGGGTGCTTCAGGTCTATGTGCTTTGTGGCCCGCTACTGCGGCCGATTCGGTCCCAATATGAACGGAGCAGAAGCTTGGTCTACATTGCCGGTAATAAGTCGGACGTGTTCCTGGTGCGTGTTGGGTTCCACCAGGGCTACCCTTTGTCTCTGGTCCTATTTATAATATTTATAAACAGGATTTCTAGGTGCAGCCAGGGTGTTGAGGGTGTCCAGTTTGGTGGCCTCAGGATTGTGTTACTGCTTTTTGCAGATGACGTGATCCTGTTGGCTTCATCTGCTGGGGACTTCCAACATGCTCTGGGGCAGTTCGCAGCAGGGATGAGGTGGATTGCCCTCTTCAGGTCAGGGAGAAGCTACTGTCTTAAGTAGAGCAGTTTAAGTATCTCAAGGTCTTACTCATGAGTGATGGTAGAGGAGATCGAGAGCTGGACAGACAGATCGGAGCAGCGTCTGCAGTTTTGCAGACACTTAACTGGTTAGTTATGGCCAAATAAGAACTATGTCTGAAAGCAAAGCTCTCGATCTTTTGGTCGGTCTTTGTTCCCACCCTCACCTCTGGTCATGAACTGTGGGTAGTGACCGAAAGAATGAGATTGTGGATACAGGCGAACGAAATGTTCCTTAGGGATAAGGTGAGAAGTTCGGATATCTGGGAGAGTCTTAGAGTAGAACCGCTGCTTCTTGTCGAAAGCAGCCAGTTGAGGTGGTTTGGACACCTGGTGTGAATGCCTTCTGGGCGGCTACCAGGAGAGGTTTTCCGTGCATGTCCTACGGGGAGGAGGCCCCGGGGCAGACCCAGGACGAGCCGGAGGGATTATATATTATATCTATATATTATAGATATAATGAAAGTCTCATCCTCCAAAGAGCTGGTAGAGGTGGCTGATGAGAGGGAAGTTTGGGTATCCCTCCTGAAGTTGCTACCCCCGCAACCCGTACCCCGGACAAGCGGATGCTGATGATGATCATTATGAATGAACGTGACATCTATGTATCACTTTTCAAGACACCCAAAGCAGAAGCAATGGGGAGCCACTTCAGTCACAACCACTTTGTAGCACCCACCTGGATGATGTGACAGTAGCCATTCTGCACCAGTACACTCAACACACAGTAGCTAAGGTGGTGAAGGGGCAGGAGAGAACTCACCATTTAGATATAGGGGATGATTAGGCGGCCATATTTGGTAGGACCACAGTAGGCAGTTTTTCTCTAGAAAGGAGTTACTTCCTTTGACTTAGAGAAGGAAATGTAACATTTCGACAGACTAGACGGAGCTGTAAAGTGGTAATTAAAGGTCAACTGTGAGATGTGTGCATAATGTTTGGGAAATAATTGAAGATTTGGTGAGAGAAGTGTCTAGTAAACAGTTGGTGTTTATTTACAGCCTCACAGACCACTGGTGGGTGGGCATGTTGAACAGGTGCTTATTAATGTGCCTGAGTATGTTGGCAGCATATGTATTAAAGATGTAGAGATATTCCCATTCTGAGCTGCGTAAATGTGTAGTCACACATTCCTCCTGTCTATGAAGAGCAGGTAGAGCATTCTAGAGGGCCAGCTTTGGGTTGCTGCCATCATTGACAACTTCATTTCAGCATGTATCCGTCTGCAGCGTGTCCCTGGTAAACAAAGCCGTGGTGGATTACTTCTTTGTGGAGCTGGAGGTGGAGCACCACTTCGAGGCGCTCAGGCACTTCTTGCTCATGGAGGACGGCGAGTTTGCTCAGTCACTCAGTGATTTGCTGTTTGAAAAGGTGAGACTGGAGCACATTGGTGCCATGTAGAGAGTGAGTAAGTGCAGTGAGTCAATGGTCATCTTGGCTTAACTTAGCTATTCAAATACCTGAAAAAGATCTGCTTAGCCTAGCTACTAAAATCTGAATATTTTCCTGAAACAATAACCTTGTTTAGTATAAATAGATTGAAATGTTGAAATTTGAGGCAGTTTTTTCAAGTTTATTATATGAAATGATGAGTATTGGACCCCTACCCTCTTGGATGCTTTCTTTTATGGGATTTCTACTCTCACACTTCTCCCCCATCACACTTCTCCCCCAAGCTGAGTAGTGGCCAGACTCCTGGGGAGCTCCTGACACCGCTGGTGCTGAACTCCATCCTTAGCAAGGCTCTGCAGTACAGCCTGCATGGAGGCAACGCTCTAGCTGCCAACTTTACCTTTGCCCTACGCTTCCTCCCCGAGCGCTTCCACCCGCACGCCCCTGACGCGCTGCAGTGCCTGGAGCTGTGCTACAAGGTGAGGTGGCTGACCCTCAGTGGCCCAGTCCAGCCAATGGCATAGGTCTATTGTGCCGATCTGATTCTACCCGTTTCTGTGTTTGTCCCACAGGTGGATTGGCCGCTGAACATCATCATCACCGACAGCTGCATGGACAAGTACAACCGCCTGTTCTCCTTCCTCCTCCAGCTGAAGCACATGGTTTGGACTCTGCGCGATGTCTGGTTCCACTTAAAGAGGACTGGTGAGTGCTGTGTGTGTCTATGTAGGAACCAGTGTCCAAGAGTACTTTGTACCAATAAAGTATATATGAGGAATGCACTCTGGTTTTCTATAACATTGAAGTATGAATGGGACTTGTGCCATCTCTAATCCTCTACACCAGTGAAGTATGAATTGGGTCTCGCTGAGATTTCTGGGATTGCTGTTGAGGCTGCTGGGATTGCTGCACTGTACGGGAGTGGTGTAGACGCGGTGTGCACTTGTGTTGTGTTGTGCACCTGTTGAAGCAGTTGACTGGAATTATCTGAAAGTATATTTGAGTGTTTCATTTTTTATTTTTTTCTCGGCCTACGTGAGTAAATGTCTGTCCTTGTTAATTGACAGCGTGAGTGTTATCGATAGCTGCAGGCGTTGTGAGAGCAGCGTTTTTGTCTGCATACCTTCGCATCAAACACCCGCGGGTAATATTATTGAACGTCAGTAACTTTAACTCAGAAAGGACAGTTGCTCGGTTGCCAGAGAAGGATATTTTCTACTTCGGCAGTAGCCTGCTTTGAGAGGGTTTTTTGTGTTTTTTCGGCCTCCCTAGAGCAACTCCGCTTTAATTTATCTAAATGTGGTTCAGCAGGAAGTCTCAGGTAAGTACCTGTTAATTTGGTTATTTTAAAAGTTTCATGTTAAGGTTGTTATCGCTGACGCTGTCGGATAATTTATAAAAAAAGTTCTGATTTAACGCGAGTGTTAATTTAGTGTTTTATTGTACTCAGCACTTTATTGTTTTAACTATACGTTAATTAGATCAACTAAAAGTTTAAATACGCTATATTAATATACTGGGCTGGGAGTAAAGGATGGGGCCATAGTGAGTTAGGTAATTATGGGGCCAGCTCAGTGTTGTGTCTGCAAGATGTTTGCCATTCTGGATGCTTGCGTCCAGTTGGACTTCGTCTGCGATGTAAGTTAGTGGACTCACTCATGGTCCAGGTTCGTGACCTCGACTAGCAACTGGCTCTCATCCAACATAACAATGAGTTTAAGGAGAGAGTTAACACGCCTTTTAAGGAGACTGTGTGTACATCATAAGTGGGGAGGGGGGAAAATGATGAACAGGTAGGTCAAGAGAGCTGGGTGAACGTAGGTCGTAGATGCAGAAAAGGGCGTACACAATTCACAGAGGCGGCATCACCTGACGTGACGGTGGCTAACCACTTTCAGGTGCTTCCAGCTTTAGAGCCGGAAGAGACTGGGGAGGCATCTGGGCCCCAGTTGGACCCCAGGAGGAGGGAGGTTGTGGTAGTAGGGGATTCAATTATCAGAGGTGTAGATAGTTATGTGTGCACTCGTGATAGAGGGTCCCGTACGGTGTCTTGCCTGCCTGGTGCCCAGGTGGGGGACCTTCCGAATCGAGTGGACAAGCTTTTGGCCCCAGCCGGGGTGGATCTAGTGGTCATGGTGCATGTTGGCACCAACGATATAGGAAAGGGCAGGAGGGCTGTTCTACAGGATAAATTTATAGAAGTCGCGGATAAGCTTAGAAGCAGAACATCCATGGCGGTATTCTCTGGAATACTTCCCGTGCCACATGCAAGTCAGGCTAAGTTAGCTGAGATAAGGGGATTAAATGCGTGGCTAAAATGGTGGTGTAGGGAAGAGGGGGTTCAGGTTTATGGGGCTCTGGAAGACCTTCTGGAACAGGTGGGACCTGTTCAAGCAGGACGGGTTGCATCTGAAATTAAAAGTGGGGACTGTAAAAAGCCTACCATTTGGTAAGACCCCACCTAGAATATTATGTGCAGGTTTGGTCACCATACCTTAAGAAGGACATTGCTGCCTTGGAAAGGGTGCAATGTAGGGCTACGAGAATGATTCCTGGTCTTAGAAGAATGTCTTATGAGGAGAGGTTAGCTGAGCTGAATCTGTTTAGCCTCGAGCAAAGGAGACTAAGGGGGGACATGATCCAGGTTTATAAGATTTTAACAGGTCATGATGCTGTTCAGCCAAATGTCTTTTTCAATATTAGTTTAAATACTAGAACTTGTGGCCATAGGTGTAAATTATTGGGAGAACATTTTAAATAGGGTTTGAGAAAGCACTTTTTTACACTGTGTATTAAGAGTACAGAATAGTCTCCCTGTTAGTTTAGTGTAAGATAAAACCCTGGGTTCCTTTAAATCAGAGCTAGATAAGATTTTAACAACTCTGAGCTATTAGTCAAGCTCTCCCCAAACAAGCCTGATGGGCTGAATTGCCCCCTCTCGTTTGTAAATTTCTTATGTTCTTATGTATGTTCTGTATATGAGGGGTAGGCAGTCTTATCTTGATAGAGCCAATGTACAGTATATGCAAGTTTTTAGGGTAACCTTTAGATCAGCTGTTGAAGTCCATGTGTAAGAACTCTTCAGCCCTAAAATTTGTAATCTAATTAATTGGTATTCTAATCAGTCTTGTAATTAGTAATGTAGAGAATTTCTTTGTATACACAATGACCCTTTATGGATAAGAAATGTGATTAAAAATGTGCTTCTTATCATTGATGAATGAATGGAGTATGTGTGTTCTCTGGTCCTCTATACCAGTGAAGTATGAATAGGATATGTGTTGTGTCTGTGTTCCAGCACTGGTAAAGGGGGCTGGCCAGTCAACCCAGTTCCGCCAGCTCCAGCTATACCGACATGAGATGCAGCACTTTGTCAAGGTCATTCAAGGCTACATCGCAAACCAGATCCTGCAGGTGTCCTGGAGTGAGTTCATCCACAAACTGGCCAACATCAGCGACCTGGACTCCATCCATCGCATCCATGCAGACTACCTCAATAGGGCCATCTTCAGGTGGGTTGGTGAATTGCATACAATTGTTAGTCATAGCTTAGTCAATATGAATAAGGCAGAAAATAATGGATAGATAAAAAGGGTTGTCCATTAATTTGAAGCAATGCTCAACCCAAAAATGAATATAAATTCTCAGACTTGATTTAAAATTAAAGTTGATGCAAGGCCACTAATGCTAACTAGTTTGGCCCCATTTCAGATTAAAGCAAAGATAGTTGTATCATTGGTTGCATTTTAAATTAGGTTGGTTAATTTTTAGGGATGTAGTATTTATATGAAATTCTCTGAACACTTAGGCTTAGTAATTAAACATACATTGAGTTAAATGTAATTGCTCATCTCCTCCCTCTCTTCCACAGAGGTCTGCTAACAGAGAAGGCTGCCCCCGTCATGAACATCATTCACAGCATTTTCAGCCTGATCCTTAAGTTCCGAGCCCAGCTGATCGCACAGCCCTGGAGCAACCAACAAGGGGAAGCAGCGCATCCCAGCTTTGTGGCCATGCAGCAGTCCTACAACACATTTAAGTACTACTCTCACTTCCTCTTCAAAGGTAAGGGAAACACACACGTTTTGGAAATGCTTCACATTAATGGGATACGCAAGAAAGCTCATGGTTCAACTTTAGACATTTCATACTAAACTACACTGCTACCCCAAAATAATTAAGTACAAACAAGTTGTTTTGTAGTTATTTGTTATTTACTGGGGGGATTGATCGTGATATTAGTCAAAACTGTATTGGCTAATGATTTAATTTTCTTATACAGAAATATGGAGACACAAGCAAAAAGTTATTAATTGGTGTATTTATTGTAATTACAATACAAAATTAATTAAATCTGCTCAATTTTTGCTCCACTACAGCTGTCTCTTTTCCCCTGCCCTTCCATATAACTTCCTCGTTAGCGGAGGTGCTTGTGGTCAACCAGTCAGCACGTTTATCATAACCCATATGAGTAGTTTTGGGTCGAATGAAAGGTACCTAGTCCAGAGTAGGGACTAAGGGTGCTTTTCCCCTGCACCAAATACCATACTTTCGGTACAGTACTTGGTACTTTCCTCTTTCCATTAACTTCCAATTGAGTACGAGTACCAAAAGTGTTAAACCAGCTGGGGTACTTCTTTGGGGTGGAACTTGAAACACTTTCTTTGTCGATTGGTTATGCAAATAGTCTGCCTCAAAAAAACAATATAGCCACCACATTGAAAAAATGTTATGAACGTAGAAACCAATGATAAACAAAGAAAACATAATTTTAAAAAATAGCAATTTGTTTGGAAGAACAGATACAAAAGATCAGAAGATTAAAAAGTGTTTTGGACAGCACACATATAAAGTGCTATCCTGGTGATTTTCTTGTAAATATAGCAATGTGATTTTGTTGTAATAAATATTGGGGTATTTATAAAGCAAAAATGAGTTCATAACAGAGCATGTGAGCGAGGAGCGGAGCGGGCAGAATTTGTGAGCGCGGAGCGGTTTTTTAATGAAGGCTGGAGCCGTCGCTCTGTCTCGCTCCATTTTCGCTCTGATACCGCTCACACTACGACTCCGAGGCGTGCCCAAATCTACCCAGAATTCATCTGTACAATTATCAAGACTGTTACACAAATTGGTTGAGTTGGAATTTGCTAAGTATTTCACGAAAGAAACTGATAAATCATACAAGTGTACTGTATTCTTATCAAATGTATAGAGCAAAACGTGGGCAAGTTTTATATGGTTGTAGCATATCAAGTCTATAAAGTATAAAAGTCTATAAAGTAAATATTGGTAATCAAATAAATTTGTTTTGTCATTCAAAGTAGGTGTAATAGGATTTTTTTTTAATTTCACGTAACGCTGTCAGTGAAATTTTATTTTATAGAGAGACGCAGCAGCATCAACAGAAAAAAATTGAGGCATTTAAAATGTGGATGCTTAGCCTGTATATTCTTTAGGTGATTAAGCCCACTGATTCCTTTATGTTTAAGCCTATTTTGCTGTGGAATGCCATTGCCAAACCTGTCCGTTGTTGCCTACATGTTGTCTATATGTCCAAGTGGCAGTGTTGCCGTTGCTCATATTTCTTTATGATATAAGGCTTCGGTTTAAGGTGACATTTGTTAGGCATGCAGATTATTTGTCCCTCTTTTAAATTGGAGCGAGCAGGGAACGATTTGACTGGAGCGGGAGGAAATTTTAATGGAGCGAGGAGCGGTGTTGAGCGGAGCGGCTTAGTGTGAATTAGTGCGAATGAGCAGGTAACTATTAATACATTTAACAAAATAAATATTTAACACAAACATTTTTTTATATTTATAAAATAGAATTACTGTTGACTGTGTAAGCTGCCATGTTGAAATAGGAATCTCGTATAATAAAATTAAAGGGTGTGCTGTGGCCTAGAGGCTCTATGGAGCATTCCTCCCTCATTGGGGCCCCCAGGCATGGAAGCCTAGTGGAGGGGATCACTGGTGACCTGGAGGAAAGGGGGGGAAATGGCGTCGGGGCAGGCCTACAAGCTTCTGATCCCTAAGTGGTTACAGTGGTTCACTGATTGCTCTCGTAACCAAGGAGATAGCTAGGCGGTTGCCAATGCTAGGTGATTGACACAAATCTTCAGTGCATCAAGCAGGCACAGACATAGAGCCTTTTTTGAAATTCCAAAAGTACGGTACCTGG
This sequence comes from Stomatorhinus walkeri, assembly GCA_026784285.1. Lineage (NCBI taxonomy): Eukaryota > Metazoa > Chordata > Actinopteri > Osteoglossiformes > Mormyridae > Stomatorhinus > Stomatorhinus walkeri. The sequence continues at coordinate 28,205,448 of JAODUD010000062.1, forward strand.
TGCAGTGAAAAAAAACGCCCTAAAAAAGGTTCCTACTGTGGGAGCACTTCCTGGTTCCTGAAAAAAGTTCCTGAAGTGGGAAAATGTCTCTACACTCATGTTCAGCCACACACATCCAATGGCTTACGTTTCTCCCCCTCCCATGCAGTTGTCACCAAACTGGTCAACAGGGGTTATCAGCCTCACCTGGAGGACTTCCTGCTCCGTATCAACTTCAACAACTACTATAAGGAATTCTGAGGAGCCTTTCATGAGACAAGGCCTTTTGGTCAAGTGGAAAAATGGACAGAACCATGGCAGACCTTTGTCCCACTGTTAAACAGACATATGAATTGTCCACATGTTTGTTATGTGTGTATTTATGCCAGATAATATGCTTTGTACAATCTCATACAAAGGTAAATATTGTATTTTAAAGTCCTGAATATATGCTTTGAACATCTAGAGGAGCTTTGCTGAAAATGTATTTGCTGACGTTCAGTGTTTTACAGTGTGAAATGAAAGAACCAATAAAGACTAATTTAAACATACTGTGTATTCAGTATAGGGTTGTGTGAGCCTGGAACATCTCCAAATAAGCACAGGTAGGGGAACACTGTGGATGGGATACCAGCCCATCACGTCACATGTTAATGGTAAAGGCACTGTGGGAGGATACCGGAGTACCCAGAGGAAACCCCCACAGCCCTGTGAATAAGCAAGCAGAAAGGACCCCACAGACCTGGATATGAGGCCTTCTGTTGTATTACCTCTATTAATGCTCTTCATTGGTGAGGTAGACGTGCAGAGTGAATCAAACTAAATGCAGCAGCAAGGCAAGCTGGATTATATGAGGTATATTAGGTGTAATGTTCCCAAATAATCAGCAGGATTAATAATTCAGTCCAGATCAATTATTATTAATTGTATTCCCTGGACATCAGGTAATGTTCCTAGACCCCACCTTACCCTTATGCTATTCAATTAATTTCTGTCATGGTACAGAGGAAATTAAGAGCACGGTCCTTATGTTTCATTACGAATATGTTAATTCTGTGATTCTTTGTGAAATACTTAAGGAACTAATGAAGGAGCAAGTAATACTGATCTCATACTTGATATTCATTAATTAATTATGATGCATCTTTTATCTCAAGTAGACCAAGGTACTGTATTTGTTCATGATTTGCACTACAGTATTACTTCAGTTGCTACTAAGAATTTGTGCCCCCTTAGGTAAAGAGTTTCTTACATCACATCCTTTCACTATGTAAGTATTGCATGTTATGCCCATTGCAATGTTCCAATATACATCTCCTCCAAGCTACCCCCACTGCAAATTTGGTCCCCCCAAGGTCAAACTCCTTCCGACTCCATTGGTACGATTAACAGGAAAAAGTTTTATTTACAAATAGTTTTATAATTATTTAACAATACTGTTATTTCATGTTCCAGCATGCATGCATTTGCTGAGGTGCATTAAAGGCACCTCAGCCAAAAAAGGACCTCCACCATCTCATTTCTGCAGTCTTCTTATTTCTTATATGACTCATAAAATGTTTATTTTCAATTTATCCTTGAAAATACATACAGACTTCAGAATGGTGGTGAATTCCAGGCTGAAAATGTTGACAATGAAACAGGTTGTGCTGGTCTGGATCTATAAACCAGTCAATTAGTATGCACTCGGGGTGGACCTGTAGTTTTTGGATATAGCACCGTTTATTATACATTAAATATACAAATGAGATGTTCTCATATTAACACTGTCTTTCATTGTGTTTCCCTCTGAACCAGGTGATGTGTCCCTCTGGGGGATACTACATGTCCCAGATCTCACAGAGCAGTGGCGTGAGCTCCTGTTCGTTGGCACGCCAGGAGAGTAGCATCTCAGCATGGTGGTGGCTGAGCGTGCGCAGCTCCGTCAGCCTTCCCAGCAGACGCGCAAACTGCTGTGGCTCCTGTGGATGGTGCAGCTTGCAGAACTTGTGCAGGATCTCCAGCACAGGCTCCTGCAGCTGCTCCACAGCCCCCTGGTCCTTCACAAAGGGACGGTCTGCAGAGCAGGGTGGCCATCAGAAATGTAACAACTCATGTGCATATATGTATGTCATACACTCTACTATGTTTTGACACAAAACACAAAATAGGAATATTATAGTGAGTTGGTAATATCTGCGAAGACAATTTCCACAAGGGGTTTTTTTTAATCACTTTCCCTGGTCATGGTTGTTAGGGGTAGGGAGTGTAGCTTATTACAGGCAGCACAAGTCTGGGGTATATCCTAAAAGACAGTCAGTCACTGGACACACACACAAATAGGAATTTAGAGACATCAATTAGCCTAACTACAGGTCTGTGAACTGCAGGAGGAAACCTGATTACTCAACACACACAAACAGAAGAGATGAGATTTGAGCCCCCAACCTTGGAGGTGTGTGGATACAATACCACCCTGTTTGTTAGATAGTTACGGTGATTAACCTTTTACCTGAAGACAGGATGGTGACAGCCGTGAGAAGAGCATACTCCTCTTGTAACATTTGAAGCTCTCTGATGCTTTTATAGAAGTTGAACATAGGAATTATATACTGTTCTGATATACCTGAAAGACAAACTCTCCATTATTATGAGAATGTGTAAATGTAGCCTTAGCCACCTGCCCCATATGCCACACATACTTATCTAGCATCTCAATCATTATACACATCACATTCAGTGGATATAAAAAGTGTACACACCCCTGTTAAAATGGCAGGTTTTGTAATGTAAAAAAGAGACCAATAAATAATTTCCCACCCTTAATGTTAATGGTTAGGAATGCGCACTTCAAAGCAAGGCACCACCCCCAAGCTATGCTCCCCAGGCACTGAATTAGCTGTCCCTTGCTATGTCACATTGTCAAATAATGGTTAAATGCAGAGAACACATTTTGTTGTTGTGTGCTATGGTGTGTCAACAATGACAATCACTAAATTCTAAAACTTGTACAAATAAATTGAAAAACAAATTTGTTAAAGGGAAAGATTTTTTAAAATCATACAATAAGCTGGTTGCATAAATGTGCACACATATAAACTAATGCTTTATTGAAGCACCTTTTGATTGCCCACCATCTTCAGGTCACCCGACAGATTTTCAATGGGATTTAGGTTTGGGCTCTGGCTGGGCCATTCCAAAACTTTAATTTTGCATGTATTATTTGGGGTCATTGTCATGCATGAAAAGATAAAATCTTCATCTTCAGCTTTCTAGCAGACACCCAATGGTTTTGGGCCAGAAGTGACAGGTAGTTGGAACTGTTCATTATTCCCTCCACCTTGACTAAAGCCCCAGTTCCAGCCCAAGAAAAACAACCCCAAAACATGGTGCTCCTACTACCATGCTTCACCATGCTATGATGTTCTTGATGAACTTCTCTGTTATTAACTTAGAGAAGATTATAATACTTGGAGAGGGAATATACAATATACATGTGGACATAGAGACTAATGCCTGCAGCAAAAGTTTCCTGCCCCTCATGGACTCTGTTGAGTATAACCAACATGTAACAGGACCAACACATGTTCACAATCATACACTAGACTTGATTATTACTCACAGAATTTCTGCTCATCATGTATTTGTCTGTCCATTGAATTAGTCCTTCTCTGACCATTTTCTAATCATCTTCAAGACTGAGCCTAAATGATAGAAATTCTCTATCATTTATTAATGCAGTAAGTAATGTGAACTTCTTGTCTAGTACAGATGTCAATGAAGTCACCAATGACTTCAATAGTGGATAGTCAGATTTTAGATGAAACAGCAATAAAGTGGTAAAATGCACCAGCCACTCCCCATAGTTTAATGATCACACACGCTCTTGCAAACAGGAGTGCTGCAGATTGGACCACAAATGTAAATCCACTGGCTTAGAAGTCCTCAAGTTGGCATGGTCTGACAGCCTGCAACAATACAAGCAAGCCTTTTATAGGGCATGTTCAGCCTATTATTCTAGCCTCATTGATTTTAATAGAAATAACCTTTGCCACTTTTTAAAATAATAGCTCATCTAACAAGTACGGGTGAATGTCTGCTACGCTCGAGTTCTTGACAAGATGTCTGCAAAAAGTTCCATGGAATGCATTTAGATGGCAGATGTCTGTGTTTTCAAGATGGTGACTCCAGCCTCTTTTCACAGTCAGCTACTCTCTGTCTTGCAGTTCCAGTTTTGAGTCGATTTGGGGACTTTTGGGGGAAGATTTTTAACTGTAGATTTTCATCCAGGTGATATTTTTGTGAAGTGGTAATAAGACCCATCAAAGATCAAATAGACTTATCTCACAAGGACAAGCATCTAATGAACTCATTATTGTTTTTGCTGTCACTAAGTGCAATTGCTACAAATTTGATGTGATTTGACTCAGAATTTGAAAAGATCCAGATCGTCACCCACATATTGTGCCTGCAAAGTTTGGAAAAGACTGGCCAAATTATTTTTGAGTTATCATGCTGACAAAGTCAAGTGTCTGAGCTGGTCTTCTCTTGCTATTGCTATGCAGCACTACTTCAATTTTGCTCAGGTCAAGATCATCAACCTTAAAACATTTCTGCAAAGCTTGAAAAACATCTGTGAAATATCACACAACATCAATTTTTTTGGCTACCTTTATGCGGTACTGCTTAAATTTTGGGGAGATTTGTCTAAACATTTGATCATTTGTCACAACTACAATATGTCTGCAGCTGTCATTTCCTTCCTACATTTATATTTACAGCATTTGGCACCCTTGAAACCCTTAGCCAGAGTGACTTAAGTGCATAGAAGTCTCATCAGTTAATACTTTCTGATACTGGTTCAATACAAACTGACTAAGAATATGATCACTGTAAAAAAGCTCTAATGGTATGTAATACATCTTATTTAATTTTTTTTATTTTATAGAATAATGGGCATAATCCTGGAAGTGCTAATTTAAGTATTTCCAAAAGAGGTAAGATTTTAGTCATCATTTGAAGGCACCCAATGACTCAGCTGTTTGGACATCTAATGGAAGTTCATTCCACCACAAAGGCGCAAAACAAAAAGTCTCAATGTATGTCTTCCTTGAGACATGTTGGGACCAGTTGAGCAATTCTGGGGGATTGAAGAGAATGTGGTTTTTTGGCTTCCTTTCATGCCACACAATGCTGCTGTTTCATTTTTGGAGCAATTTGTGTGAAAATAAAACCAGGTGTAGTTCTTCATCTGTATGATGTTTTTTGATGCAGTAATACATTCCATCAAATACTTTTTAACATCATATTTCACAAGATCAAATGTTATCTACTTTCACCCTTCCCTTTGTTGCTACTAAATTGCATTGCTTCAATTTTGGGGCAATCTGTCTGAAAATTAAATCATTTCCAATTGGCACCCATAATACCACTGCAATGTTTGAAAACAATCTAACAAAAACTTTTTGAATTATCGCCTTAACAAGCAAAGTGTCAACAGTGGCAGTGGACTGGTACCTAGACTGTATGTATTCCCCAGAGTATAAAATAAAAACAAAACATCTCGTAGCATAGATGAGCAATTTTTTCCTGAACCACACATTTTTTTAAATGACCACTTTGTGTGACTATCCATCCATCCATCCATCTGAGTCTCTACTGAATGGCTGAGCTCCTCTCTAATTTTAGCCACTTGTATTTGCGATCTCGTTCTTTCGGTTACTACTCAGAGCTCATGACCATAGGTGAGGGTAGGAACGTAAATCGACTGGTAAATCAAGAGCTTTGCCTTTTGGCTCAGCTCCTTCTTCACCATGACAGACCGATGCAGCGCCCGCATCACTGCTGATGCCGCAATACTGCCGACAATATGAACCAAGCTCTGACACCGGTCATAGAGGGACCGAACAGCCCTTATCAGGAAACCCAGCACCCCATACTCCCGGAGCACTCCCTAGAGGATTCCCCGAAGGACACGGTCGAATGCCTTCCCCAAGTCCACAAAGCACATGGTTGGGCAAACTCCCACGCACCCTTCAAGACCCTGCTGAGAGTATAGAGCTGGTTCACTGTTCCATGGCCAGGGCAAAACCACATTCCTTCTCCTGAATTCGAGGTTCGACAATCCAACGGATCCTCCACTCCAGGAACCCTTAATAGACCTTACCAGAGAGGCTGAGGAGTGTGATTCCCTTATAGTTGGAGCACACCCTCCAGTCCCCTTTCTTAAAGAGGGGGACCACCACCCCGGTCTGCCAGTCCACAGGCACTGCCCCTGATGTCCATGCGATGCTGCAGATGTGTGTCAACCAGGACAGCCCTGCAGCATCCAGAGCCTTAAGAAACTCCGGATGGATCTCATCCACCCCGGGGCCCGGCCACTGAGGACCATTTTAACCACCTCAGCAACCTCCACCCCAGAAATAGGGGAGTCCACACCCAAGTCCCCAGATTTCCTCATTGGAAGGTGTGTTGGTGGGATTAAGGAGATCTTCGAAGTATTCCCTCCACCGACCCAAAACATCTCGAGTTGAGGTCAGCAGCATCCCATCTCCACCATAAACAGTATTGATGCTGCACCACTTTCCCACCCTGAGCCACCGGATGGTGGACCAAAATCTCCTTGAAGCTGTCCGGAAGCAGTTCTCCATGGCCTCACCAAACTCCTCCCACACCCGAGTTTTTGCCTCAACGACCACCAGTACCAATCAGCTGCCTCTGGAGTCCCACAGGCTAAAAAGGCCCGATAGGACTTCTTGTTCAGCTTGATGGCATCCCTCACCACCAGTGTCTACCAGTGGGTTCGGGGATTGCCACCACGACAAGCACTGACTACCTTACAGCCACAGTTCTGATCAGCTGCCTCCACAATGGAGTCACGGAACATGGCCCATTCAGACTCAATGTCCCCCACCTCCCTCGGGACATGGGAGAAGTTCTGCCGGCGGTAGGAGTTGACAGCTCTGCCCCTCCGTTCACCGAAGTGTCTAATACATGCGGCAGCAAATCCAATGACATGACCACAAAGTCGATCACCAAACTGTGGCCTAGGGTGTCCTGGTGCCAAGTGCACATATGGACACCCTTATGCTTGGACATGGTGTTCGTTATGGACAATCCGTGACGAGCACTGAAGTCCAAAAACAAAACACCGCTCAGGTTCAGATCGGGGGGGGGCGTTCCTTCCAATTATGCCACTCCAGGTCTCACTGTCATGCCCACATGTGCATTGAAGGAGTGCTCTCCATCACCCCTTCCAAGGACTCCAAAAAGGGTAGGTATTCTGAACTGCAGTTTAGCGCATAATTGCAAACAACAGTCAGGACCCGTCCCCCCACTTGAAGGTAAAGGGAAGCTACCCTCTCGTCCACCGCGGTAAACCCCAATGTCCAACCCCCCTCAAGGAGACTGGTTCCAGAGCCCAAGCTGTGCTCCAAAGTGAGCCCGACTATATCTAGTCGGAACCACACAACCTCGCGCACCAGTTCAGGCTCATTCCCAGGCTCATTCCATGTCCCTAGAGCTAGCTTCTGCAGCTGAGGATCGGACCGCCAAGGTCCCCGCCTTTGGACACTGCCCAACTCACACTGCTCCTAGCCCCTTTGGCCCCTCCTACAGGTGGTGAGCCCATTGGAGGGGGGACCCATGTGCCTTCTTCGGGCTGTGCCCGACCAGACCCCATGGGGGAAGGCCTGGCCACCAGGTGCTCCCCATGAAGTCCCACCCCCAGGCCTGGCTCCAGGAGGAGCCCTGGTGACCCGTGTCCAGGCGAGGGAAATCGTGGATCCAATATGTTACTCTTCATAACGGTGTGACTATCTACGTTTAATTTGTTTCTGCAATGCTTTAACACATCACTGTCCAGAACAGCACACTCGCTACCATCAGTAGCTCCACTGTGGAAGTAGTGGAAAGCACAAAGTTGTTTGGAGTACACATATCAAGTGACCTCACCTGGACTAATGACATTGCCTAGACTAAGAAATCATAGCAGCGCCTACACTTCCTCTGCTGACTACAAAGTGCATGCGCACCCCTACCCCGCCCCCCAACCCCCAACCCAGCTGCACCACCACCTGTTATAGGAACTGCAAACCATTAGACGAAGTCCCTGACTTAATGAAGGGAAATAATTGACTAAGGTTATTGGAGATCTGAGTAAGAAAGTCAGGTAGGCTGAAAAAAATAATTTCTGATTTGGTTTCACTGAGTTAGAGAAAATTTTGGCCCATCCAGAAAATCCTCAAGGCAACTCACTAGGCTTTGTAGCTGTGACCAAAGATTTAGTTTCAGGAGGAGATAGAGCCACGGTGTCATCTGCATAGCAGTGGTAGGGGATATTGTGATTGGAAGATTTTTTCAGGCGAAAGCTTGTAATTTCAAAAGGGAATGAGGCCCAGAATAGATCCCTGATACGTGAGACTAGCTGCGAATGGGGAGAAGTTGGTACTGTAAGTTTTACAAAAATGGATCTATTGCTAAGGTAGGAAATGAACCAATTTAGAGCAGTGACTTTGTGACCATTTAATGTTTTACTGGAGAATGTGTATATCCATTAGTCCTTCAGTGTGAGTGTTATCTTATCAACTTCCCTGTTTCTGCTGCTGCTGATTATCTCTAGTTTGCTAGTAATAAAGTGAAGCTGCTTCCTTTTTAAAAAGAGTACATCTGTCTAAAATGGGTTGTAACCCACAATCGGTTACACTGCTCTCAGTAGTGGAATGCCAGGTCAACATTGAAATTAATTATTTAATTTGGAGACTCTAACAAGCACAGCTTTCAAACCAAAGGGGAACCCCAGGAACCGAGCATGCAGTGATGTCAAAGTACTCCTGATTGAAATCCCTTTGCACATTCATCCTCCAAACCACAGGATAACCACCATAGCTGTTCAAAATCTCTTACCGCTATTTCGTATCCTCTCCTCCAGGACTTCAGTGTGTCTGTGAGGTAGCTTCTTGGTGAAGACTCGTGCAGACCTCAGGAACATGGCCTCCACTGCTGAGCCTTTTAGAAGAGCAATCTGGTCTTCTTGGTCCAGGGTCTGGAAACCTACCAGGGACATGGGAGATCACAGCACCCATGAAACCCCACTGAAGAGATCTTCTAGCTGACATTTACAGCAATCATTAGTCATTAATACAGTGCCAATACAAAATGCTAATACAAACCTGGGATATTTTTGGTGAATTCGACAAGCACTTGTACATGACTAGTTGCCATCTCTGTCAATAAAATGAAGTTTTCTTCTGTACTGTAGTGCTCTTGAAGCTATATGGTAAAATAAAAGAAATATTTGCCAGTTTTGAGATTGAATTGCAAAAAAAAATCATATTAAACTTAAATTCCAAACAATTTTAGTCTAGTCGTGTAAGTCAAGTAAATGCAAAAATACTAATATTATTGCTGTTAAATGGGGAAAAATGTTGGTTCTTATTGATGATGTTGTTAAAACAAAATAATGGATAGACTTACAAGCTTTTTCGCCATATCCTGGGGTATACGGTGTTTATCATAAGCATGTACTATGTAGTTCAGCAGGGTCTGCTGATCTGGACTAAACTCAACTTTCTCCTGAAACCATGGAAACAACTGAAATTGTCACATGGAAAATGCCAGTGATGCCAGCTTCTTGCCAAATCTCCTTCACAAATGTTTTTGATTAATACAAAATGCAGGAAATGAAAATGACTCTTCTTAGAGGTCTACATTGAATTGGTCAATGATGTCTGCACCATTATTCTGTTGATAGCACTGCATTACCCAGCTTTACATAACCCATATAAAAGTGAAAATGTAAATGCACAGCGAATTACTTAATTGGACATATTCTGGGAACCAACTGCTTGCACACTTGCTTAGAAATTTGTTTACCTTAGATATTTTTAGTAATAAACAAAGAAATGATTATAAATAAAAGTGGAGAGCTGAAGTATAAAGAACCCTTATCACTACTGATAATTGTTAAAAAAAAGGTCCATTAAAACAGGCGATTACCTTTGAAAGCTTTGTGGTGGAGGTGACCTGCTTGGTATCTCCACCACTTCCACCTTTGGTTTGATCCATGCCTGATTCTTCTGAAGAAGCCTTTGTATATTTCTTTAGTCGTTTAGACTTGCACTGGATTTCTGTAAGCAGACCTGTAATCGAGATCTGAGTGTGGATAAAATGTTCATGTCCATTAAAACTGGATTCAATGAATTTATATAACCAATAGAGCAATTCAAAAACTGCACTGTATGTAAGATGCTATGTATTTGAAAGGACAACTGATTATGCCTCAATGCAATCAGTCAAAACTCTTCCTTCTGTATAGTTCAAATCATAGTTAAACTCACAACAATGTTTTTTCATAATGTACAGTAAAGCAGCTGAATAGCTCCCACTCCAGGTCGCTGCCTTCACTCCACCCCCAAATCAGTGGTGTTCTGCCACCCGCATGTTGGCTATATTTTTGTATTCTTCATTTCTTGTTGTTCAGGGCTTAGTCTTGCTTTCCATCTTTGTTTTTTATCATTGTTAATACATTTTGCGAGCCCCACGTGCACCTTCCTTGCCTTCATCTGACTGGCATTATCAATGACCTTCAGACAGTAGTGCATTCCAGTAACATCAATATAGTGATTCAGTTTTATACTCCCATCAAAATCACTCTACTTCTGGATGCTCTATGGCTGATAAGGTGGATATTTAAAAGCTCCATAACCTCTATACTGGGGGTGGTGAATCTGATCCAAGGAGAGGTCATCCCAAAAACCCACACCAAAAATGGCTCTCCATGGATCATTTTCGCTACCTATAGAAGAGAAACCATTTTCGCTATACCTATTGAAGAAAAACCAAGAAAGTTATCAGTCTCACAGCCACTATGCTACCTCTGTGAAAATCTGCTGGAGACGTTTCCTCTCTGTGTTGTTATCTTATCTATGTCCATGGCCTACAGCCAACCAGCCAACAGGCAGGCACTTAGTCATCCTTCAAACCATGGACTGCAGAACTGGATGGAGGGCCACTCACTGAATGTTGCAATTTGAACCCACCAACGGTATCATGCGTACATTGTGAGGCAAAAAAATATATCATAATGTGAGCAGTCTTAAAAATATTAAGAGGTAGAAGTTTATACCTGAGTTTTTCTCAAGCATGCAGACAAATGCACATGACGATATGCCCCTCCCCCCATCCTAAAGCATCTCAAGGTTTCACACAGATTTCCCTAAAGGTCACACTGTTTCTATTAGCTTTTGTCATTGTTGTGGCAGATGACAACGCATCGATCCTAACATATTCAACACGTTCAAGGACAGAAACTGAAAGCAAAGTATCTTTCAATTTGGAAAAGAATGAAAATAACAAGGTATAACTTCTCTCCTCAGGGTCCATGTAAAACATTCCTCTTTGGAAATACAGGAAATTGCTACTTTTAAATACCAAATATAACACTAAACTCAAGTTTTAGTTGTGTTTTATCTAGTTTAGTTTTATTTTTTTAGTTCTTTTTTTTAATTCTGGGAAACAATTTACATAAAAACCCATGAAGCCAATAATTCAAATATTTAAAAATACAATACAGAAATATAGTTCCAGGAGGCAATTTACGGGGTCCAACACTATGGCCTGAATAGATGTTTTGACCACATTCAACATCAATTGTTCCATTACAACGACTGCAAGCGAATGTGTGTTAAGCAAGGAACTTTGTCTTTGTGTGGCTGCATAACATCTACAGTACTGTACATGGGCGTATGGACTATGGGCACTACAGAGCCACCATAATCCCAGCCTGTGTATTTTGTCTGGCCTGAGGAGCGAGGAATATTGTACCAGGTCAGGTCGGGTTGGGGAGCATGCAGCGCACTGCCGCACCTACCACACTGCGAAACTCCTGGGGAGTCCAGGAAGCAAAAACCTGGGTGTGGGAGGAGTTTGGTGAGGCCATAGAAAGTGACTTTCAGTCGGCCTCAAAAAGGTTCTGGCAAACTGTCCGAAATATCAGGAGGGGGAAGCAGCTCCTGGTTCCTACTATTTACAGTGTGGGGGGTGCTGTTGAATTCACCTGGGGACATCACCCAGAAGTGGAAGGAATACTTTGAGGACCTCCTCAACCCTGCCTCAGATACATCTACGCACACTGCCTTCGAGACATCAGAGGACATGGGGTCAGAGGGGCTGGGACAGACTGAGGTTGCAGGGGTGGCTGAAGAGCTCCTTGGTGGCTGGGCCTTGGGTATGGACGAGATTCATCCAGGGTGCCTGAAGGCTCTGGATGTGAGGCTGTCATGGCTGACACGCCTTCTCAACAATGTGTGGAGGTCAGGGACAATACCGCTGGATTAGCTGACCGGGGTGGTGGTCTCACCTGTTTAAATAGGGGACTGGAGAGTGTGTTCAAACTACAGGGGCATCTCACGTCTCTGCTTTCCTGGGAAAGCCTATTCCGGGGTACTGGAGAGGAGGGTGAGATTGACAGTTGAATATTGGATTCAGGAGGAACAAAGTGGTTTTCATCCTGGCCATGGAACACTGGACCAGCTTTATACCCTAGCGAGGGTACTAGAGGGAGCCTGGGAGTTTGCTCGTACAGTCTACATGTGTTTTGTGGACTTGGAGAAGGCTTATGACCGGGTTCCCCAAAGTGCTCTGTGGGGGGTGCTTTAGGAGTATGAGGTTCGGGGCCTGCTACTGAAGGCGATTTGATCCCTATATGAATGGAGCAGAAGCTTAGTCCTCAATGCTGGTAATAAGTCAGATGTGTTCCCGGTGCGTGTTGAGCTCCGCCAGGGCTGCCCCTTGTCTCCTGTCCCGTTTAAAATATTTATGGCCAAGATTTCTAGATGCAGCCAGGGTGTTGAGGGTGTCCAGTTTGGTGGCCTCAGGATTGTGTCACGTACGGATGACGTGGTCCTGTTGGCTTCATCTGCTGGGGACCTCCATTGAGCTCTGGGGCAGTTCACAGCCGAGTGTGAAGCGTCGGGGATATGGATTAGTAAATCCAAGTCCAAGACCATAGTTCTCAGTCGGAAACGGGAGAATTGTCCTCTTCAGGCAGAGCTGGTAGAGCTAGCTGGGGAGAGTGAAGTCTGGGTATCTCTCCTGAAGTTGCTACCCCACGATCCGGATCCCAGACAAGTGGGTGGTGATGGATGAATGACCCTAGTCACTAAGTTGAGATCCACTGAGACATAGAATATATGGACATAAGTATAACTATTTTTATGATATCCCAATCTAAATCCATATGTATCAATATGGAGTCCCCCCCATTATTTCCATAACAGCTGCCACTCTTCTGGGAATGCTTTCCAATAGATTTTGGAGTGTCTGTAAGAATTTTTGCCAATTCATCAAGAACAGTGTTTGTAGGCAGGCACTGTTGTTGCATGTGTAGGTCTGGCTTGCAATCTCTGTTCTAGTTCATCCCAAAGGTGTTTGATGGGGTTGAGTTCAGGGGCCTGTGTGGGCCAGACAAGTACTTCCATACCAAACTCACCAAACTCTGTCAAATTCTTCTGCACAAAACTCCAACCATGTCTTAGTGGACTATGCTTTGTGCACTAGGATACAGTCATATTGGAAGAGAGAAGGGCCTTCCCCAAATCGTTCCCACAAAGTTGGAAGCAAGGAATTGTCCAAAGTGCTTAGCTGACACCAAATTCGGATGCTGCCATCTGTGTGCCAGAAATCAAGTTTCATCAGACCGAAATACATTTTCCCAGTACTCAACTGTTCATTTTTGGTGAGCCTGAGTGGAACCTGACACGGTCTTCTGCAGTAGTAGCCCATCCGCCTCAAGGTTCAACATGCTGTGCATTATAAGATATTTTTCTGCTCACTGCTTCTGCACAAAGTGGTTATCTTAGTTATCATAACATAGCTTGAACCAGTCTGGTTGTATTCCTCTGACCTTTCTCATCAACAAGACATTTCACTCCACAGAAATGCTACTCACTGGATTTTTTTTCACATCATTTTGAGTAAACTTTTCAGACTGATGTATATGAAAATCCAAAAGACTGGTAGCTACAAAAATACTCAAAACAGCAAATCTAATACCAACAATCATGCCATGGGCAAAATCACTGAGATCACATTTTTTCCCAATCTGATGTTTGCTGTGAACATTATCTGAAGCCTCTGACCTGTGTTACATGGTTTCGTGCATTGTGCTGCTAACAAATAGCAGGTTAGATAGTGATGTGAATAAGCAGGAATACCAATCTTAGTTCTGAATTAACACGGATGACCGTTGTGTGGTGGTGCTGTGGGAAGAGGACCAATTCTGCCAATGTTGTGGAGAGACACATCGGTTACTTCTGGCATCATGGTGTGGGGAGGCATATGATATGACTTCACGTCATCTCTGGTAGTGATTTGGGGGACCCTGATGGCACAGTGCTGTATCAGTGACATCCTGTGTCTGCATGACTTACCCCTCCTAAGACAGCACCCTGGTACAGTCTTTCAACAAGACAATGGACATCCACACATAGCATGGACTGCCTGCGTCATGTTGAGGTCCTCCCGTGGCCAGCTAGGTCCCTGATATTTCCCCAATCAAACGTGTGGGATCAGATCGGACGTCAACTCAGACCAAGTGCGAATCCACAGGATCTCAAGAGCCAGTTACTGTACAACAGCTGTGGGCCAACTTGCCACAGGAGAGGATACAATAATTTAGGGCCAAAATAACAAATTGGGTAACTTAACATAAATTGTTTATTATAACAAATGATAACTATAACTACAGCTTGGTTAGGTGTAATTGGACATGATTTCTGTGAAGTGCCTTTGAAATTATTATTTCAAATAACATGAATGAGTGTGGGACTCTCCTAATAAGAGTGTGGGTCAAAGTTTGTCCCTCTATTGTGTATGCATATATTAATATTTGAAATAAACGACTGGGTATTATCTTGCTAGAAGAAAGTGGACCAAAGTCGACTCACATTCTGCCAGCATTCCCATCTCTTTACACTTCCGGAGCCGACATTCCTGGCACTTCCTACGCATGTACATATCCATCTCACAACGCCCCCCAGTTTTGCACTTATAAATTGCGTTCTTCGTAATACTCCTCCTGAAGAAGCCTGTGAGAAACAGGAAGTAAGAGGATTAGGTCTGAACTGACTGCACAGTATGCTTTTCATTCGGAGTAAGATGCATTTTGGGATACAGTATGTGCTTTATGGCCTGCACTGCTGATTGATGCTTAGTGATATAATGTTACTACAAAAATAATTAGTTAAAAATACACATTACCACAAAAGTTATGGAACGTTCTGACCTAAATTCTTGGTCTTTACAGTATTTCAATTGGTTGGGGTCATTCTCACACTGATGTTTATCTGCTTGTGGTAAACTTAGTACAGACACAGAAAATAATAAAAAACAAAGAGGCACTGTTTCACACTGGGTTGATGGAAGCAAAGAAAGGTTTAATGCATATCAGGACAGATAGCAGAAACATACAAAGCTCTGACTGGATGTTACACACTATTTCATGTTTTGGTAAATTTGGTAGTTTTTTTGGTAGTTTTTTTTCATAGTATGGTTGTAAAAAGAGCTAAATCTTCATACATTTGTTCCATTGTTAAAGGAAGCTTTGAGGCAGTGTGTGGTTCAGTGGGCTAAGCTTGTGTGCCTGTAATCTGAAGGTCACTGGTTCAAACCCAGCCTCAGCATGCCTTTGGGTCTTTAAGCAATCCCCTTAACCCCCAGCTCCCTGGGTACCCCAACAGGTGGCTGTCCTTCATGGGCCACTTACTCTTCAAAAGAGCAAGTTGAGGGAGGTGTAAAAGACAATTTTCCCATGGGGATTAATGAAAAGTACCAAACGAGAAAGAATATTTCAGCAGTTGGCCTTGTGTGATTTCAGAATCATTTCAGTACCTTCATTTGAACCAACCTCATTAAAATTTCTAGCATTCATTCTGGGTAAAGATTCTGCATCATTATAAAGCTGGTAAGATACCCACGAAGTCCAATTTGAATCAAATGATCATGGAAGATATTTTTATTTAGTACCTATATTACTTCTTAATGATAACAACCTCCAATGAATATAATTACCAGAACCTGGCTGCTATGCTAATTTCTGCACGTAGCACACCTCACTGATTGCTACATCAAGAAATATTTCATTTTGGTTAAGGCCTAAGCCTTCTCACATTCCTGTGCAGTTACAGGAGCAAAATACACAACCACTGTACACCTCAGTTATTTCTGTGGAACTTCACATACTGACATGAGGAACAAACTGAAAATACCAAGTGGGAGAGAGTTCATTGTTAAGAAACCTGTAGAGGAATATAGATCAGAGGGGGACATGGGAGGACAGTGAATTTGGAAGAAGGGGTAAAACAAAGGCATTTGTATACGTTCATTTTCACACATTAAATGTCTAGGACATCTGACAAGGCTGGGGCAGAATCCAAACATGTTGCAGTTTTTATTGTGCGAGAGCACCCCAGTAATTTACATGAAATAAACAGCCACATGTCGAAGCTTAGAGGGGTCATTACACAGCTCGGCTAGAGAATCAGCCACTTCGCCCTGGCTGAGCTGAGACTGCAGTCCACACTCCAGCAGGGTAGCTGTGCATTAAATTACACCTTGTTTCAATTAAGGATTTCATTTTAGTGAGTATTAGCAGCAAATTGCGACAGATAGTGGAAGTTGTGACATTCAGGGATGAAAAAAGGGCTGAGATGGAACTTATTTCAAAGAGTATTTAAAATATAGGAATCATAGGGAGAATAAGCAAACTCAGAACAGGAGTGGGATTCAAGCCCCTGACCTTGGATGCCTCTGAGCTATGGATGATTGTGCATTAAATAACAGGTTAATACCAATGGATCCTTCAAGGGTTTAATGGGTTCATGAATATCAGTCTTTGACAGGTTTGACATCCCCCACCCATTCGAGCAGCATCTCCTACCTTTGCAGCCCTCGCAGGTAAGCGCATTATAGTGGTAGCCTGATGCCTTATCACCACACACCACACACAGCTCCTCTCCCTTGACTCGGCTGACATGAGAAGCCTGCCTAGGCCGCTTGCACACTGGTGGAGCATTTTCCTCCATCGGCACGTCATAGCTGCTCTCCACCAGCCCTTTCCGCAGCTCGTACATCGTCGAGGGAGTGTACCAGTCCTCGCCATACTGGGAATAATAGTTTGGACTGGAGTAATATGGTGGTGAGGGCATAGGTGGGTCCACTGAGGAGAATTGCATGCTGGGATAGCTGGCAAATGGAAGCACCTCTTGGTCTTTCAGCAGTGCGCTGCTCTGCTCTGCCAGTAGATCTGCTGGTATAGTTGGAGTTATTAATAAGACGGGTATTTTAGTAACTTTTTGTGTAGATTTGGTCTTGGATTAAATGAATCAAAACATTTTTTACAATATTTTATGTTTTACTATTATATTCACTTATATTTGTTTAGCAGATGCTTCTATCCAAAGCAACATACAAGTGAGGCAGATCATACATCAAAGACATAAAGCTGTCAAGGAAACAGCTTAACTGCAACTAGGCTGAGGTTCCAATGAGTGACCTGTAATTAATTTAAGTTAACATTGGAGATGTACAAAACCTCATCAAAATAATTATTCAAGATCTAAACTTACATCCAATTCGACAATTGCAAAATACAAGAAATACAAGAAATGTACAATCCATCTTACTATGTAAAAACCTAAAAATGAAACAGTCAAAGGCAGGAAGCTGAGGAAGGCCGGGTAACTGACATATACAACATAAATGGAATAATAATTAACCACAAGCTGTCTCTAACTCTTACCTTAGTATTTCATTTTCAAATGTACCAACTGCAGGTC
>JAODUD010000062.1:28239717-28264228 GCA_026784285.1 Stomatorhinus walkeri
AAAAACGTCCAAATACACGTTAAATAATTAAATAAATATGGCGTCCCTACTTCGCGGAAATTCAGTTATCGCGGTCGACCTTGGAACCTATTTCCCGCGATAAGTGAGGGATTACTGTATATACATTTAGTATATATCATTTACACAATCAAAGACAGTGAGGGGAAATGTGTGAACTCATATGTTTAACAGCTGTTCCAGCCTCTATAATTGGCAATAACCTTAACAACATGTTTTCTGTAGGTATACTGGCCCATACCTGTTTCAGTTCATGTATGTTTTTGAGATGTCTTGAATCACTTGCTTCCAATTGCAGCATTTCAGTGGGATAGAGTTGATATGGAGTTTTTTTCGATATGAGTTATTCTGTTGATTTACACACACCTGCACACCCTGCTGCACAGTCCTACCATTACACTGCACCCAGTTCCACACCTTTACACTGTCTGCTCCACACAACTAGGATGAAGTTTTTGCAGTGTTAGAGATAACCATTCAGATGGTAGAGGAGGTGGGTCTAAGATTGGTTGGTCTAACCAAGATTTGATTGGTTATCTCTCTCAACCAGTTATTTTTGTTCTGCCCTCAGAACATTTTTGTGTAAGTTATACTCTCATGAGCGCATAACACATTATGGCCGTGTTTATTATGCATTATGAATGCTGTATGAGACTTTCTTCTAGAATGCTTTAACCAGCTCCTCTGTTTGTGGTTAAAGTTAATTTTTCCATTTATAGCTTTGGGTTAAGCTTCATACAGCATTCATAATGCATAATAATCATGGCTAATAATGTGTTATGCCTTTTTTATAAATAGTTATAACCATGTTTATAATACTTTATGAATGCATTATAAAGGTATGTATAATGCATTATACATGGGTGCTTCAAGAAAAGTGTTACCAAAACAACTTCTAAGATCCCTTGGAATCTCTTTTGATCAGTTCATATTGCACTTGAACTGAATTGTGTTGTGATTGCTAATAGCCTCTTTTAAAGAGGTCAATATCCAGTACCTTTTCTACCATTGACTTAAATCATTTGTTTAATCTGACAATGTAAAATGTTATATGTGTTGTTCACAATAATGGCATTAATGGCATAGATGAATATTAGATCACAGTTTACGAGGCATTCATGTAGAATAGTTCATGGACCATCTAGAATTTTCTCTCATAGCTGAGTGATACAGCCTGCACCAGACTGGATAAAATAATGTGTTACACTTTACCTTAACTACACCTTCATAACGCCTTTATAATGCAATCATAGAACATTCAGATCACCTGCATAATGTATTCATTATGGATTCATAGAAAATTAGTAGTAGGTAAGTGTACCATAACAAATAATTTAACAGCTTTAAAAAACATTTATAAGACACACGATATGATAAAACAAACATTTTAATCAAATCATTTTTGTTTTTGATGTATTGTAAATCTGCTAAGGTATGTTAACATGAAGTTATACTTACATGGTGCTTCTGAATTATTCTACAAATGCATTATAAAGACATTCCAAAGGTGTGGTTAATGTAAAGCATTGCCAAATAATGATGTACTTAACAAATGCAAAACCTCATGAATTAATAATCATTTCCTTAATCACATGACCACAAACATCCCCATGTTAGCAGTAGTGAGAAGTGTGTAGCCCATCCTGTCTCTTTTCTCTGGCTCTGTCTGCTCGGTGCCCCTAGCATGGATGAGTCAGTCACGGAGAGCATCCTGAAGGCAGAGATGACCATGGCGTCACTGTGCGGGCGGCTGGGCTTGGTCACTCCGCGCGACGCCTTCATCACCGCCATCTGCAAAGCCTCATTGCCTCCACATTATGCCCTGACCATGCTCAGCAGCTCTGCAATCAGCCTCTCCAACCAGTGTGAGTCCTACCCCATATCTTTCCTAAGTCAACTCTTGCAACCTTAGTATTGACTTTAAGTCAGCTCCTCCCCCCTCAGGGGCCCTTCAATCTGTTCCTCAACCCTCATTGGCCCCTCAATCTGTTCCTCAACCCTCATTGGCCCCTCAATCTGTTCCTCAACCCTCATTGGCCCCTCAATCTGTCCCTCCCCCTTCATAAACCCCTTGATCTGTCCCTCCCCCCTCACTGATCCCTCGATCTCTCCCTCCCCCCTTACCGGCCCTTCAATCTGTCCCTTCAATTTCATTGACGCTTTGACCAGCTCCTCAGTTTGTGGTTAAAGTTAATCTTTTCATTTATAACTTTGGGTTAAATCAGTCAGTGGTTCACAATGGTTGTGTACTTGGCATTCTCATTTTCCCCCTTATATTCACGATTTTGTGATTGCCTCCACAAGCTAAGTCTTAAATCCATGAAATTATGATTCATAATTCTGTATAGATGAGATGAGATGAGAAGAACTTTGTTTATTCCGAGGGAAATTCTTTTGTCATAAACATGCTCAGTGCAACAAGAGGAATGAATATGACAGTAAATAGTTTAGAAAGAACAGCAGTAATAGTGCAAACAGAATAACAAAATAATTATAACAGATATAATAAATTAGATTACTAGTGCGTGTGGTTATGAAAAGTGAGTAGTGTTTGTGTCATGAATAAAATGAGATAGCAGCTTGTGATGAGGCTATGAAACAAACACTCAATAACATACAGGTGAGTAAATAAAAAGCAGGTGAGTAATACTGTACAATCCAGCTGAGAACCTAATGACATAACTGCTGAAGAAGATCACCTACAGAAAGGGGAAGAGTTCTGCACTCTTATTGCCACAGGTAGAAAGGATTTCCTGTGGCGTTTGGTTCTGTATTTGCAGGCAATGAGTCTTTTGCTGTGTGAGCTCTGGTGACCCATCATGGAGGCGTGCATGGGGTGAGGGGGGTTGTCCATGATACTGAGAAGCTTTTTCAGCAATCTGCTCTCAGACACCTCCGCCAGGTTCCGCAGTCTGACACCCAGGACAGAATCAGCATGTTTAATCAGCTTCTTCAGCCTGTTGGCATCAGCTGTCTTCACCACACTGGCCCAGCACACAGCTGCCAAAAACACCACACTCTCTACTACAGAGTGATAGAATGTAGTCCGCTTTTTACTACAGACGTTGAAAGACCTGAGCCTCCTCAGTAAGTAAAGCCCGCTCTGCCCCTTCTTGAAAGTAGTGTCAGTGTTCTTGGACCAGTCCAGTTTACTGTCAATGTGCACCCCCAGGTACCTGTAGACCTCAACCACCTCCACATCCGTCCCTCTGATGGTGACAGGGGTGGGAAGAAGAGCCTGCCACCTAAACCACAACCAGTTTCTCTGTCTTTGTGATGTTAAGCTGTATATGGTTCAGCTCACACCACTCAACAAAGCTGTCCACCACACTCCTGTGTTCATCCTGCTGTCCATCCCTGACACAGGCCACAATGACAGAGTCATCAGAGGATTTCTACAGGTGACATGACTGAGACCTGTAGCTGAAATCAGACGTATAGAGGGTGAAGAGGAAGGGTGACAGGACAGCTCCCTGCTGTGCTCCCATGCTGCTCAGGATGCTATCAGAGCAGCAGCTCTTCAGCCGGACCTGCTGTGGTCCATTGGTTAGATCCGTAATCCAAGCTACCAGCGGGGCATCCACCTGCATTTCCGTGAGCTTATTCCCCAGCAGTGATGGTCCGATTGTGTTAAAAGCATTGCAGAAGTAAAAAAAACACGACATTCACAGTGTTACCAACAATGTCCAGATGAGAAGAAGCCTGTATGAGCCTGTATGTTATTGAATGTTTGTTTCATACCCTCATCACAAGCTGCTATCTCATTTTATTCATGACACAAACACTACTCACTTTTCTTAACCACTTGCACTAATTATCTATTATTTTATTATATCTGTTATACGAATAAGCCTAGGTATATGGGGTACTCACATGTACAGAGAAATCATTTGAAAATGAGTTTAGTTGTTGGTTATCAGCTTAGTGCCCTGTGTGCCAATGGTGTCTCCACAGCACTGTCCATACAGGGCCAGTGTGTGCAGATCCTCAGCCCCTCAATCGAGTCCCATCAACAGGCGGTAGCAGTGGGCCAGCCTCTGACAATGCAGTCGCAGGGCACGGTGGTGGTGAGGGACAAGCCATCCCATCTGCGGGGGTGCAGCCACTTGCAGGATGTGTGCAGAATGTTCAAAACACCCACACGGGGGGACACGTTAGAGAGAAAGTGGGAAGCATGGTCTAGCGCCTGGCCAACTTAGTACAAAGTTAAATGTACAGCTTTGCCTGTATTACGTTAAGACGAGAGTCTAAAGCAGAGTCATACAACATAGTCTGCATGCATTTGTTTATTTAATGCTCAAAGCATCAGATTAAGCTATGGTGATCGATCTTTTCATAAGAAGGACTGCTTCACTGGATGCCAGTACTTGGCAAGTGCTGCTCTGCGCTGATCTATTGATTTCTTCCCTCCACGCTCCACACCCCATGCCCAGCTCACGGCAAAGAACCTGCAGTGCATGCACACGCTACTGAACCTGGCGCATTGCCATGGTGCCATGCTTGGGACATCGTGGCAGCTGCTGCTGGCCACTCTGCAGGTGACACGTTCTTTTTTGATTACCTCACCCTATTAGTAACATATCATCCACAGATTACCTCACTCCATTAGTGACACATTACTATCTGACTGCCTCTCTCTGTTAGTGACACATCACCCTCTGACTACCTCACTCTGTTAGTTACATGTCACTCTATCACCATTTTTCTTTTTTCTCCCATCCAGCACCTGGTATGGATCCTTGGCCTAAAGCCTGGGAATGGAGGTGCATTGAAGCCTGTGAGAGCAGTGGAGGGCCCCAGCACAGTGAGTATTCACTCTCCCCCACCCCTTACGTACGCAGCCTGCTTTCCTCCTCCCTGCAATGACAACACAGCCACCCTTCATCCTGACAGCAGGTACTGACCACAGCAGTGATGTCGGACCTGCCTGTCATCTCCAACATTCTCTCCCAGCTCTTTGAGAGCTCCCAGTAAGTTCTTCTTTATGCATTTGGCTATATTTCCTTTTGGCCTTGGAATTTGCTTCATCTGCATGGTACCTCTGTGTCTGTCTGTAGGTACCTGGATGATGTTGCCCTCCATCACCTGATTAATGCTCTCTGCTCCCTCTCTGTGGAAGCCATGGACATGGCCTATGGCAATAACAAGGTGACCACTTTTTAAAGTGTCTTCTGTCGATCTGTCCTTCTTCCCATCATTTATCCAGTACACGGCTGTGCGGCATGTCTGCCTTTTCTTAATCTAATCTTAATATTTATTGTTTGTATGTCATTTTGACAGAAGTAATTTAGATCAATAACTTATCTCAAAGTTACGTAATCTGTCATTAGTAATTCATAAAGAAGGCACTTGTTCTTCCCTCTTCTCACATGGGTATTTTTGTTAAAATCACATGATAATAGTGGTAGCTGTAGGAAATGCTCCCACGGGGTTACATGTGGCATGTCTTATACAGCCAATTTTCATCTATACTACAGTGGTTTGTGTGTGATGCTGTGCCATGCTGTGCCATGCTGTGCTTTACCTGGTTGTGTTCTGGTCATTATATTCAGGAGCCATCCCTGTTTGCGGTTGCAAAACTGCTAGAGACCGGCCTGGTCAACATGCACCGCATTGAGGTCGTCTGGAGGCCGTTGACTGGACACCTGCTGGAGGTGAGGGGGTCCTGCTCTGGGGAGAGTCTGTCATTTGTGCTGTCAGTTAGCATATATTTATCCGCTCATGACCTGTACACAACCTGGTTCATGTGCCATTCTTCACGCTGTTTCTCTTTTCCCTCCTCTCCTTCTTCTGTGCACAACTGTCTCACAGAAGGTAACCTCATCCGCAGTCCTCAGCCAGAGCCCTAATTCCTGAGTTTAACAGCTGGATTCTGCTGTGACCAGCTTCATGATTAAGGGTGCATGTTCTCAACCAGCTCTGCCATTTCTCCTGTGATCATATGAGTCTTTGATATTTACTGTGACAAACCATTTGCTGCATGCTGATGTTGCTGTTCAAGCACAATGAAAAGTGTCTATGTTGATGTTAAATTTGCCTGCCACTCTATTTACCATACTGGTACTTAAAACGAAAGTTACTTATGTACGGTTTATTCAGAGTCATATGTGGCGTGTGTATTCATCTGGATACTGTGTCACATTTTTGTTCTTTGAGGGTAGAGAGGGATTTTTGGGATGTTTAGGAAGTATATGAGTGGTCCGACAGAGAGATGGTACAGATGTCAGTGTGGGACTGAAGGACTCACTGTTATAATGTGGAGCATGTGGACGTGATGTGTGACTTTCTAGCTTCCTTAATGGAGGAGACTACTTGATGTTGGGAGAAAGCTGGCCAGTCACAGATGAGCATGGGCAATGACATCACTGTCCAGGGGAAATCCTATACAATTAGCCACATGGTACCTGCAGCAGGTATCAGGAGTAGTAGAAGCTTCCAGGCCTCTACATGTGAACATGACCTTAGCTGACGTCTCCCTCTGACTCTCTGTCTTCTCTTTCCCTCAAGGTCTGTCAGCATCCCAACACCCGGATGAGGGAGTGGGGGGCCAAGGCGGTGACGTCCTTGATTAAAGCAGGACTGGCATACAATCATGACCCCCCGTTGTCCAAGAATCAGGTACAAGGGGACCAGAAGTGCTGAAACTATTCAGTCTGTGCAAAATCAGAAAAAATCAGTGTTTGAATGACTTGATAAAAGCTCAAATGTTCAGGTTTAGGTGCTGTTAAAGTAAAACTCCCAAGCATCATAACTGGATGACATGATTGGTGCCTTTGAAGTGCTCAGGGATTCCTCATGTATGTTTATGTATATTTATCTTTTAATATTAAAAACAGTGTGAAGTGTGACGCTTGTTAGGTGTAAAATGTTTATAAGAAATGCAAATAGCATTGGCCTATAATAGCACCCCCTTGGGGTCCATCCCTGCCCCAGAGGCTACAGCTGTTGTTGCTGAACCCACTGCGGGAGCTGTCCAACATCACGCACTCGGACATCCAGCAAAAGCAGCTGGAGAGCGTGCTGCAGATCCTGCAGAAGCAGGGAGATAGCCTGGGTCCTGGCTGGCCCCTGGTGCTAGGTGTCATCGGGGCCATCCGTAATGACCAAGGGTGAGTGTGAAGCAGTAGATAGAGGCTCCCCATGTTCAGAATAAGCAGTTACATAAAAGGTCTTTTTATGTCTGACTCAGTTGCCTTCAAACATTTTTGGTTAAAACAGCTGAAATATTTCATGATGATACCTTTCTTTTGGTTGGACAGCACTAACGTACCAGAAACACGCACACAGTGTCCAGCATAAAGCAGTACACCCCCCATAGATAAAAATTAAGATTTTTATCCATTTCTCAGTGGACACCAGAACAATTAGGAGGTGTTTTGACAAAACTGATTGTCCTTAACCATTTGCTTCATTATCAACATAAAATCTTGATCACCAACAATATTAGGATAAGAAAATAATAAACTGTATTCAAATGAAGTGTTGCAAAAATTAATACCCCCTACAACAAAATGTACAAATATTTTGTATGGCCTTCATTATTTTTAAGCACAGCACCAACTCTTCTAGACATGGAATGAACAAATTGGCAGCATACTGCCACATTTTTGTCCATTTTTGGAGAATGAGCTCCTCCAGAACCTGGATGCTGGATGGAGAATGATGCTCAGCCTGTCCTTCCAGAACTCCGCACAGGTGCCCTCTGGGTTGAGGTCAGCTGGTGTGCTTGGCCACAGAATCACTTTCACCCTGTTGTTCCTCAGAAATGCAGCAGTGGCCTTGGATGTATGTTCTTGGTCATTGTCATGTTGAATGAGTGCCCGGCAACCCAAGGCATGGAGGGATGGTACCATGCACTCTTTCAGCATTTTACAGCATATCTGTGAATTCATGATGCCATCAGTGAAGTGCAATTGCCCGACACCTGCAGCACGTATACACCCCCACAGAAGAACACAGCCACTACCATGCTTTAATGTGGGTATCATCCATTTTTCATCATACTTCATAAAATTTGGACACCTTCTGTTCTGAAAAAAAAAACCTTGTTCATATCACTCCAAAGTATAGTCTCAATAGTCGTCATCTTTGTCAGCATGTGCCCTGGCAAACGCTAAACCGGCTTTTTTGTGCATTAGCTTGAGCAGTGACTTCCTTCATGGACAACAGCCTTGCACATCACTCCACTGAAATGTATGTCATATAATGCCCCAGGAAACAATCACCTCTCTGTCACACCCAGAGGGGCTGGGCAGCACAGCAGATAACGAGCAGCCACTCTAACCAGTCCCTTACTTAATGCACGAATGCGCTAACAGTATTGCGAAGTGCCCTGCACTCCTGCCCGTTCCTGTTTGCCCTGCCTTCATCCCTGGTCCTGCTTGCTTCGCCTGCCCTGCCTGCCACCTCAACCCTGCCTGCCTGCTCTACTTGCCCTGCCTGGTCCTTCCCATCATCTCCTCGTCCTGTCCCTCATTGTAGGACTGATCTTCCCGGCTTTGACCCTTCTGCGCTCGACCTGTGTCAGTCTCATTAAATATATCTCCTGCATTTTGGGGTCTGCCTCCTTCCTCCATCAGTGTTCTAACACACTGTTTGGCTTTCTATTGTTTTAGCTAACTGTGACAAACTTGCATGGTGATTTCCTTCAACTCTTGACATCACTAAATGCTCATGTCGAGGTCTTAGCTTCCATAAAGCTCCTGGACGGCTCAGGGGGCTTGCCACAAGTCCATCCGTTTCGAATTTCTGAACCACTTTTGCTAATGTAGTCTGACTGGTTAACAGTCCTTTACTAATTCTCATGTAGTCTTAACCTTTTTGTGTAAAGAAAGGACTTTCATTCTCTTCATTTCTCTTCCATGTTGCCATTATTGTCAGCATTGAATGAGAGGGGTTTTTATTTGTTAAATACCACCATTAAGAGGAACTCAACAATAGATGAGTCCACCTGTGTGCTGATTGGGTGGACTCATCTATTGTTGAGTTCCTCTTAATTAGCATTTTATCCAATTTTATTCCTAAGACCTTCACCAGGGTGTACTCATTTTTACACCATGGTCTTAAATCATTTTGTTAAAAAAGATCCCAGTTTTGTGTTTTGTAGGGAAAAATCATATTTGCAGCCAATAAATCAGATTTTTATTGCAGAGAATCTCATAGTATGTATTAATTTTAGAGACAGATGATTTTCTAAGAAATATTTTGTGATGTACTAATTTATGCTGGGCACTGTATAATGCCGACTGCCTTGGAATTCTAAAGGATCAGTGAACTCCTGTTTCTGGGTTTCCTGGGAAATATGGTGATGGAACAAGAGCCACTCTGCAATCAGGTTAGGTAACAGGAATAAGCTGAATCCTCCCTGGATTTTCCCTCCTGCAGTGAAGCCTTGATCCGAACTGCTTTCCAGTGCCTGCAGCTAGTGGTGACAGACTTCCTACCCACAATGCCTTGCACGTGCCTCCATATCGTTGTGGATGTGGCTGGCAGCTTTGGACTGCAGAACCAAGAACTCAACATCAGCCTGACCTCCATCGGGCTCCTGGTGAGGACTTACCGAGGTGTTTGTGGATATCTTTGTCTAAGTAACCATCCTAACTGATTGCTCCCTAACCCCCTTCCAGTGGAACATCTCGGACTACTTCTTCCAGCGGGCTGATGTCATCATGCAGGAGCTGGACAGGGAGGAAGCACTGCTGAAGAAGCAGGCCCAGGAGAAGGGTGTAGCTTTGCAGCGGCCCTTTCACCCGGCATGCCCCTTCGACTGCCTGTGGCTGTCCCTGTACCACACGCTGGGAGAGCTATGCCTGGACCCTCGGCCAGCTGTGCGCAAGAGCGCCGGGCAGACTCTCTTCTCCACCATCACAGCCCACGGCACCTTGCTGCAGCCCCCCACCTGGCACATGGTGGTCTGGAAGGTACCTCTCACCACCTGGGCCTCTCCCCCCATTTCAGTGGCCTGTTGCTGACCATGAATCCCCTACTCTCATTGTGGCCTGGGGCTAGAGGCCAATGTAAAAAAAAATGCTGACAAGAATGTTCAATGATGATGGTTGTTATCTTTGAATAGAGTAGCTGTGTTTTGGTTTATGTGATGTAGAGGGTGCCAGTGTCCTTCTGCATTTCTGTGTCCCTCTGTGTCAGGTGCTCTTCCATCTGCTGGACTCCGTAAGAAAATTCTGCACTATGGCAGACAAGGAGAAGATTGAGTCTGGAGGTGGGAACATCCTCATCCACCACTCGCGGGACACGGCGGAGAAGCAGTGGGCAGAGACCTGGGTATTGACCCTAGCTGGAGTGGTCCGCATCATCCACACCAGAAGATACCTGCTGCAGCCTTTGGGTTAGAGTTATTAGTTTTTTCTGTAAAGAGATGAAAGAAAAATTTTACTTAGCTTTATTGGTTGCTTGAGATGAAGTTTGGGCTGCACGTGCTGTGTTCCAGGAAGAAGCCTGCTATGGCCCATGTTAATGGGGGTATCTCTGCAGGGGACTTTCCCAGGACCTGGGAAGTGCTGTTGGACCACATCAAGTCAGCTGCCCTCAGCAAAAACAATGAGGTCTCGCTGGCTGCCCTTAAGAGCTTCCAGGAGATCTTGCAGATCATTACGCCTGTCAGGGACTGGGAGAGGCCTGATGGCCTGGATGCCATGGGTGTGCCCGCCCTCCCCAATCCTGCCCACCCCCCATGTGCTGGACCCCTGCTGGAGCAGCCCGAGCAGCAAAATGGAACCGAGCCACCTATGGGTCGCTTGCCCGCAGACGAGCTGGAGGAGTCGGTGTTCTGGTGGGCTGCCTGGAGCAGCTGGCACTGCATGGGCATGGAGAGCACTGCTCCTGACCAGCAACTGGCCTTCGTGCCCAGCCAGCCTTTTCTCACCACCCTAGTGCAAATCTTCCCTGCCCTCTACCAGCACATCAAGACCATCTTCAGTATAGAGGACTTGCGGAAGCTGGACGCTGTTCTGCTGAGGGCCGTGGCCATGCCCATCGGCGATGACAGCTCGCCCTTCATCCTGCCCTCCTACACGGAGGCCGTCCTCACCAGCTTGCAGGAGGCCGTGCTCACCGCCCTGTGCGTGCTGCAGAAGGTGAGGCCTCTGCTGTCCAGCAGGGTTGTCAATGTGGTGATACTTATCTCTCTCTGTTTCCCGGCCTTTAAGAATTATTCTAATGATCATTCTTTAGTTTCCAGCCAGGATAAAATGTATGGTGCTGATTTTTGTGTATGTGTGTCTTTCTGAGTGTGTGACAGCCCACTCTCCTCTGGTGTTTGTGTCTACCTGATCTTGGCAGGCCATTTGCCTTGGTCCCGAGAACATGCAGGTCATGTACCCTGCAATCTTCAAGCAGCTGCTGCAGTTTGTGGAGTTCTCCTGCAAGCCGCCTCAGTACGGAAAGCTGGAGGCCAAGCATGCGGCCAATGCCAAGGACAACCAGGTGAGCTGTGAGCTACTCACTGTCTGTCCTGTATCTAAGAGTGTCCCTCTCTGGCTGTGTCCTGTCCCTGACTTTTTGCATTCTAATTCATTTTCTATCCGAAAGACTATAGTTCTTCCGAAGCATATGAAAATCTTCCTTTTCTCTTTTGCAACATTGGGGAAAAAGGATTGGAAATCACTGTGGGATGAGTTTACTGTGCACTGCTGTTCTCTGTCTAGGTTAACCCATTCACTTATTCAGATGAACCTTTTTATTGTTGTTCAGGATAGTGTCCCCAGACATAAGTATATGAAAATAGGCAGTGTCATGCTATCTGTCTCCTGCAAATAAAATAGTCTTTGTTGGCAGATAGTGGCATTTTGACATTTGACATTTTAGGCTTTCTTGTACTAACATTGTTGCCTTACTTCTATTTTGGTTTAATGACCCCTGAATAGTGGTATTTATAATAATAATAATTATTATTATTATTATTATTATTGTAATTAGTATTATTATTATTATTATTGTAATTAGTATTATTATTATTATTATTATTATTGTTAATAATAATATTTTTTTTTCATTTATTTTATATAGCGCTTTTCAGAATACTCACTTTACAAAGGCTAATCAGAGAAATAGAAATACATATATACACATTAGGCAAACAAACAGGACAAAGTTCTGTCAGCTGTCATAGGCTACCTTGAAAACATGGGTCTTAAGTGAGTTTTTAAATGATAAGAGAGATGAGGAGTTCCTAATGTCACTAGGAAGGGCTTCCTATAAAGTGGGGGCAGTAACAGAAAAGGCCCTGTCACCCCAATAGCGGTAATTAGTGATTTTAGGAAAAGAAAGAAGATTAGAGTCAGCAGGACAGAGGCATCGTTTGGGGAGTGTTTATGCAGTAGGTCAGCTAGATGTGATGGGGGCAGATTATGAAGAGATTTGTAGATAAAGAGCAAACCCTTAAATGAAATACGCTGCCGGCTAGGAAGCCAGTGAAGATCTTTGAGAATGGGAGTGAGACTGTGTAAGGAGGCGAACAGCTGAGTTTTGAACATGCTGAAGTTTCTTTATAGTTTTGTCAGGGAGGCCATATAGAATGCCTTTGCAGTAATCTAATCTAGATGTAATGAAGGCATGGATAAGAGTTTCAGCAGATGAACATGATAGAAATGGACGAAGGCGGCTAATGTTTTTGAGGTGGAAAAAAGCCGTTTTTACTGTGTGGTTTACATGGTGTTCAAAGGAGAGATTTTGGTCAAAAAGAGCACCTAAAGTTCGGATGAGAGAGGAGGAATAGACAGTGACACCATCAATAGTATTAGAGAAATTTTGACAAGGCTCAATGGCAGATTTTGGACAAACAATAATAACTTCAGTTTTACTAGAGCTCAATTTGAGGAGATTTGCTTGCATCCAAAGTCTTAATTCAGTGAGACAATTTGAAAGGGAGGAGTGGATGGCACTGGAAATGGATTTGGTGGAGATGTATAGTTGAATGTCATCTGCAAAACAACTGCAAGTCATGCTTATGAATGATATGGAGATAGAATATAGATGATAAAACGCAAAGGACCAAGAACCGAACCTTGCAGAACACCGTGAGAGATAGGAACAGTAGATTTACAGTTATTTATGCTGATAAAATGAGATCAATCAGAGATAGGACTTAAACCAAGAGCACAGATCCAGTGATACCAAGAGACTTTTAGGCGAGTAAGAAGAATGGAATGATTGATAGTGTCTAAAGCAGCAGTGAAATTTAAGAGTGAGGAAAGTGAGGAAGCTTTACAATCACTATTGTCAGTGTGTAAATTGAAATCACCTAAAAGAATTATACAAGAAAATACAGCTGAGTAAGGAAATCAAACAAATGAGAGAGAGAAAAACTTGGGAGGACGATAACTAGTGGTTCAGGACCAGATAGCTTAAAAGTCAAATGTTCAAAAGATGGAAGAGGTAAAGCAGAAGTCTTGATATTCCGATGATGCATAACAGCAATCCTACCACCACGTCCAACAGGTCGCGGACATGACATGCAGGTGTAGCCATTTGGAGTTGTCTGATTTAATGAGAAATAGTCCAGAGGCTTCATCATGGTTTCGGTAATACAGAAAACATCCAAATGCTTGTCGGTTAAAAATCATTTAAAATGAGACTTTTGTTGTTTTGAGACTGATTTTAATAAGGCTAATTTTTAACATTTTTGCAGACATTTTGAAGCAACAGTAATATCCGGACAGCGTAGATTAATCAGATTTGAAGATCGCTCATTACGTGGAGTAGGGAACTTGATGGTCAGTGCAGCACGGACAAAACCGATTTTTTCTGTCATTAAGATTTATACTCCAGGAGCGCTACGAGCCACGGTGTGAGTAGCGACATCGCACAATATCCAAAAAGCTAACAAGAGTGTAGGTATCAGGTGCAAGCCAGCTTGACTATATTAGGATAGTACAGGGATATTCAAATCACTGTCCTCGAGGTCCGATCACTGCTGATTTTCCAGCCTTCCTTTACCTGTGAGCCCAGTGTGAAGCCTCTGTGGCCAATAAGAGTCAGTAATCATTAAACTAACTACCTGGGAGAACGGAAAACAAGGCCTGGATTTGGAATCAAGGTTCGGGGACAGTATGTTAGCCACATATTCATTTTATTGTGAGTAATACTGTGTCTCTGCCTGAGCTGTTGCTTGGTTTTAGTAATGTGCACCTTCTCATGCACAACAGCATTGAATGAAGATGTCACTCCTCCGGTTACCACAGACTTCCTTCACAGGCAGAGTGGGTGGCTTTACATTACGTCCCCTTCGCTGAGAGGTCCTTGGTGGTGGTGGTGGAACTGTACCAGAAGACTGCCTGCCACAAGGCTGTGGTCAGTGAGAAGATTCTGCTGAATATTATCGAGGTACTGCCTATCATAGACAGGCAAAGCTAATTGCCCTGCTATGTCTGTGCCAAATTGGCCAGCTTCTGAAAAATAAGCCGGTGATTAGCCAAGCATCTTCCATCTTAAAGCAGTCCCTCTCACTTTTGCCTTGCAGGAGTCTCTTTTTGCTTAGGATCTTTATGAGCAGTCTTTACTGGAGTGTTTAATACATAAACATAATTTTGAAAGCAACATGGTTTTACATATGAAACATCTACAGGACATTTAGTTACACAAAGAAAAGAATAATTACTAATTGCTTGCCACATAACAGACCAGTTAACCAGGCACTTGCTATTTTCAGAGGAACAATTTTTTTTGATATACTGTTTTATTAGCCTGCAAACTCATGACAAGGAAAACTAAAGAAAACGTACAGTACATTTTGGTGAGATTTTCATTGTTCACTGATTCTATATAGCAAAATTAGTATATGTTCTGTAATATGTAATGTGTCTGTGTGTGACATATTTGTCTTCTCTTCTTGAGCTTGGCTCCACTTCAGTGCAATTCATGTCAAACAAAAGCTATGCACACCTTTATGCATAGCATATATTTTTAGACTGTTCTGCCTGTCTGTAGTGACCTAAAATCCCTATGTCTCAACAATCTATATGCTAATTGGTCAATTTTTGTCTCTGCCGGATTATGGGTATAGCTCGTGTACATCACTTGAACTGGATTTTTTGATTAGCTGTCATTCACTCCCACCACCCACAGACTCTGAGGTTGCCCCTGGGCCTGAAGTACGCCTGTCCATCAGAGAGTACCTGGAGGCTGGCCGCCTCCTCCTTGTTGAAAGTGCTGTCCACAGGCCTCCCAGTGGCCCGCCAACATGCCTCTCTTGGGACATTTGACACCATGTGGCCCGAGCTGGCCTGCGCTTTTGAGGACTTCCTGTTCACTAAAAGGTCAGAGCAGTATCTGACCTCCACCATAATGCAGCTACTCTGCCATTTTCTTGTTCAGCTCGACCTTTCCAGTAACAACCCACAGTGTATCTAGTGCAGGGGTGATACTAGGTTTTAAGGTGAGGGATGTAAGAGGAGTCTTAGTACATACAGTGAGGCTAACCGTGTCATTAGCCCAAGGGTGTAGGTTGTTTTAAACGGTGGTTAGGATCCAGTCATCCCTGAACCCCCTATCCTGCTATGCACACATGTTCCTACTGTCCATACTCAAATCCTTGCCCTTGCATTATCCAGCGATGTATTTTGAATCTATGAGTGACAGGAGAGGGGACACTGTATGGGCCAGTCAACTTTCAGCTGGGGTCCGGTGCCCCAATGGCCCCCACCCCTGTACACAACCCTGGTCTAACTACTGCATCTTTTGGGCTATTGGTTGTTCAATGCCTTGCAATGGTTTCTGCTCATTTTTTGGAAAACAAAATACAACACTGATTTCCCCCCCTCCCCCTCCCCACCTAGCCCCAAGAGCCATGTACCCTCCAATCAATATATACATGGATTTGTCATGCTGGCTGAAAGCTGGTTTCGTCTGATAGTATAAATTATTCTCATAAAATAGATTCTCTCATAACATCAAAACACAAAACTCTTTGTACTTCATGCAACTTGCATAAGACGTGTTAATGTACAATACCAGTCAAAAGTTTTTGCACAAAACAGGTTTTACCACTTTTCCATTTGTTTCACCAACTGCAGATGTTTTATTCTTGTTAAGCATTGAAAAGTTTAGTGAATAACTATAAATGAAAATATGTTACATTAAACAAGTTTACTTTATAACATGGAAAGAGTATGTAACTGCATTTCTGACATTCTGTTAAGTGGTTGTGTGAAGATGGCACAGTAAAATTCTAGGCTGTCCTTTAACTTTAAATGCAATAGTTAACTGTTTTATTCAGTGAAACAGAGCAGTGTGTCCCTTGCAGAAAGAATGCCTCAAATTTTACATACTCACACAGCCACAGAAAAACATTGAGACCACAACACATTTTTTTCTTTCACTCATTTCTGTTTATGTGTGTGCGTCTGTGAAAAACAAACTGCAACCTGGTTCTTCCAGGTTTCCCATTAATGAAGGGGTTTATGGGACTTCACTACTGCTTCTAGGAGCCCGATGCAAACTGTCCTAGCAGTGCACCTCACACCTGCACTTAATGTTTCCTGTTCCTTTTGAAGGTCACTTCAAAAATCCTTTGATTCATGAGAAACTGTCAGATAATTTAACGGTTATCTCTGACATTAGAATGTCACTTTCACCCTTTACCCAGCTGGTTTCTGGTTGTTTCCATATATATGTGTGTGATGATCCA
The DNA here is from genome assembly GCA_026784285.1 of Stomatorhinus walkeri. Classification (NCBI taxonomy): domain Eukaryota; kingdom Metazoa; phylum Chordata; class Actinopteri; order Osteoglossiformes; family Mormyridae; genus Stomatorhinus; species Stomatorhinus walkeri. The sequence continues at coordinate 28,256,378 of JAODUD010000062.1, forward strand.
TCAGCTCTCCAGGTTGTTGGAGGCCCCCTGCTGTTTTCATGTAGTAAAGGTCTGTTTGGCTTTGTCCTTCTTTCCCTTAGCACACCCCCTGATAATTTATCCAGTGAGGAATTCCAGAAGAATGAACGCATAGACATTGAGGTAAAACTCCACCAATACTCTTAAAACCTCCATTGTCCATTACTAAAGCAACACACCTTACCTTGAGGTCACTGGCTTCATAGGTGGTCCAGCTGATCAGCACTGAGATCTTGCCGTTTGCCAACTTCATCCCTAAAGACTTTGTTGGGCAGATCATGGCGATGCTCAATAAAGGGTCCATTCATTCTCAGTCCTCAGTGTCCTTCGTAGGTGAGCATTAATGAAATGTATGGTGTGTCTTCAATTTGCTTGGTTACTTATGGTAATGGTTAGGGCAGGGTAGATTTTAAGGTTAGCATTATTAGGATTTTGCTAATAGAACTGAATGGGTGATCTCCACAAAGGTATGAATACAAATTTGTGCATGTGTATTTGTGGGTGGGTCATTTATATATTTCATTATAGGGTTCAAATGCCCCCACATTGTGATATAAAGCTATTATTTTGTGTAATGGGGACCATTTTTTCAGTCCCCATAAGGGAAAAGTCAATTTTATAAGAAAGTGTGACTGTCAGAAGTCTTGCATTTTGTTTGGTTAACATTTAGGCTGGGTAGGAGTTAAGCTTGTTATTCTTAGGATTAGAGTTTTGCTCATACAAATGAATAGATGGTCTCCACACAGATGAGTACAGCTCTGTGTGTTTGTGTATGTTTGTGTGTGTGACCCGACCATCCCGCAGAGGCAGAGATGGATGTGCGGCTGCGTGAGGACTTCTCAAAAGTGTGCTTCGAGACGCTGCTGCACTTCTCCTTCAGTAGCAAAGTGCTCACGCCCCAGGAGGGCTTCATATCCCATGTAGCCCTGTCTGTGCTCCTTAAGAGATCCCAGGACGTCCTGTACCGCTACGTAGAAGATGAGCGCTTGAGCGGACACTGCCCGTTGCCCAGGTGAGCTCAGGTTCATCCCACTTGTCCCCGAACAGATGTAGGTACTGCAGTGTGAGCCTGTGTTCAGGTGCCACTCAGGCCATGTTAGCTAGATCTCAGTATTATTTTATTTAACTGTGCTGGTGTCCCCATGGCTTAGATCCTTTGAACCTTTGTCTATTGAACAATTTATCGACATTGTACTGCTCATCCTTACTTTAATACTTAGCAGATGGTGAAAAGGCTTGTATTTGTTCCCTGTCTTTATTCCACGAATGAGCAAATGAATGTGTGATTCGAACTGTCTCACAGCTGAAGATTGTGTTTTCAAAATCTGTCCAGGCGACAGGTGACTGAGATCATCTTCATCCTTAAAGCCATCAGCATACTGATGGACTCCCTGAAGAGGACCCATCCAGAACACGGTCAGTTAACATTAGCTGCTTGCAGGTCCACTTGAATGGCAGAACAGTTAATCACACAAACCTGCAGCAGGTCATTCTTCAATAGAATAACTCAAAATTCAGATATGCTCTTGTATACAATGCTTGTGTTATATGTTATTTGCACTGATCACATTAACCATTCAGCTCAATGCAGTTTAATTTGGTGAACAGAGTTCAGTGCAGGGAATCAATAGTTCCTGTACAAATTGTGTTTTCCTAATGCCTAATGGCAGTGTTTTCTTTATTGTCCTAAAGAAACTTTAGTAATTTATTATTCAGTGTAACTAGCACAAATTATAGTTCTGTATTTATTGAACTGTACTTCAATCAGTACATTTAAAATGACAGCTACACAGTATATACATAGTTTTGGATATTAACTGCTTCAGTAAGAAATAGATTTTATTCCATAATTGCAGATATCTTCACAGTGATAGTTTGTCAGGTACAGTTATTACTGCATCAGAAGTAGTGACATTTCTTGGACTGTCTGAAATTACCTTTCTCTTACTTCTGTCTCCCTCCAGTGGACAGGAACATATGGACACAGGTGATTGCTCTCTATCCGACCCTTGTGGAATGCATAACATGCTCCTCCTCTGAGGTCAGTGCCGCCCTGAAGGAGGCGCTGTGCCCATTCAAAGACTTAATGCAACCACCAGTGGCCAAAGTGCAGAATGGAGAGTCATGACAATTTACGTGTGCCATTCATAGGAGATCCTTTTTCTTCCCCGAAACGAGCACAGCAGATCATGTCCATCCAGTAAGTCGAACATGGACTTGCTGGAGTGTGAACACACCCTCATATTAGACAGCTGTGGGAAACAGTCTTAAAGACAATAAAATATCAAACTACTTTACACAGTGTACATTTCTTCCCGGAGTAAAAAAAAAATGATTCTGTAACAAAACGAGATCATCGTGCTTTTATTTCCTCCTTCCCCTGAAGATATTGTTTGGTGCATGGTTTGGTTGTGGGTTTCTTATTGCTAAGGATTTGTCGAGTGGAAAAACACAATCATGCAGAGAGGATAAACAAAGAGAAAACATTTCACATAATATTTAATAAGCAAGGATGGATTTCTAAAAGAACATTCCATGTCATCTTTAGCTTGCATACATAGGATGTGTAAAAACAAATGGAAGTTTATAAAGGAATTATGCACTTCTGTATTGGGCTCTTTATGAAGATTTGTATTTTATTTGCATTGTCCGTGACCCTGGATATATTACCTCAGGGCTGCCAATTTTGGTCAGCTGGCTGAAGTGAGATTCTCAATTCGAGACAGGTCTGCACATATATGCACACACATTTACATATATGTAACAGTTTTATTACCTTGTAAATAGTTTGCAGAGTTTGGAAACTACTCCAAATTAGCTGCAGCTAATTTTAGGTTTATAATGTATGGAAGCGTATTACTGCCATGACATAAAAAAAATACTCACATTATAACATTCAAACAATGTTAAAATGAGAATTCTTATCACGTGATAACATGAAAATATTACGTTTTATATATATATATATATATATACATACATATAACATGAAAATCTATCCCGATAGGATTAAAACTTAAATTGATCAGGGGTGGCGTTATGCCATAAAAGGCATCCCCTTTGATTTTGCATTTCTGCAGCTCCCATCATCAAGTACATGAAAAATGTATCCCCTCACCGACTTCATTCTTTTTGAACTGACCCCAGCATGAAGCACGTTTTCTTAATACAATTATTTGGAGACAAGTGTCATCATCTGAGCTACGTGGTGCAACACTATATTAGCCATATATATACATACACACACGCACACAAACATATGGGGTGGGAATTTAATGCATTAATTTGAAAGAAAAAACGCATTTAATAGTTGATATTATTTCTGTCAACTCTGCATAGGTCCTGCATCATATTTATATGGTCACATTTTTCCATTTTTCATTCCATCTACCAATAAACTGAAAAGGATTTTATTGTTGCTACTTTTCTTGCGTTTCAAACTACCTTTCCAAAGTGATGGGTGTGGGGTGCAGTGACATTCCAGACTGATGGGCCATTGACAGTATGCAAACTACTACAGGTGTGGGAACAGCTATCACATCAATATTCATTGTGCAGACCACTGACTTTGAGAAAAACAGCATCACTCTAAAGTTGTAACACTTTAGTAATTAAACCACATAAGATTTCAGAATGTCTCATTTACCTATGTGTAGCCAAACCCTTCTGAGCTCAAGTCTTGGCTAGAAATGTGTAATGTGATTTTTTACAATTTCACAGCATGTCTGAAAATAGGTTTTTGAAAAGCATATGTTTAATTTTTCAGAAATTAATTGCTTTAGTTTACAATATTCGTGTCCATGTCCTATTTGATTCTGTCGCCCACTAAAACCCTTTAAAATTAAAAAAAAAAACTTTGCAAATTTTCTTGTGTGCGATTAATCAAGATTACAAAGCCTCTAATTAGATTTTTAAAAATTCATCGAGTCCCACCCCTAATTTTATACACACACGAGACTCAGGCGTTTTAGAAAGATTGATATTTTTTCGTGAGAAGTTACCGTGCATCTGATACTGATAATTATTAGTGCTACAAAATAATAATAATAATAATAATAATTATTATTATTATTATTATTATTATTATACTACAGGCCACTGCAAGCAATCCCTGTATATTTCGTTTACCCTCTTTGCGAAAGCACACCTGCATGAAAACTACCGCTCTTCAAGTTCCTGTTAACTTATCAACGTAAAATAATTTTAGTCTGCCCTGTGTTTTCTGCTACCCATGTAGGCTCAACATGCAATTTGCAAGATAGTTTTATGGCTGCTCTAACCTGTCAATATGTGCGAAATAAAATCAGTATTCACATGACACGCGGCCGGTGTGTTCTGGGCCTCTGCTCCCTGGACCGACAAGAGCCTGTTTTATCGGAGCGGACAGAACGAAGCTGAAGTTGACTCCTTATTCGCAGCTCCTTATTAGGATTTTCCGGTCCACCTTAAATGCTGCGCTGCCGAATACAATGACGCGATTGCGCCTGTAGGGGGACTCATTTAGTGAGGCTCACTTCAGAACTTCATTTGGTTTCATTCATATTTACTGAACACGATTCGGCTTATATGTCAATACTTTGTGAAAAGTACATATCTGGGCAATTTTAGAAATAGCATACATATACTTTATCAGAAAATGAGACAAATGCAAACATTTTTCTACTCTCAATTCAGAATGATCTCTGTCTATCATTCTGTAGATGAACAGAAATATTCTTTAACCTTATGGACACCATAGACCATAATAATAAGTATTGTCCTGCAAATCATTATCTTCTCAGATTTAAGAAGGACATAAGCTGTATTTCCAGGTGGATTTGGTGAACACAGCTTTCAGCCAGGTAGAAATCAACTGATATCATTTGTAAATGCCATTTACTGTCATCCTGAAGTGAGTTTTCACAGGCTCAAAGAGTTTAACCCCTTGAACTCCTGTCTGGAAATCATCACATGATGACAACCAATGTGCATGTCAGCTATGTTTCCAACAGGATTTGAAGGTGATAATAGCTTTGAGCCAGGCAGGAATCAAGTAATATCTCTTGTTAACGTCATATACTGTCATCCTGAAGTGAGTTTTCACAGGCTCAAAGAGTTTAACCCCTTAAACTCATGCTTGGAAATTATCACAGGATGACAACCAATATGTATGTGAGCAATATACAATATAAAATTTGATGGGGAAAATCGCTTTAGTTCCAACCTGATATTTCTCAAAAAATGTCACCAAACGTGAGTATGAGTAATGTTCCCTGTTATATATAAAAGTCAAAACAAGTCTGTTTACAAAAGAAATTAATTTCAGACATCATACTGAAGTGAATTTTTAGTGGGCCAAACCCCTTAAATTCCTAGCCTTCTGCCCGGAAATCATCAGATAATGGTAACCTTTTAAGAAGTCATATTTTTGTTTATATGTAATATTCTATCATGAAAATGTTTAGGCCCTAGGACATGGTTAAGTAATGAAAACCAATATCAGTATAAAGGCACAACATAGATTTTAATGGTTATAGATAAATATAATTAAGTCATTATTTTCAGATATTTTCTATCATGCTTAAGTGAGTTTACATTTGATCACAGTGTTTTATTTAGGCTGGCATCTACTTGGAAGTAAGTGCTTTGTTCCATGGATTTTGGGCCTTGCATCAAAGGAAGTCACATCAATTTTATATTCAAAACAGAAATTAATATGATAAAATGTACCTAATAAAACATTTCTATACAATGGCCTATGGTGTCTGTAAGGTTAAAGAATATTTTGTTCATCTGCAGAATAATAAGTTTAGTTGTATGTTTAATTTTGCTTATGTCATGACACCACCTGCATCAAAAGAAATTCCTTCTCTGTACTTGCCGAATAAAAAGATTCAGTATTCAGAATTGGGAATGGAAAAACGTTTGCATTTTCTAATAAAATAGATTACTATACTGTTACATAATATTATAGATTACATACTATTATTGCCCAGATATGTACTTTCCTCAAAGTATTGACATATAAGCCGAATCGTGTTCAATAAATATGAATCGAAAGCTAAATGAAGTTCTGGAGTGAGCCTCGCTAAACGAGTCCCCCTACAGGCACAATCGCATCATTGCATTCGGCTGCGCAGCATTTAAGGTGGACCGGAAAATCAGAATAAGGAGCCAAGTTAAACCTCATGGGGATGGACACCGTCGTGAGAAGGCGGAAACTGCGGCACGGAACGGCACACATGATTCACCCAGATTAAAATGAGTGCAGTTGATGGAGGCGTTCGTGGGATTACCTGATATATTAATAAATGCAAGTTGCCAGTCAGAGGAAGGGGATGTCTCAGGGAGTATAATTTCGGGATGAAACTCACGTTATTGTACGTTATTATTATTATTACACGTTATTATTGTTTCGAAACGAAAACGATAGGCATAACATTTAGAAAGATTGTGTTTTACTTGTTTTCCAGGCCGATGTTTTTATTATTATTATTATTATTATTATTATTATTATTATTATATGCACTACCTGCATGGGTAACGTTTGCATTAATGTTCCGAGTAGGCCGCTGCGAAACGGTGACAGATATTCCAAACCAATAACCAGATCATAACGTGACTCAAGGCGAGCTACATTTCATCCGCGCTAGCGCGCCTCGCGAAGCCTGAGCTTTGCTCTCTTGGAGTATTCTGAGAATTCAGAAAACCAGGTGACCTATTTATACAGCCATTAAGTGTTAATAATGGGTGGTTTATTTTTTTGGTGCTCATTTCACCCAGCGAATAATGGCAAATATTTGTTTGCATGCGTGTTACGTTTATATTGCCTGCAAATTTTAATATGCGATACAGTATGTACCTACTGTATATAGATCTAAGCAGTGTTTAATATATAAATCTATATCAGGCATGTGGTCATTGTGATTTACCTTTTTAATTATAAGAAATAGGACATCCTAAAGTATTTTCGTGTTTCTGGCCATATTCACGTTCCATTCGTTTATTAAATATAATGCTTAGATGTGTCGTTAGACTGTTTAATATCTGGCCACCCAGAGGGTAATTTTAATCGTATTCTGAATATAACATTGTATGCATTTTCTGATCATTTTAAGGTCCCGATGATTACCTACATCGTAATACACCTACACAGTATATACGGCCTGTGATAGAACCGATATTTACATAACTTTAAAATAATTACAAAAATACTTAATCGGTTGCAAATATTTCAAAGGATGCTTATCGTGTCATCGCAGGTCATGTGAGAAGAAACGTGTTTGGGGGCGTATGGGCGAGGTTTTCCTGCTTTTTCAACACGCGGTGGTCAACCGGGGTCTAGCGGAATCTTTTCATCCGTCCGCCTGTGCGATGACGGGGGTGTTTTAAGCAGAAGTCACCAAAGTGATGTCGCATCAAGCTCTGGCTGAGGTAGTAGTTTGTGCTGTTGGTTGGGTTGTGACATTGCCCGCTATGGAGATGACTGCGCAAGCTACTGCCTTGCCGGCGCTGGTGATCTGCTTCAGACAAAGACAAGACCTGGGAGTTAATGGTCAGCGGGCTCTTTGGTGATACAACGGCATTAAAGTTTGCGCGTTTCCCCCTCAAACTGGTTTTTTGATTGGTTTATGGCGGTGCTGTTGTAGTGGTTTTTAAATACGGTTTATTGTATTAAATGCTATAAATAAAACGTCAACGTGTCTGACATCTTTTAATCGCATTATGAAATGCTTGTTTTTAAATGCATCGTTTATTTGGAGTCAGTAGCCTGCAATAGTCTGCGAAAAATTTAAATAGTTTTTCAGCCTGTCTGTAGCTCTTATGTGAATTTGGGGGGGGGGGGGGGGGGAG
>JAODUD010000062.1:28264328-28276832 GCA_026784285.1 Stomatorhinus walkeri
CCCCCCAGCCAAGGCCTTGTTCTCATGGATAAATCCTGCTAAAATGAGTTATGTTTGCATGTATTGGTGAATTTACAATGTTAAAAAGTAAAGTAAACGTCTAACAACTTGAAATCCGTCCAGAGATAAACGACATCTGTGGAGTGGGAATAAAAAGACAACCCTATTCACAGGCAATGTGGCTAAATGTCCAAATAGTACATCATGTACTTAACTGTTAAGAAGAGGATTGTGCCTCTTCTCTGCCTGTGACCTTATGATGAAAATGCTATGCTTCACTGTTGTATTTTCATAGCTTCCACCACTGTGGACCACGTTTCGGTCTTGTGCAGTCTTGAACTCCACTCCAACTATGGATGGAAAGTGGCTTGATCTTCACAGCATCATTGTTGGATGTCCAGTTGGAGAGAGTTTACATTTTCTACATATCATGGAAAGGTTTCTGGCCAGTGTGAGTTACTCAGTATTGAAATTGGATGTTGAGCCCATGTATAGGATCCTCTGTGGAAACACCAGCTACATACTTTGTAAACATAATCTGCTACGTGTGGTGCCTGCACTGATATTTAGGTGATGTGCACCGGGCATTAAATGCAGCAGCTAATCAACTGCTATTAGCATTAAACATGGCTAACTTAAGTTGAAGTTCAAGAAGATACAAAAAAATTATTTATATACACTGATGATGAGCCAAAACATTGTGACCACCATCCATTCGAATATGTAATATATTTAATAGAAAATATAAGTAATGGAACACCATTTTTCTGAATATTATAATTAATTTGGGGATTCGTGTTAGTCATGACAACATCATTTAATGTCAGGTTGGTGGTTACCATTCAAGGAACCATTTTGTTCATACTGTGCAAGAAATCCATGTGACAGAAGAACGGAGGACCCTGCTGCATGCCATGGTTAGTAACTCTCTTTAAAATATCAAATAATTTGACATTTATTAGGGTATGGTCAGGTCTGCTTATAATTACATGTCAAACGGTATTATCCGAGGAACACATCATCATGATTATGAAACAGTATTTATAAAAATTGTTTGAAACATTCACATCAAAGCCATGTGCTTGCATTCTTGTCCATGATAGTACCTGTCAAATTTGATTTTAAATTGAAATGTCAAATACTGTAACCATCCATCCATTATCTATACCTGCTTACCCTACTGGGTCACAGGGGGTCCGGAGCCTACCCAGAAGCAATGGGCACGAGGCAGGGAACAACCCTGGACAGGGGGCCAGCCCATCACGGGGCACACCCACACACCATTCACACACACAGGCAATTTAGTAACTCCAATCACCTTCAGCATGTTTTTGGACTGTGGGGGGGAAACCGGAGTACCCAGAGAAAACCCCACGATGACACAGAGAGAACATGCAAACTCCACACATGAAACCCAGGCAGAGAATCGAACCCAGGTTCCAGAGGTGTGAGGCAACAGTGCTAACCACTGCACCACCAATGCCACCATACTGTAACCAGTTAAACCATTTGACTCTTATAACAGACCTTTCTACTAAAGGCTAATTTTGTCAAATATGAGTGGTTTATGATGCTAATTAAAGCTGTAATATGAAGTGACTTAATATGTTGATAAACCTATTTTACATGCTATATTTTTGGAAAAGTGATCTATCCACAACATTATCATCAAAGCTCTGCAAGGCTAGGATAAAAGGATTATGTCGCAACCTTGGTGTTTTAGAAATGTTTATCTTTAAGGCATATTTTTGTTCCATTCATTAAAGATTTTAAGCAATATATAATGTAATATATGTACGTAATTTCCTAATATAACAGAATGAAGTGGGTGAACAGCAGCTGTTGAACATGAATAGCAGTTTTAAAAGACCTAAAACTTAGATAATTCAGTTATCTCAGAAATATTAAAATCTGTAAAATAGAATTTATGAAAATTTTGCTATTTCGTTATTAATACAATATAACAGAGCCTGTTTTCCTCTAATGCCACTTTCAAGTAAAGAAAAAGTGGCTCATCGCAAATTACAAGTGAATGGAATGCTGATCCTGCTGTTAGGGCCTCATACCTTGGCAAAAGAGGTGAAAGGTCATTTACGCAAACAGACAGACTCACACACTGACAGACACCTAGGCCCTGTTTACACTTGGTTTTAAAATGCATCTTGGCTGACTGGTTACAAAATTGTTCTTTAGAATGATGTCATAGACAAACCATTTTTCATTCCATAAAGAACTTAAATGGAACAGGATTCTCTAAAGAACCTTTTCCAGAAAAGTTCTTTGGTCCAAAATGGTTTTCAGAATGGTTCTTTAGCTAAAAATGGTTCTTCTAATGAATAAAGGGTTCTTTCAGTACTTAAAATTGCAATATTGCATACAGTAGAGAAAATAATGCAAAGTTAGTCTTCATTCAGTTTATTTCAAAATTGACCTACCGCTACTAGTTCATCTCATGAAACCCCTTTGAATCCAATTAGACAACCTCTAAAATTAATGATGGTCAAGTTAAAAGCATTGATGTTTTTCTCAGTTCCTGAATAGCAACTATTTGGAAAACGTTATGGCCTAAAATTATAAAACAGATTTCTGGATTTCTATAAAATGAAACAGCATAACAATAAAACTTTGCATACAAAAAACATGTCCAGGTGAAATGGTCCCCTAAAATTTGAAAAAAAATTCTGGAAAACTAGAAAAAGTTAAACGTCAACGTATACATAAAAAATCATGTGTAGGTGAATATGGGACTTTCATAGTCCATTAGTGATATATGGGGATACATAAAGCTGTAATACCACACAGTGTGGTTACTAAGAAAAATTCAGGACATTGGAATCTGTGTATCAAAAATGGAAAAATCGGATATCAAGCACTCACAGGCTATTTTTGTTTATCTGATGCAAGAGGACTGACCCAGAAGTAGCTTTGGATTGGTTAAAAAAAACGTGGTAAAAAATTACCACCACAACATTGGCAGAACAAAAGTTACACAGTCATAATCAAAAATGGAGAGTTGTTTCATCTCAGTCAATGGCAAACATGTAAAATGAACACATGGGAAAACAGCAGTTATATTTCAGGTATGCATTTTTGTTCATCCACAGCAACAATTCACTGATTTATACACACTAAGAAAGCTCCGGGGTTTTGTACACCAAATTAAAGATGTGCCTTGGGACACGTGACAGCCATGTGAGCAAAAATATCATACTTATTTACATTATCTGTTTAGCTACTGTAACAGCTGAGGATGTGCGGAGGTGTATTGAATTATATTTTATGACGAGTCCACTGTGCCTAAAGCTAGTGAATAATCATTTTCATGGTTTTAATCATAAAATCTAGTATAACAATTGCTGTATAGCTAGACTGGCTACCTAGCAAATAAATAGATGTTAGCACAGTAGCGGCTTTTGCCCTCCTTTCCACTCCATGCTTGGTTAACATTAATCTTGCACATGATAGGGTAGATGAACATTAATTTAGTGAAAGTATTGCTGTACACATGCTATATGCTGGTAAATAAATAAAAGTATTTAAAGGTGCAGTCTGCGACTGTTTAATGCCATACACTTTATCTCTACTTACACAAATTGGTGATCTAGCTTTCCATTCAGTGTGTGCTGATTGACTTTAACATAAACATAGTGTACAACAAGGTGGGTAGCAAGTAATGTTGAGCTTATGCCAGGCACACCGTGGACTGACTTAGATTACACAGTAGAAACCACCCACATGCAACCACACCTTTACACAATTTTTTTTATAGTTCTTTCTACTTCCTGTTTCCTGTTTTCCATCTGCCATTGCAGGTTTAAAAAAAAATGGCTGGATTCATTTGCGTGTTTAATATCCCAAATGTTTCAACGGACAATTTAATGTCTTTAATATATAAAACATATTCAGGGCAGAACATACACTCTCAGAAAAAAATGTACTTTTGCTTGTCACTGGGGCTGTACCCTTGTAATTATACCTTTTAAGGTACAGAAATGGACTCTTAGAAACATCCCAAAGGTACAGATAGCCTTAATGTACCCACAATGCTACAGAAATTTTCCTTAGAATCCATTTATGTAACTTAAAAAATACAATTACTTACAGCTAGGATTACAGTTGGCAGACCCTTGAGGGTACCCGCCCCAGTTACAAGCAAAGTTACAATTTCTTGCCATTTTTTCTGAGAATGTAGTGGCTTGGACTGTGCCATAAGCAATTTAATCAATCAACATGATTCTTTAGGAATAGAGATGGGAGGGGAGTAATTTGATTGGCATTTGGAGTACTCAACTGGTTGGTTGAAACAAAATCTTGGTCTGGATTGATTCTCTCTGGACCTGAAATCTCCACCCCTGAAGGTCAGCAACATCTGCTGGCAAAACAGAGACATAATGGGAGTATCAGAGAAATCCTGACAATCCCCAGTCACTACACCAACTTTTACAAGGCCAATACTTCAAAATGTATCATATTTTTGCTCATTGCAGCACCCCCAGTGGTCAAATTAAATAAAATTTGGAACACATCCCCATGCTGTAGCCTCAAGTCCATATCCTAAGTTTGGTCTCAAAACATCAAATAGTTGCTGCAATGTGGTCACACATCCTGATTGATGAGACTCTGTTTTTTATTTGGCAATGATGGACAATCGGCTTTGAACATCAAAAATCTGTCTGATACTGATTGTGAGGCTTGGTATGAAGATCATTTCTGACAAAGACTGGAAAAATATTGGAGAAAGTTGGTGACCTGTGGAAAATTCTTACATGATCACTAAATTCCAATATAATGGCCACATCAATTAGGTGGACATAAAAAATTCAAATGATCTGTATATGTACATCTCATGGCATGAGAAGATAAGATTGATTTTTTAAAGCACCTTGAACTTTTTCTTTACAAATACTCGTTATACTAGTGTTTCTGTGGAGGCAATTTGCTATTTAGCGATCTGACGTCACCACCGCGCCGGGGTCCTTCGTCGTGGCCGATAAGTCCCGGCGCATTAAATGCGATCACAATGTCAGCTGTGAAACTATCAATAAGCGCGGACGGAATGACAGCGGATGGAAATACAAATACAGAATGATAACGTAAACGCAAAAAGATGAAATTCACATATAGAAGGATATGCTACCTTATTATTTTTGTATATGTAATATTTTCCTTGTATGCTGCATATAGTGTATTTTTCAGTGTAAAAGTTGTTTCCCGAGTGCACAGAGTTGTCAAAAATATTCCCGTCGGTAAGTGATGCATTTACCGGACCCTTGTTAGAGATTGTATTATTAGATGTTGTTATTGTTGTCTTTAAATTATTATTTTGGCGTTTTTCGTTCAGTTTGTAGCAAATAGAGTTAGATGGATTCGAGAAGTAGTCTCAGCTTCATAAGGCTCTAACCTTAAGAATAGCCCTAACTGAATTGTAGCGTGACCACCTAAGCCATGTCAGGGGGAACACTATGAGCTAAGACAGAAGCTGTAACCGTTTCAATTAAAAAGAACTGGATTTGACTTTAGCGCTAAGTTCTTGCTGTGAGCGATTGGTCAGTTTCTTATAATTATGCATGTGTCACTAATGTTAATGTAAAACAGTTGGATGAGACTTTCAATCAAGGAAACAAACCAGTAAATGCGCAAGAAGAATTTAACTAATTAGCTCATAGTGTTCCCCCCGATATGGATTAGGTAGGCGCCCTACTGAAAAGACGTTTGAAAGCAGGCAACTAGGTGACCATTTTTGTGTTACATGGAATATGAGTCAAAAGTTTGATATTTACAACAGTTTCAATTTCCATACACAAACTGAGTGTTTGCTTCCTTTTTTGTCTTTTAGTATTGTCTTCTTATAGATTGCCATCAGCATTGGTAGGTAGTTTTGGCTGCATTTTAAATGCCGGTGTGCTAGTTTACATTTTGTCCACTTTAATAGAAAGCCAGGCTTTGATTGTGATACTCTAACCACTTGAAAGACCCCTCATGGATTTTGCTGGGAAGCCTCAATTGCTATAAACTTTGTGGATATGAAAGTAGGAGCATTGTGCATGGGTTAACTGAGATGGCTGTTTGTGCTGGCAAATGGGGTCTCTCTTATGTTCATCTCTGTGCTTCCAGACAATGTTCGACCAGTAGGCCCAGAGCACCGAAGCAGCCTGCCCTTGCCTGGGGGAGAAAGGAGATGGAATCCATGGGAGGAGGATGAGCAGCTTGGGCTCTTGCACCTACAGAGGCGGAGGGAGGCATTTCGGCTGTACCAGCAACATGTTTCCAAGAATAAGCCCCAGAGATACAGGGTGCAGATCTGGGGCAAAGCTGCCATTGGTGAGTTGTATCGGTTGCAAGGTCATTCATTAATTTCCTGCTTTGTTTAGCTTCATAGCAATACCACGTGGGTCATTGGTTATATAGTTATTGTGTTATGTCTTATATGACTCATGGTTGGTCTGAATACTAAATAATTTCAGTGATTCCTCTGCTGGTGTTTCAGTGACTGTTCATACTGAACTACACCTAGAACACTTTTTTTTTATTTTCCAGAAAGTAAGAAATTCAACTAATGTACTAAATTTACAATACACCATATGATATGTGGGGTTGGAGTGTGATCCAAAAATAGTAATTTTTTTGTAAAGCAGAATTTAATATGAGTGAGCAAGGAACAACTTCAATAAAATTATTGTGTTTTTGCTTAATTTCTGCTATTGCATTGTGAACTTTCTCGCTGTAGTTTTAGTTGTAGTAGACCTGCATGTCAGCTGCCTTCCTGCTGCTCGCACATGTTCCCTGGAAATGCACCACACAGCTTAACTATGCTGGCACTTTTAATCCTGCTCAGCTTACTCTATTTACAATCTCATTTTTCTCCTGCATCTTATTTTATAAATATATCTCACCTTCTCATCAGACTTGTTGCCCTGAATAATGTTGTACGTGAGTCCAGTCTTTGTTTCAAGAGCAATCTTCATATTGCTTTTTCCATTTAGTCTAGTCTTTGAATTAAAGCCATTTATAATTGCTCTTGAATCGGTCTTGGACCGGAGCAACTTGATTTAGACCAGGGATGGGGAACCTGATCCATGGTGGGCCAGTGTGGGTGTAGGTTTTTGGGATAGCCTCTCTATCAACCAATAACAGAAGGTCCCCAGGAATGGAGTTGAGAAGTACTGCTTTATTATTGGCTGATAGAGAGGCCATCCCAAAAACCTACACCCACAATGGCCCTCCATGGATCAGGTTACCCACCCCCGGTTTAGACTCTAAAGTAAAGTAAGTTTGGAAATTCCTTTATAACAGGATATTAGTGTCAGTTATTTGATTTGTGTTAATCACAAAAGGGATTTTCTAACATGCATGCACATACTTTTGCCTTTTGCATGAGTTCTTTGATTAGTTTGCCTTGTCATTAGATTATCGGTTTTTGTATATTTCAGGTTCCACTAGTAGAAAAAACAGCAGTCATACTCGGACACACTACAAATCATTTATCGTTATGTTTTTTTTGCTCTAAATGATTAAAAATATTACTGAGCTCACATGATTGAAGGGGGAAATTACTTTTCTGAATAGAGTTGCCATCCATTTCTTTTAGTAGGGGATCATCCCTTTTTGAAAAATAAAAAGCTTGGTCCTTTTTTGAACCATTACAGAATGAAATTTGTCCTGTATTTTCTAATCACGGTCTGATCCACTGGGTTTTTTGCTTTCTTTTCCCTCACCCAGCTCGGCGAGTTTTATTGCCGCCAACCCCACTGTAAGGACAGGGTGGATGACCCTAATTACAGTGTGTGCTAGTGATATTATTTTAACAGCCAGTTTTACCAAGCATTACTCACTGTATTACATACAGCTTTTACACATCTCTCACGCTAAGTGGCTCACATGAAAATTTCATCAGGTTAGCACGGGTTTAGTGTTGGGTATTCGATTTAAATACTAATGTTTGAGATCAAAGGATTGTTTTGGTCTTGTATTGGACTTCTCTGACCTCATGCTATTTTCACTTGTATTATTAATGTGGACAAAAGCATCTGCTGAATAAATAAATATAAATGTTTTAAAAATCTCTATTAACTTTGTGCAGGGCTGTATCTTTGGGAGCACATATTAGATGGAACGCTGTCCCCCACACACCGAACAGCACAGTGGAGGGAAGGGGAGGTGGTCTCAGGAAATACAGTCTTCAGGTGAGTTCTACCTTACTGCCCAATTCTACATTAGTGCTGCTTGTTTTTCCCCGAGACCCTAGGATGGTGGTGACTGGGGGTCTGGGTCAATCTCTGTTTGCTATTTAATCCTTTAAGCTTCTACCCTTTTCCATGCAGTATTCTCTTGATTTTGAGATGTTTTTCCAAGCATATATTCCAGATGCAGGAGTCAGCACCTGCCTGCAGACTTATTTTGTCCAGAAATATATACATATGTTGCCCTCTACAATTATTGGCACCCCTTGTAAAGATTTTCAGAAGGGGTTTAAAAGAAAAATCCACCTTTTAGTCAAGTAGCTTCATCTTGCACTGAAAAACCCAATATTTCATTGAAATCTCTTCACTTACCCAGTGAACAAGCATTGTGTTTGGGTGGGTTTGCAGTTTTAACTTGGTTGTACAGCGCTAGACAACTAAGCATTAAAATTGTGCACGAAAAGGATTAAAGAAATGTACCCTAATATTAAAACTACAGTAAAACCTCGGATTGCGAGCATAATTCATTCCGGAAACATGCTTGTAATCCAAAGCACTTTTATATCAAAGCAAATTTTCCCATTATGAATAATGGAAACTCAGATGATTCATTCCACAGCTCAAAAATATTCATAAAAAATGTTTAATACAAAATATTAAGAATACATAAAACACTTTTACCTGCACTGTGAAAAGAATTGTGGATGGTGAGAGGGAGAGGGGAAGAGGAGGGTTATTATGTAGGACGACTTTCACTATAACTAACGTAATCACTGCTATCTGTTGGCTCACTGGAATCTTTTTCTTTTTGTCCGACTTTAACAAGGTACCTATCCTATGACAGCTGCTTTTACCTCCTTTTCGATTTTGTGGAAATGTGGACATTGCATTGTTGTTAAACAGATTCATCGCTCGCACTGCAACACCCTTATTCGGGTGGTGCTTTTCTACTACATTTTGACTAAACGAGTGAGGGACACCGACTGAGACCGAGCATGGGAGACGATTACCCACAATCCCACAGTGAGAGAGAGAGAGAGAAGAACCATCAGCTTAGTTGTGATTACATGACACTAGGCAGATAAAGCATTTTGATAATACTCATATTGCAAGACCTCGCTCATTTATAAAGTTAAAATTTATTAAACATTTTTGCTCGTCTTGCAAAGCTACTCGCAATCCGAAATTTGATTGTAATTTTAAATGTCGTTTAAGAGTACTACTAATAGTCAGATGTATTCATTGCATACAGTAAAAAATATCCTTTTACACCCCTGAAGCTTAAGTTGTAATGAAGCTTGGACGTTTGCCTCAATGCGGATTCTCTGTCTGCCTGACAATGCTGGGAGCCAGCTTCAGTAAACTAAAGCTTATTTGCTGTTTCTATTCGAAATCCTCAGCCTGACAGCCTCTTATATTAAATATGACTGGGGAAAGGTAATTTTCATTTCATACCCCCAGCTAGTTCCCTTTCATAAAGGAAGTGTGACAAACCAAAAGTAATCTGTGAGGGGATGGAAATGTTTTTAAGAGGCAACAGGTTTTGGGTTTGAGAAGAACACATTGTCTGAGGCTTGGGGGGGTTCTGAAGGAATGGCAAGAACAGTGTAACAGGGATTTCAATGGCTTGCAGGTTCCTCCTAGCAAATTCATGAGCCGGTCCTAAGACTCTAACCTGTGTACTACAACCCCAGTTTTTACACAGGCCCAGCTGTGGTCCAGGGCCACCTTCCTTTGGACACACCCCACGTAGTGCTGGTCCTCAATGGGCATGAGGAACAGAAGATCCCCTACGCCACCCGGTGGCTGCAGCACGTAGGCGAATTGTCGCGGGCCGGCTCTGTGTTGGGTGTGGCTGTCGTTCTGCTAGGTGACGAGCGCTGCACCAACGACTGGCTCCGCCCCTACTTGCGTAGCCATGGAGGCTTTGTGGACTGCCTCTTCCTGGTGTATGACAGCCCCTGGGTAAACGAGCATGACATCCTCCAGTGGCCTCTGGGCGTGGCCACGTGAGTGCCACACTTTTATCCAATGCTTTTTTTGACTGTTACTCTGTAGATAAAAGTAAACAATGATAATAATACATAATATTAACATAATTTTAAAAAAAAGTTATATATTTATCAGTCCACCCATGCTTTTAAGCTGCTTATCTCAGTAAAGGTTGACGGCTGGTACAGAGTTATACTGTATGTTTGGTCATCCAGGTACAGAGATTTCCCAGTGGTCGTGCCAAACAGCCAGCTGGTGAACTCCGCCAGACCGTACCTCTGTAACTTCATGGGCACGGTTTACAAGAACTCCTCCAGGGAGACCATGATGAGGATCTTGAAGCAGGGCTGGGAGAAGGAATGTCTGACTGCCACGAGAGATAAGTATGACACGCACTCGTACGCCACGGCACACCGAAGTACAGTCCCTTCATTCAACAGTACTGTAGCTCAGTGATTCAGGAGCGTAAAATTATACATTTTGTCTGGTGATTTCACAAGAACTAATATTTTTGGTGGTAAATCAGTACCAATGTTCTGAAAATGTAACAATACCAGTTTTTGCCTAGTGTCAGTAGTACCAAGCTAAATTTCACACATGATTACAGGATGCAAAAGAAAAAATAAATTCCGTTACCCAAATTTCTTGCCGCTCAGTGCTGAACTGCTTATTTTAAAATAATCTTTTAAACTAGTTTGATATTAGTCAGTGTTCTAATTTTCTACAAATTTTCTTCTTTTCACTGCCTCAGTTACATTGTATAACAAAACTGTCATTTAAAGCCACTATTAAGTTTAATGTAAATTTGTAGGTAGGCTTACTACTGTTTATTGATGATCAACATACTATAAATGAAGAATTATTAGTTTTAAAATGATTTTTTTGCTGTAGTACTGAGAATTGAGTGATTTCGGTGGTATCTGTATCAACAACTAATGTTGATATTGTGACATCCTGACACAACCACAGCCCCTTCACTGTTGTAAATATATGGCAAATGATGTTTTACTAGTGGTTAATTAATGCACTCAGGAAGACGTGCTCATGTCTCACTCTCGTGACCCCACTGTGGCAGGTGGCTCCCCCTAGAGACAGCCGAGAGCCTCCATCAGTACCGTGACATGCTAGCACAGAGCGACCTCACGCTGTGCCCAGTGGGCATCAACGCAGAAAGCTATCGCATCTTCGAGGCCTGCTCCCTGGGCTCCGTGCCGGTGGTAGAGGATGTGGCTGCTCCTGGGGGCTGTGTGGGGGGACCTGCTGGCCCACTGCGCCTTCTCAAGGCACAGGGGGCACCCTTCCTCTTCCTTAGGGACTGGAGGGACCTGCCCGGCCTGCTGGAGCATGAGCGAACCAGGAGTAAGGTTGAGAAGGCGGAGCGACGGCGCCACCTGCTTGAGTGGTATGCAGGTTTTCGAGAGGTGATGAGGGAGCGCTTTACTGAGACCCTAGAGCGAGCCTTCTTTAGACATGGCTAAGGGAAGGGGTCTGCCTAGGACATTCAGTCTGGAATGAAGCTGCCTTGTGGACTGGGGTAGGGACTGTCAGGTATAACAAACATGATATAATTATTAACACTACAAATTGTATGGTGGGGATCGCACAATAACCTCCATCGTTCTGTATTTGTTGTTTCTAAGGAGACGGCTGGTGCATATTTAGTAATCCATGTGATGGTTCCCCATGTACAAAACCATGCCCTACATTAGCTACCGTATAGCTTGGTAGCTTCCAAAAATGTATGATGTTTGGTGTAAATAAAGGATTGATGTTGTGTAAATAAAAACCTATAAACTCTTTAAAAGCCTGATGTCATTTATTAGAGGGGAGGCAAGGTTTAGTGAAAGCAGTAACACCTTGTGGTGGGTGAATTGCTGAAATGGACAAAGTGAATCCATAGAAATGGTGACCATCAGCTGAGAAGTGTTCTATGGATAGATGGCTCAGAAGGAAAAGTACGAGTTCTAAAAACATGCTGTTTCACTATTGTACAGCAGAGGGCAATGTCGGTTATATATCTGGGGCACTTTGAGACTAAATTCCGTATAATAAATGCCTGCATATCAGTAATACTGTGTTCTAGTCTCAATCAGCATGTACTCATTAATTACATGATCAATTCACATGAACGATTTAGCTACTTTTTTCACAGGTTGAAATTATACTGTCCATCTTTGTTCCAACAAATTATCTAGTAGAGTTGTGACCCTCATCTGCATGATCAGGGGTCCAAATCTCACCTATGGCCTTTTTTAAATAATAATAATAATAAATCCTTTATTTATCCCCATGGGGAAATTCCTTTTTATGCCTCCCTCAACTTGCTCTTTGT
>JAODUD010000062.1:28292096-28304406 GCA_026784285.1 Stomatorhinus walkeri
CTACTGTATATTTAAAAACCCGCGAAGTCGTGAATCCGCGATAAGTGAACCGCGAAGTAGCGAGGGATCACTGTACTGTTAGCCTCCTGTGCTGTGACAGTCAGTTCCCTAAGTGAGTCCCCTTGTGTGTTCTGTATGGAGTGTACCATCTCCATGGCAGTATGGAGCCCATTCCAAGCGTCTTCAAGCTCTTAGTCCAGATGTGTGCCTGGCCCATGTGGTTAGTGAAATAACCACTCATTATTGAATTATGGAGGATGATTGCCATGAAGTCCTGCTCAGCCCTTACAGTTTTGGGTGCCTCTGGAGCCAGGTGGAAGGGATGACTAACCCAACTGTCCAAGACACGCGGTGATGACTCACCCGTGGCTCACTGGTGGACACCGGGTCCTTTTTTGGCCAGACGGTAGGGCAGAGTGTAGATGGAACTTGCTGACCAGTGAGGAAAGACCGTGGGGGCTGTGAGAGCTTCAGCATGGAGCCAGAGTCAGATTTGACTCACTCATGTTACACATTCACAAGACCTTCCTTATCACTACTATGTTAATTTTCTGGGAATCAAAATGGTATCGCTGAGCTGGAGGAAACAGATTTTCTGGTGAGACCGTTATATTAGCAGTAGAGGGAAATATACCCATTATCCTCACTTTATTCTGAGCACCATCAATCTGCCTTAGTACTTAATTAAATCGATTGCCATACTTTAACTGCAGTGGCAGTGTTTTTTTTTTTTTTTGCTAAGCTCCTGGTGTTGCTAAGAGAGCTGAAAATACAGGAGGTGGACCCGGACAATCACATTTGATGTTCTGGTGTAGCAAAATCCAAAGGACTTCAGGATCAAATGAAGATTTTTTTTTTTACTGCATCCATTAAGCTGCTCACTTTAAATGCAGCTCAGATATGGATAGCCCTACCATGCTGGCAGCATTCCGTATTTAAACCCCCTAAAAGTTTTTTTTTTTTTTTTTTTTTTTTTTTGGAATGTATCCTGTTTCGGTCTGAATAGTGTGGTTCCTTCTCTCAAAATGACAGCATTTCTCCAAGTACAGTCATTTTTCCTGGTCCCCCTCCCCACTGAAACACGATACACCTTTGCTTCCCAACAACGTTGGTTGACTGTTCTGTTGTCTGCTCAAAGCTCTCAAACCTCCTTTGGTGTTCAAGTTTCAGGAGGAGAGCTGGAGGAGCTATTTTGCTCACCTTGATGGTACTGTGAGCCCTTTTCTCTGATTCTGTGAGTATTGCAAGCAGACTGGCTTCAAGCATCTTGCCATAGGAGCTTCTGAAGCACACAGGGGAGAGACATCTAGTATCAGGGTCAGCCTGGGAAGAGGGGGGCAGGCAGAGCTCATACCCTGGGACAGTCTGCAAGCAGAGTGCTGTACTGTATCGCCCTCTTCCATAAACAGCCCATGGGTTCTGTGATGCTCCACCCATTCTCTTGAGCAGACCATGGGACAAATTGTAAGCAGAGATCTATGATGCACTTCACACTCCCTGGGACAGCCTGCAAGCACCTGGGACGACCCAGTGCCCCTGGGACGACCTGCAAGTATTAAACTGCAAGGCCCCGCCCTCTCCTTGGCACGGCCCCCGGCACAGTCAGTCAGCAGAGACTTGCGAGGTCCCGCGCACTCCCTGGAGCAGCCCAATAGACAGCCTGCAAGCATAACTGGAAGACCCCCCCCCCACTCCCTGGGATGGCTTGCAGGCACAGTGCTGTGAGGGCTCTCTCACTCCTTATAGCCCCCTGGGATGGTTCTCATTGCAAGCAGTGCTCCTAGCTAGCAGAGCTCTTCTGTAAGCCACAGTGTATTTCAGAGAAACAGCAGCCCTGAAATGTTAAGTGTGTTAATACAGTCTAGGTAATGAGCTGAATTCAGAAATTGGATACAGTAGTGCTGAACTCCACCCTGCATTCATGTTTATGTCTGCTCTTAAACTCACTTTCTACCTTAATGACTTTTTTGCACTATTATTTCAATACTCTTGAAATTTACAATGTAAAAGAAGCACCTTTGAAAATTGCCAGGAAATGCTTATTTTAATGCAAAGCAGATGAAATTGTATTAATGAATTCGATAATTAAATACTAATTGCAGGAGCTAAGCTGTGGGAATTTAAAACCAGGAGACAGAAACGCTTGATCACGTTTTTGTAAGTTCATGCAGCCTCACCAAAGGCTGGATTTCCATCTTTTGTGAAACACTTGCCAGTTTGTCACGTTCCCAGGTATGAAGTCATGTTTGCTTGAAGTTGCACGAGTGTGAATCGGCACATGTTGGCTTTGAGTAGCCGAGTTGTTTTATCTGTTCCTGCTCCCCTGGCCTTATGCTGTTTCAGGACATGGGCACTGACATCAGCATGCTGCCCTACATACGTTGCTTATCTACCCAAACAGAAAGGGCTGTGATCGGTGCCCACCTGGCCGGGTACTGGAGGCACTCGGTGCACGCTGAGCCATGACGCGCAGGGTGTTAATGGCCGTCTGGCTGGAGAGCAGATCCCCCTTGCCTGCCCCCCCATCTACCGCCTCACCTGCCATCTGCTCATACCCCCACCATGCCTCACACACATTAACAGAGCCATCTGGGCTGTCCGCTCCTTTAATTAATCAAGAGCTGAAGTGCTCTGGGAGGGTGACGTTGAGTTGGTTGTGGGGGGTGCACTGGGTGAGTGCGATCAGTTCGGTCATTGAGAGGAACTCTAGGTGGGTGGGATCAGGTGAATCACCTCAGGGGGTTTTCTGGGTTAGAGTGGTGAAATTGGTCACTTTGGGGTGGGGACACTCTGGGTGAGGGTGATTGGGTTGGTCCATAGGGGGTGCTCTGTATGAATGGGATTGGGTGACACGCAGGATTAATCAAGCACTTCCTCCACTGGAACTGGAACTTTACAGTCATGGCCAAGTGTTTTGAGAATGACACAAGTATTGGTTTTCACAATGGTGAGGTGCTCCGGGCATCTCTCACTGGGAGGACCCAGGACATGCTGGAGAGACTATGTCTGCTTAGACTGCTGCCCCCGCGACCCAACCTCGGATAAGTGATGGGTGATGGATGGATGGCAATTACAAGCATTACATAAGTGTCAGAGCTTTTATTGGCAATTACATTAAGTTTATGCAAAGAGTCAATATTTGCAGCGTTGGTCCTTCTATTTTAAAACACACTGGCAAGCTGTCAATCAAATACTGAGCCAAATCCTGACTGATGGCGGCCCACTCTTGCATAATCAATTCTTGGAGTTTGTCAGAATTTGTGGGTTTTCGTTTGTCCACCCACCTCAGGAGGCTTGACCACAAGTTCTCAATGGGATTAAGGTCTGGGGAGGTTCCTGGCCATGGACCCAAAATGTTGATGTTTTGTTCCCCATGCCACTGAGTTGTCACTTTTACCATATTGCATGATGCTCCATCATGCTGGAAAAGGCATTGTTCATCACCAAACTGTTCTTGGATGGTGGGGAGAAGTTGCTCTGGGAGGATGTTTTGGTACCATTCTTTATTCATGGCTGTGTTCTTATCAAAACTGTGAGTGAGCCCACTCCTTTAAGTGAGAAGCAACCCCACACATGAATGGTCTCAGGATGCTTTACTGTTGGCATGACTTAGGATTGATGGTAGTGCTCACCTTTTCTTATCCGGACAGTCTTTTTACCGGATGCCCCAAACAGTCAGAAAGGGGATATATCAGAGAAAATGGCTTAATCTGTCTAATCCCCATATCTTTCGCAGAATATCAGTCTGTCCCTGGAATTTTTCTTGGAGAGAAGTGGCTGCCCTTCTTGACACCAGGCCATCATCCTCCAAAAGTCTTCACCTCTCTGTTCATGCCGATGCGCTCACACCTGTCTGCTGCCATTCCAGAGCAAGCTCTGCACCGGTGGTGCCCTGATCTTGCAGCTCAGTCAACTTTAGGAGATGGTTCTGGTGCTTGCTGGACTTTCTTGGGCTTCTTCACAAAACTGAACCTCTCCTGAAGTTCTTGATGTGCAAAGCAATGATGACTGCATGTGGTGCATTGCAGGTAACCGTGGTTAACAAAGGAAGAACAATGATTTCAAGCACCACCTTCCTTTTAAAGCATCCCGTGTAGTGCTGCGCGATAAAACGATCTTGATTTTTTTATCGATAAAAAATGAGGACGATCACGATGATGCGCACAGACTATAAAATTCGACCAAACAAGTTTGCTCCGTTTTAGAGAATGTGCTGAGACAGACAACTCGATGGCCTATCCAGCAGAGGTATACTGAACGCCAGCACAGCAGCCAATCACCAACGACGTTGTAATTTTGCCCATCCTTCCTTAAAGAAGCAGTGGGTGCGTTCGACTTGGGCTTAGGTCTGTCTGCAGCTGACGCGCTGTGGAGCACGATCTGCCGGTGGCTGCAGGGGTGGAGTATAAACTGCAACCAAGTCGGACGACTTCTACTCCTCATAGTGTGCGAGACCTGACTGTAATGGCAACACTTCCAGAAGGGTGTAGATAAATCTATACAAATATCACCTACATGCACATTACTTCCTTTACAATAACCAACTCCTGATACAAACAGTTAGCACTTAATAAACCTATTGTGTATAGTGGCTCTGTGTAAAAAGATAGCTGTCAGGAAAAAGGTCAAATACATGTATTTCAAGGATTCAAAGTTTTTATTGTCATGTACAGAGTACAATGCAATCCTTACTTGAATGCCTGCTCCACAGACTGGATGATTAAACAAATAAAGCAGTGCAACATTACAGTAGGTAACAATAAATAAACCACTAACTTACGTGTACTGTTAGAGCATTTATGTGATTTACTTAAACTTTATTTTACCAGGTAACTGAAAACCAGTTCTCACTGCTATACGTGCTTTTCGGGAGAAATAGCAGATAACGCATTGGAACTTCCTGGGATACAAACGTCATGCGTGTGACTAAAATCTTCAGCCAATAAGGGCAAAGTTGTGTCGTCGTGGAGGCTGTTCCAGTTTGTGCTGCACGATATCTCTCAAGTCGTCCTGCTCTCGCAAGGATTTTGTACCACATGACAAGGTGACGTGTGGTGACGTTTTGCAGCGCCGGACAAAAGAATCTAATCATGATTTGGCATTTTTTGAACGTGTTTTTTGCTTAGTATAGATAATTTTCTACCTCAGAATTTAAAAAACCAAGAATAGAGGAAGATACTTGTTGCAGTCAGTTCTGTCCTGCCTTATTTTATGTTTTCCCTTTAACATATTTGCAATATTATACAGTTTTGCACATTGTTGCATTATTATATGGTTTTGTTCATTTGAGCTATGTTTCTTTGAATATTTGAAAATCAATATGTCAGCAGGTCCTTTTGTGGCAGGGCTGAAATGCAGTGCAAATGTCTCTTTTTGGGGGATTAAGTTCATTTTCATGGCAAAGAGGAATTCATCTGATCACTCTTCATAACATCCTGGAGTATGTGAAAATTGCAGTCATAAAAACTGAGGCAGCAGACTTTGTGAAAATCAATATTTGTGTCATTCTCAAAACATTTGGCCACAGCTGTGGGTGTGACCACAGTTCTTCTTGACAACAGACGAACAACTGGCTGGGACTTGAGGCAGTCTGCATTTACCAACATAGGTTGTAGTTACAGCCTGGTATTTGAGGTCCCCTGCTGTTTATCCAACTGAACTACTGCAGCCTTAACTTGCTGCAGATTACTGTCATTTCTGGTAGCAGAGTGCAGCTCCCGTTCTCTCTGATCGGTCTGAACAACAGGACATCTGCTTCTGACAGTTGGTTTGTAGTGAAGCAGAATTTTGTTGTCCTTGTGCGCCTGGCTGAGTTATTTCCCTTGTTGACAGTTAATATGCTTGATAGTATATCCCACATTCTGAGATCTCACTCATTATTTCCACTCTGTGAGACACCTCTAAACAGACTAACCAATGTAATAAATGCTTAATAATGACATGAGGTGGCCTGGCTGTACTATGTCTGTCCTCTTCAAATGGATGATCCAGCCAATACCAGCAGATTGCAGACAACTCATGTGTTTGTGTTCATGTTTGGGCTCGCTGATTGCAGAGGGGCTGTGATGCAACACTGGCTTCAGTTTCGGGTCATCTAACCACATCTGCCATATTGTATAACTTTCAGTATCCTGGGACCTCCATAGATGACAGCCCAATAGACCTAAAAAAAGGGGAAACAAGATCCCTATGAGTGTAGAGGAATAATATGCTGAGTTTATCGGTGTGGTGAAGCTGTGCAAATCATTTGGACTGCAAGGTCTCCCGGGGATCTCCCTCACGGCCAGAAGATGCCGCTTGGTGTTCGGGGTAGCTGCATGTTAGCAGCTAGCATGCTTATCCTCAGAGAAAGTCGGCACTTTGATTTAAAATGATGTTGATGGTACCTGGATGTGACACCAGTGTTTGACGTGAAGCCCTGTGTTTTGCAGATTAGTTTCTGGTGCAGGGAATCTTCCTGTTTGTGGTTTCCTGGGAATTTCAGAGTAAGACAAAGGACAATGACCGCTTATGGCAATGTCACATTCCCAAGATTAATGTCTGTAGGAGTCATTAATTAGAGGAGGGAGACTAGACTCTGCTTATTGCTCTTTGGGAAAATTGCCTCGATGACAGTCATCCTGTTCTGCCAGTTTCCGGGTAAGAAAAAAATTCTGAGACAAAGTAGTGAGAGAGCGCCCTCAGTGGCTTCACTTGCGCTGTTTCTCCTGTCAACAAAGTGGCAGGACTTTGGAAACTCTCAACAGACACTGAGTGTGTGAGCTGAAGATGACAGAGCTGGTGGGGCCCCTCTTTCAGTCTGCCCACTGTGCCAGCAGAGGAGGTGTTTCCGGCACAAGGTCGTGAGCCGTGCTCCAATGCCACTGCTGAGCTTGGCAGTTTTCAGGTGTCATCGTTACATTTACAGCCCCGGGGCTGCTGCTGTCACTTCAGATCAGAGTCTCGGAAGCATAAATACAGTGTTTCAGGGGCATGAAACCTGAAGCCAGAACCTGGGGGGTGCCGTGTCCCACTCGTTGGCTTTGATGTCCTTCCCTGGGGGGGGTCAGTTCCAATAATGGAATTACTGGCAGGTAGATTCCTTGTGTGCCTACGATAGGCCAAGTCATGCTCTCTGGTGCTGGTGTTGGGGAGGGGGTGCTGTTTGCAATGGTCACTGGAAGGATGGCCAAACGTAATGCATCTTTTCAACGAGGTGTGTCACTCTGTGATGGCCAGATTTACAGCTACTCATGCAGCAGCTCTGTAACTTGATAGTCTGGGGACTGTATTACTTGGGGTATAACAGTGAATGAGGCAGCCTGGTCACTGTGTTGCAGACTGAGCATTTTTTTGGTCTCCAGTAAATTAACAGAATGTGCAAAGTCCTGGCAATTTGTCCACAGACAATTTAAAAGAGTTGAGTAATATGATCCCCCTCATTTAATGTTCAAGTCCATATGCGCTTTCAATTGTGGATGAAGAGATGTCACGTAAATACAGAGGTACCTCAGTTCTCAAACTCATTAGAACTCGAATTTTTTAGTCGAACCAGTCAGTTCGAAAAAAATCACCTAGAGCTCCATCTGAATCTCAGAATGCCGACCTATGATAACTTGTACACTCGGGGAAATGAGTCACGTGGCACGTCTCTCAGCGGAAACATAGGGTAAGGCTTCAGCCTCAGCCTGGCATTCGCTGTGATAGCATCTTGCATGTTTACACTAGCTGAATACATATATTTAGACAGTAAAAATACATTTAGACAATGATGTGCAACAGTAATTATTATTATATAATAAAATACATTTAAAAATAAAGATTTCTTATTTTAATATTAATAATAAACCATGAATACATTTAATTATAATATTGTCAGGCTAAGCGGGACGGAACGGAGACAATGACGCAGATGTCAGGGTATCTGGGAATACAGGGTTTAATTTCAGGTAAGGCAGGCAAAACGCAGATGGACAATGCAATGACCGGACTGAGGGAACAAACTGAAATGCGGACTAAATACAGAGGACTAATGATAACAACCAGAAACAGCTGATCACACGGGAATTCCACACGGGGTAAACGAGGGGGCGTGGCACACAGAAGGAGCGGACGATCGGGCAGGACACATTGTTTTTTTTTTTAACTTTACACATTGTTTGGATACATTTATTTTCTTATTTTACAAATTACTATTTTACGGTTGCCCCCGAAGGCCCAGAGTGATTTTTTTCCACACAAGATAACAACTTGAACACACATGTTATGTATATGTTATGTATCTTGTGCGTACAAGATAGTTACAGTCCGCATGAATGGTCTCGCGACAAAGGTGAAGCGACGTGAACAATACTTTTTCTTCGGTCCCTATCGGTAATCATAATAATACACTATGATAAACAGGTACAGTAAATCTATCATTACTGACACCTGTTTATTGTATTTATTGAACCTGTTTATAGGCCTACCTGTTTTACTATGATTACCGATAGTGAAAGAAACAAAATATTGTTACTTAGCACTTCACCTCTGTCGCGACTATTCACACAGACTGTGTAACTCAGCCTTAATGCCAAAGTAGTGCGCAGCAGCGTTGCATTTACTCCTTCGAGTAATATTAATTGCAAGGCTAGTATCTCAAGTTATGTATCTTGTGCGCCCAAGTTATTTTCTTGTGCGCACAAGATAAAAAATCACTCTATGGGACTTCGGGGGCTCCGTACTGTTTTGATAAATGTGTTTAGAACAGTATATGCTCTTCTTGTTTTATCCGGTTCATTTTGTGTTTAAATGCTAAAAAAACATATTTAGATGTAAATTTTTTGGGGCCGGGAACCAATTAATTGGTTTTCCATTATTTTTTTGGGGAAAATTCAATCACAAACTCGAACTTTTTAGGATTCGATCCGGAGTTCTGAATGGATTAAATAGCAAGTGGGTAAATGTTGTGGGATTGCAAAACCATTGCGAGGGAACGCAAAACTATTTCAAAAAATATTTTCTCACCCTGACCTCTTAGGCGCTCCATATATTCTACCTATGTGTTGATTATTATTGATTTATTATTGATTATTATTATTGATTCCAAAAATCATGTTTCATCACAAGAATTGAATAGTACTTTCAATGAGAAACGTGATTAGGCAGAGGTAAATAGTAAATATTAAACATGTTTACTGTTCATATTATTTGTGAATCAAAGCTGACATAAGTTAAGTAGTTTTGCAAAAGAAAGTTATGTATTTATTGTTTAAAAACCCCAGACTTGAAACCTTTTCTCATCTTGCTTATGCGTAAGCTTCATTCAGATCAAGGAGATGACATCTGCCCTCTGCTGGTCTGGAGGAATATCATTGCAGTACGCATGTGCCAACCGCAACAATCTGCATCCATAGTATGACCACAAGCTGCCGTGTGGACGACCCAGAGCAGAAGTGCAAGAAAGCACATGCCTAAAGTATGAAGTCAGCCAGCGGTATATCTAATAATTCTGGGAGCCGTCACATTGGACCCCCCTGCTTGGGTTGGAGCTTTCAGTCTGAAGAAATATGGGTCACACAATATGTAGTATTTGTAGTGGGGGACTCCTGATGGTTTTGGCTCCCCTGTAAAATACTTGGCCCCCTGAAACTGCCAGGGTATCCATGCCCCTGTTATGCCCTTGCCACCAGCACGTCACCTCTGTGAATACCTAACCTAGATCTAGGTAGTGTCTGACATTAGGTTACTACGTGCGAGTATACCATTTCTTTCATTTTGGGATTCACCAACTTCCTGTTCCACACAGGAAGAACCTCTTTCTAGAATTAGGGACTTTTGCCGTGTTCACACTGTGCTAAGTGCTAATAAACGTGTTTAATGCATCAATTAATGCATTTTTTGCTTGCGTCTTCATATGTCTGCAATAGAAAATTAGATCGCTAATATACTTTTGACTAATTTTGCTGGTGCCACGTGTGAAACGTTACATAGTTCTGTATTCTCTGGATAATGAAAGATTGATATGCTGGCCAGATTTAGTAAGAATTATGAACACGTAACTGGTAAAATATAAATAAAAGGCTGCATCCTGTTTTCATCACGATTGATCTCCTGAATTACGAACAAAACAACTTGTTTATCCTGCATTATTTGCCATAGTGCTGTTTGAAGTTAAACCTATGAACTTTTAGCATCTCCCATGCTTTTTTATCATGAAGGTTCTAGTGCTTGTGTGGTGCGAAAGCGACACACAAAAGTGGCCACTACAAAAGTTCCAGGAGGTATAAAAGTTCAGGTCGAGACAGCCCAGGGACTTGTAAACTGGGACCAGGGCCCGGGACTTCAGTGTGAAAGTGCCTATGTACTTGTGGGCTTGAACGTGGGTGATACAAGCATCTCCTTCCATTTCTTGTGACTGGTTGATTACATGCCCTGGCAGTGGTCTCCGGTTTTACATGTGTGATGTCACAGGTTGTGATGCATGTCTCCTCTGGCGTTAATTTACCTTTAATTTACCTTGGTCCCCTTTGGTGCTCTGTCTGTCTGCTAGCAGGTCTATCACCAGGATGCCCACAGTTGACTTTGATGGGAAACTCTCGGTTCAGAGTCTGAAGATAGGAGTTGGCAGCTGCTGTGTGGTGGTGGGGGTGAGAGGGCATTTCGTGGGTTCTGGGGGGGTTCTGAAACCCAAATAAACTGGCAGCGTATGAGACGTGCCACTGAAAGGATGGGGCACACCCCCATGCTGGACATTTCAGATATCCACATACTGGATCCATGCTAGAAACAATCCGAACACCTATTCTGGATCCTTCTTTGCTCAGTGCTTTGTGTTTGGTTATGGGGATGTGTGTGGGTCACTATCAGAATCATTTAAGGACTGAATGCTCAAAGATTGATGTCTTTTGATGCCGGAAAGTACAGCATCATTATAGAAACCTTTTAATCTATAATAATTTGCAATAATAATTATCATTTATAATAACTGAATACTTAAATCATAACCACTGATAGTATTATTAGCTTATATCTTATGCTCATGTGTAGAGCCTTTCGATTGCAAATTCCATTTAAATATTAAAGCAGCATATTGATGAAAGGCTAAACTACATTGATTGCAATGCAAAGCTTCCGTCCAACACCCAAATTTAGGTTGCATGTAAAATAAAACTTAATTATAAACCAAAGAGAAAAGCATTAAAAATGCAAAAGCTGATTGCTGATCTGTGGTTATTTATTTAGCAGTCGTTCAGTGCAGATCTCCCTTTGAAATGTCTTTGAGTACCTGGCCTCCCCCTTTGAGATGGAGAACACCATCCATTCCAGGCTGCTCTGCCAGGTGTAAGCAGTGGTGATTAGCCCTCCTCTCCCAGCATGCCCTGCTCTCCCTACCATGAACCCACTTGCAGACCCTCGTCCTCAAGGTCAGGCTGCGCCGGCTGCAACTCATAAATATTCACCGGAGTCTGCTAGGCAACCTCACTAGCTGTACCCGCTTGCCATACTAAGTAGCCACTCTCAGTCCTGGAAGTCCCCCACCTTCCCACATGCTGGATTTCATAGAAATGTACATGGAGGTCACCTTTGCTCAGCCAGGCCACTGGCCGATTTTGGATCAGTTGTGAATTCATTTAATTTATCTATATATTTACTTGAACAGCTGCAGTGTAATTTTGTCCAAGGTACGCATAAATGAAAACGAGGCGGCGGCCATTTTACCGGGATGCGAGTGACAACAGCAACCCGGAATCTAAGTTTCTTTTGTATACCTTCGGATCATACAGATCAAGGCAAAGAGACAGAAGAGCTGCTGGAAAGGCTACAGATAACTTGGATAAGATCCATT
Source organism: Stomatorhinus walkeri (assembly GCA_026784285.1). Classification (NCBI taxonomy): domain Eukaryota; kingdom Metazoa; phylum Chordata; class Actinopteri; order Osteoglossiformes; family Mormyridae; genus Stomatorhinus; species Stomatorhinus walkeri. Next base: position 28,303,903 of record JAODUD010000062.1, read on the forward strand.
GATCAAAAGAGCTTCAGTGATGATGCTGTCAAGAAGTAGCACATTCTGTGTTCTGAGAATGGGCAGTAGTTCAGTTAAATGCATTTGAAATGTGCATTCATTTACTTTTGAGCATTCTGTAATTTGTATTTTGCTGGGTGGAAAAAATAAGATGTTTGTTAATTTGTAGCAAAATAGATTGAGAGTTTGTATTCTGTTTATTTAAAATATTTAAAACACTTAATAAAATGCCATTTTAAGAATGCTTATTGCTAGGTTTACAGAAAGTTTGAGTTTAGATTGAATTTTCCCCATAAGAAATAATGGAAGACAAATTAATTGGTTCCCGGCCCCAAAATATTACACCTAAATATGTTTTTTAGCCTTTAAACACAAAATGAACAGGATAAAACAAGAAGTGTTTTTTTTCTTAATGGCTTCCAAAATGATAAAGAACGTACCCCAACACTACCCCTGTCCTGCCCCAATCGTCCGCTCCTGACCCCCCCCCCCAACCTAACACCC
>JAODUD010000062.1:28354250-28386568 GCA_026784285.1 Stomatorhinus walkeri
TGACCTCTGTCATCATTTTAAGTGGGAGAACTTGCACAATCGGTGGCTGACTAAATACTTTTTTGCCCCACTGTATGGGGGGCTTTTTCAGTGAATGCAGTTAAACTCAAATAGGTAAATGTCTTGTATTTTGTTTGGTCAATTATACCACGTTTCCTCTGGCATACAGGAACCGAGCTGTACGAAAGCCATACCGCAAAGAGGGACTAGTTTTTCAATTCAGAAAGGTTGGCTCAGTAAGAGCGTTGAGGACATAAAACCAAAGAAACGCCTATTTACTGTTCACGTGGTGTACATAATGATTTACTGTGTGATAATTTCCACCAGCATGTCTGTGAGAATTGCCGTGTTGGCATAAGACACTAGCATAGTTAGGATTCAGTTGCGTAAATTTGCATTATGAATCCATTCTGTTTAGCTGTTCTAAAGTACGTTACAAAGTAGGAAGTTCTAAATTTTCAAGTTCGGAGTTATTCGGAACGCATCAATGCATCGTGATGTGTGATACTACTAATAATGAATAATATAAAGGACATACTGGATTTCCTTCAGGTAATCCATGTATAGAACACTGATATCTCTGTGTATTTCAAACCATTAGGTAGCAGTGATGCAGCCAGCTAGTAAGTAGGGCCATGTCAGCATGGTTATGCCTTGGCTATGGCTCGCATACCTTGCAATGCAAAACCACCAATTCTCAGCACAGCTCTGTTCGTGGTGACAGTGGAGAAGCATCATTATGGTTAAGGTATGGGCTAGATAAGGGTTAAAGTTGGTTACCATGCTTATGCCCTTAGAAATGAATGGAGAGTCCCCGCAATGATAGGAATCTATGCATTGATGTGTATACCATGCGGTACGCTTGAGACTGTATCTTCTCCCTATCTCCAGGTCATCGGCCTGAGCACATGACTACCAGGTGAGAGGCAAAGAGAGATTCTGCTTTCAGTGCAATCCAGGAGTCTCTGCTTTCATTGTGAACAGCATTCATTCTTCCTTAGTGCTCCCATTCTTTAACCTTTAAATTACTTGTGGTGCTTCTCCAAAGAGCATCGTTCCTCATTCCCAGAGTTGAAACTGTATGCTACATTTTGTTACGCCAGCCATGGTTAGCTTGCAGAGCTGCCTAAAGAGCTGTTTTCCTCAAGCACTTCTTGCAAGTATGTCAGTGCCTATCTGGCTTTTGAATGTTTACAGGTCTTTCTTAGTTTTTGTAATCCTAATTTTGAAATGTAATATACTCTCCTCAGTCTGAGTGTGTCATGATACTTTTATTTCCCACTGAGTTTCTAGCCAATCTTGACACATGTGCTTCACAATGCACATATTATGTGTGTGTGTGTGTGTGTTACATTGTGGGGGCCAAATGTTCCCCCACAATGTAATAAAAACCAGTTATTTTGATGTTATGGGGACAAATTTTCAGGTCCCCACAAAGATCAGTGAACGCAATCAAAAACCTAAAAATGCCAAAAATCTCGTACTTCATTTGATTACTTATGGGTAAGGTGAGGCCTGGGTTGGGATTAAGGTCGTCATGTTGGGATTAATGATTTCCACATAGAAATGAATGGAGAGTCCCCACAAAGATATAATTACAAATCTGTGTGCGCATGTGTGCGTTCGTGTGTCCGTGTCCATGTGCGTGTGTGTGTGTGTGTGTGTGTTAGAGAGAGAGAGAGAGAGAGAGAGAGAGAGAGAATCAATAAAGGATCTCCCCAGGCTCTATCTGAAAAGGTTGTCTGCTAAATATCAGCACCAGGGCAGGATAACTTCAGTCACAGGTCTCATCAGACCACTCCCAGACTATGCTGTCAGAAATTTCCTGTAGTACAGGGATGCGGCACGAAGCATGGTGACCCCAGAACGACTCCCAGTCTTTCCTCTGGTTTGTGGTACCTCAGTAAGGTGAGTGCTGATTGGGCGACATGCAGGAGTGAGGCACTCACACAGGAGTCCATAAAGAATTGACTCCTTGATTCCTGATGGCTAGGAAATGAGAGTAGACAACAAAGCTTTGAGCTACAGACAAAATTTTCTCTTTTGAGTTTTCTGTGCACCTGTCAAAAATGAAATTTAGGTGACTTGAATGCTGGCTGCTCTGAATGTGGCCTGCCATTATTGGTCGCTATGGGAATGTCACATTGATAGTTGACACCCTGCTCAAATTGGATTATTATCACACATATAAAAATTGTAATATTTATGTGTCAATGTAATATATCTATTTAGTGTCACTCAAGTTGATCCTTAATACAGACGCTCCTCTACTTACGAACGACATACATTACGAACGGCCTATGTAAATAAGCAATATCTCTGCACAGAAGCAGCACAAAGGACAGTTTTAACAGCACAAACCGGCACAAACGATTGCGATGGGTTTGGTCGAAATCAGACCCAAATGGGAGGGGGGGCAACCTTACCAACATTAATATCTCAGAAACTAAACCAGCACAAAGAACAATTTTAATGGCACAAACCAGCACAGATGCACTACATACGATTTCAATCAGTTTGGTGGAAATCTGAAACATATGGGGGGCCAACTACATACAGGTTTGCAGACCTCTTCGTTCGTACATGTGAAATTTCATAAGTTGAAAGTTCGTAAGTAGAGACATTTTGGTAGACTACTATGTTATAACAAAACACATTGCATTGTGGTCCTCTGGGAGTTGGGCAATAGAACAGGAGGAGCATACATGTTGTAATACATCAGTGAGAATATATACCCTATTGATGAAATACTGCCCTATCATGTTTTTATGTGAAGTGTGCATACAAGAAATAAATGGTTAGGTATACTATTATGTATACCATTTCTGCTTGCCAGCAAAAGATAGCAAATAATAAAAATGCTACCTGGAATCTCTCTCTCTCTCACACACACACACGCACACAAAGTACAGAGTGTGGCGTGTCTCTGGGGTTTAACTGACAAATTCTCAGAGAGTCAACAAACCAAGAAAAGTGCAATGCTGGCCCCCAAAAGCTGATGGTTAGTGAGTCACGGGAGCATGAATGAAACAGACAGGCACTCGAGGGATGTGCTCACTATTCATTATTATTGTTATTGTTCTTATTATTATTATTTTGGAATCCCGTCTGCAACGCCATGTACTATGCTCCAGGCCATGACCAGGGCAAACAGTTAGAAGATGGATGGATTTGTTATTATTATTACTGCCCTTATTAGCAAAGTGAAGCTTGGTCATTTTCTACTTCTGGACCCAGAATCGTGTTTGATCTGCTCCCTTTTTCTCTTCTGCCTCATCTCAACATGTAGCCGTGGCCGACGGAACTCTCACTCCAGAAACCAGGTAAAGTCTGCAATTCCTGGTTCCCTTTACACACTTCCTGTTTCCTTCTCTCAGCTCCCTCTTTTCCATTTCGTCCCATAGCAGCACGGCCACGGCTGGCCCATCTTTGCATGTAAAAAACTAATAATATGTAGAAGTCCACAAATCCAGATGGTATCCTCTTGATCAGTATATACTCTAGTCTGATGAACCTGCTATTTTACACATCATACGTAAGCTAACATGGCTTCTTTCATACTGCACTCTGTCCCATGCATCACAGTTTACTCTGTGATGGCAATCAGTTTCTCATGCATTTTTAAAGTTCTGATCCCTGATGCTGGGTGACTGGCCCGGCCCGCGTAGGGATGGTACTGTGTCGGACAGCAGGGCTAACATCTGACAGCAAAAGATCCTATAAATCACGCACATTTAGCTGATTCAGTTTCCGGCTGTGTGCGCCTGTCATGAAAGTCTGTTAATCCTGGGAGCATTTTATTTGATGATCTATTAAAGTTATGACCACAGTAAAAATGGAGGCCACCAATGAATAAAGATTAATGAGGGAAAATGTTGCTCCGCTCCAATGCAGAAGAGTTGCCTCTTTCAGATTTCAGACTTATTTTGCCATGTTATTACGGAACGCTCCCCTGTTTAACACTCTTAATTGTATTTTAAGGACTTTCGCCAAGCAATCCCTTGTCTGGTTGAGAGCTGCATCCGCTTCATTAATCTCTATGGTAAGTTTGGGTGTTGTCAACTTTACGAAAGATGTATAAATAGCTTTGTATCTTTTATACTGAACAGAGCATGTGAGCGGAGTGGAGCGGTGAGAATTTCCGCTCCTCGCTCGCAACGCTGTTGGCTCCGCCCGCTCCTCCGCTCTAATTCGCAGTAAGCCGCTCCGCTCAACACCGCTCCTCGCTCCACTAAGATTTCCTCCTGCTCCAGTCAAATCGCTCCCCGCTTGCTCCAATTTAAAAGAGGGACAAATAATCTGCATGCCTAACAAATATCACCTTAAACTGAAGCCTTATATCATAAAGAAATATGAGCAACGGCAACATTGCCATTCAGAACAGAAAATATTTATTTTTAAGCAACTTATAGGCAACAACGGACAGGTTTGGCAATGGTATTCCACACAAGAATAGGCTTAAAAATAAAGGAATCAGTGGGCTTAATAGCCTAAAGAATATACAGGCACGTTTTAAATTCCTCAATTTTTTTCTGTTGATGCTGCTGCTGCGTCTCTATAAAATATAATTTCACTGAAAGACCTACTTTGAATGACAAAACGAATTTATTTGATTACCAGTGTTTACTTTATAGGCTGTTATACTTTACTTTATAGACACGATATATGGTACAACCATATAAAACTTTTTGCTTTTGTCTGGCTTCCGCCTGTTCGCGTAGCACACTCATGTTTCTGAGAAAAGTGATTCCAAAGTGAATCTTTACTAACTGAGACAGTTTCACCACATCGTTGCTCTTGCTCTACATTATTGTCATCTATACATTTGATAAGAACAGTACAGTACTTTGCGAATTCCATCTCGGCCAATTTGTGTAACAGTCTTTATAATTGTACAGATGAATTCTGGGTAGATGTGGGCACGCCTCGGAGTCGTAGTGTGAGCGGTATCGGAGCGAAATTGGAGCTAGATAGAGCGACCGCTCCAGCCTTAAAAAACCGCTCCGCGCACTCACCAAATTCTCTCCGCTCACATGTTCTGATACTGAAGCATTTTGTAACTTGTAGGTGTAGGAATAACTTCACGCAGGTTAAACTAGGCCGGCATTTGCTTGTCTTAAATGAAACTGTCTTCTTATAACTTGACTGTGAATGATGGTTTTACTGTGTGGAAATGCTCTTTATATATTTTAGCTATTGAGTAGGAATTAACTGTCCATTTACAGATTGTAACTAAGCAAAGTACATGTGAAAAGCATTAAACTCGATCATCACTATGTCAGTTTATAGCCTTGGCTTCACCATCAGGGAACAGCATTGAGGCAGCCTCAGGCTGATTTGGCTCTCAGTAGCCTTCTGCCAGTTCCCATTATGAGCCACCTGTACAGGTGAAGAGCTCAGGTGCCTTTTCTCATCATCTCGCACAAAGCAGCGGGCAGAAAACGGCTGTGTCTCTGTGATTGTACACCGCCTGTCTTCTGGGGTCTGATCACGTTTTCTGTCCCACTGCACCACAGGCCTTCAGCACCAGGGCATTTTCCGGGTGTCCGGGTCCCAGGTGGAAGTTAATGACATCAAGAACTCGTTTGAGCGAGGTGGGGGATGGATCTGCAGCCGCTGCCACTGTCACATGCTAATGCCAAGATGTCAGAAATACGAGTTCTCCCTGAAGTTCGGCAGATGTCCTGTCACATCCAGCTTTACTCTCTTTGGACACTGTCGTATATTTAGATACGATTAAGATGGAAATCATCAGCAGCTTTGAGTTTAAGGTCATAAAATGGGAAATGTTTGTCCTTCGTGTTTTGAGGCAAATTAGCACGCAGTAGTAACAGTATATTTTCTTTAGAAAAAAAAGGGAAATATGAATAAATGAATACAGTGGTTTCTTGGAACACAAACTTAATTCCAGAAGGCTTGTCGAGTTGCTATCTGATCGAATTCTGAGTTGAATATTCCCATAAGAAATTATGTAAATTAATTTAATCTGTTCCAGACCCCCAAGTGATTGTCTATAAATTATCTACCTACCTACCTAATGATAAAAAACATTAATAGTCAATAGGAACCTAATACACACATGAAAAATCACACATACAAAAGCAATAAACGTGAAATAAATGACAATCCCAGACTCCGAAGCGAGAGCAGACCCACGTGCACCACCTTCAAGTCTCACTATAATTTTTCTTTTTAAGTTCTACAGCTACTCTCACCACTTTCCTGTTTGGTTTGCTACTATCATTGTTAACTTTCTTAGGGGCCATGATTACTGTATCACTAAATGTACTGTAGATGAAACACACAAAACAATTCACACTGAACACAGGAACACAGCTTTTGCATGTCAAACGTTGTCAGGAGGTACAGCGAGGCTGAGAGCGATTCATAGACATCAGCGCCCCAGTGGGTCCATTTGGGCCCATTACTTAAATAACTCAATGAGGTACTGCATCATCTGGACTTGTAATTTTCCTTAGGCAACGACCCACTGACAGACGATGAGAACAGCCATGACATCAACTCAGTGGCTGGGGTTCTAAAGCTCTACTTCCGGGGCTTGGAGAACCCACTCTTTCCCAAGGAAAGATTCAATGACCTGATTTCCTGTGTCAGTAAGTACCCCCGCATCGGTGTCTCTGAATCTAGGAGGTCTGAGGGTGTGTGGAGCTTAAGCGTAGCGCATGGGTCTCTTTCTGAATGCCTCTGTGTGTCTCTGTCTGTGTCTGTATGCGGGAGCTGGGGGGAAAGAGGTAACTCGCATGCGCCACCTGTAGCTTCAGTTACACATGAGTGATGAAACATTCAGGGGCAGCTTAATGCGTGAATTTAACAGCAATAATTTGGGAAGATGCTCTCTTTCGTCAGCTGGTAGGGTAACAGTGAGTGATTTTCTTCCTAAATAAAGCATTTTCTTCTGTAATAAAGTGTCATTCCTTTAGCCACAGCTGATCATGGTTTTGCACATCTTGGGCCAGCTGATTGGAGACTTGTGGGTTGATGATGGGTAATCAGAGTGAAATGCAGGAAGCTGTGGGTTGGTAATTTGAGCTTCTGTCTTTGTGCACTGGGTTTGTCAGTGATTCATAGTGAACGGTGTTTGCTGGTCCTTGTAGATGCAGTTTTTTTTTATTTGGGGAGGGTGGAGCTATCCCAGAGGGCTCTGCTTTCCTTCTATGTCTAAGGATGTCGGCACCATGCAGGGATTCCCTGATGGTGACACGCTGCTCTGAGCAGGATCCTCTGTTACGGACAATCTGTGGCAGATGGGGACCGTCCCAAGAAAACCAGTTGGGCTGCCATGACGGGGAGCCTTCCATTCTCTTTGTTAGTTGGACCAGCACCGTGTTTTGGGCTAATGGAGCATGTCACTAAACCTGACAGACAGTTAAAAAAAATGGTGTAATTCAAAGTGCACCACTCTATCTGATGAGGAGGGAACTTAATAGATGGAGCGATTGACACCCGAGTAATAGCTAAGCAGCTCTTCACTCAGAAAAACGGGAAGCAGAACGATATTCTGCCAGGTCGTGGGCTGTCGCATACATGCTTCTTCACAGTTCCAGAATACTCATGAAAAAAAACAACTCATAGATTCAAATGACAAACCATCCATCCAGTTGCTTCCAGTGCCCCAGGGATGTGCAATCAAATATGAGTAATTGCATGAAAGTCATTTTTATGCATGTTCACCCATTCCGTTACATCTGTATTGGCATGCTGGAGGTTTAAAGTGGTCAGTAGGAATCCATCCATCTATCTCTTGAAAGCTTCCTTTACTGAGTTCTTATGGTGCATATCCCAAAATCCTGCACTTTTCCACATGGCCTGCTACACTGTGAGAGCCATTTGGAATACCAAAACATGGTTTTAGTCAAGCTTTCACTTCCCACGAAGTGAGGGGTAAGCTTCTGTTCCTGTAGCCCCACTGTGACCTGGAAGGTGGTCACGTGACTCTTCTGTTCAGCATATTTCCACTCATTATGTGGATGAGAGGAACAGAAGGTTCTGGTGTTCCCTGGATTCATGTGTGTGGCATGCCTGATTAGACCAGTAATGTTGCATTCTTAATTATGCTCCTTTGTGGCGATGTGGGGAAACTGCGAGGAAGGTTCGCCGGGATTTTATTGCCTTGTTGTAGCTTTTTCTTGGTGTTCCTATTCTACTAAGCTCTGCACCGTTAGACTAAAGAAAATTCAACCAAGTTTTCCCCCAAAGTCTCCAACATCTTTAAGCTACTTAGTGGGTTTTTGGGTTGTGTTGAGGCCTGGGCTTTGATTGGGTCTCTACAAGACATTTCCCTCCCTTTTCTGTTTTTGCTTTAAGCCCATTATTGTGTTAAATGGTAAATGAGGAAGACCTTTTCTGGTAGGGCGCTTTTCCACCGCACCAGGTACTGTACTTTTGGTATGGTACTTCTTTTGTGTCGGTTTTCCACTGGCGTAAAAACTGGTACCGGCACCAAAAGACATCATCAGTGATCGCCCCCAACTGACATCATCAAAAAAAGCGCAACGGGGTATTTCTTTCGTTGAATTCAAACAAGTTCAAACATTATGATCTTTCACTTTCCTGTAGTGCTGCTTTTTTGATTTTCAAGCAGCATTTTTCGGTGTTTCCGCGTGAGCCCCATTTCTTCCAAGTGGCTTGCTATTACGGCAAATACTTTTTTATTCTGAGCCCTGTCATCCAAATCCCGCTGGATCTGTTCATCCGACCATATGGCGATTAAAGCCTGTGTTTCCCCGTTTGTCCATCCTTCCGTTTTACTTTTTTTATATTTTTGTTTCTACTGCTTTTTATTTTGTTTCTCGCTGTTCGCTGTGTGTATTTTGTGTTTCAGCGGCAGGCTATTTGCATAACCAATTGTCAGCGCCCGAAGAGTATAGCAGACTTTCCTGGGGTATCTGTTGGCACCAGCCGACATTCTTTCTTTACCCACACATGCCTCGTCTAATGAAGAGAAGCACCCCCCCCCCCGATCCTGCAGAACTGCATGTTCCATGTTTGCCAGACAATGTTTTGAAAGGTTTTGAAAAGTTCCATCTTAGTTTCATCAAACTGCAAAGCCTTCCTCCACCAGTCCAGAATCCCCAGCAAGTTGATTTTCAGGATCTGAATTAAGCCTCGTTGTAGCTTCCCTGATTCCATTTCTTCTGTTTTGGGCACCGTCCTATACTCGACTAGTTCTAACATGCATGCATTGATTGCCCATCCTATGACATAAATGCCTATGGGTCTTTAGAACTGGCCTTTGGATTCTCAGTTGCATTTATGATCACCTTCCTCCTGGCTTTGGTGGCATGACCTGCTCTAGGCAAGGTGTGGATGGTGCACCCTTCTCAATGCTAGTGGGAGCAGAGGACAGTGTTCCAGTAGATATATAAACCATTTCATTGTCTGACTTTCTGACTTCCTTTTATTTACCTTGTTCCCTATCACTGAGTTTTTTTAAGATACATCTTTAAGATACAGCAGCTTGTGAAAAGCCTAATCACAGTCATTACAGACAAACACTGACGAAGTTCATATCTTGTGTCTCCTGGTAAGCAGTTAATAATATCCATTGCTCATAATCTCATCTCTTAATCGGGTGGTGTACACTTATCCTACTGTTATCATAAGTTTATTAGTTCATTTTCTGGGTGTGTTGCCTTGTTGCTTAAATAATATTGTTTATCATATCTAAATACTGGCAAAAACAATGTTGAGTGATATGCTGAAGACACACGTTGAAGTTTCAGTGGACTTTCTTTATGTAGTGCACTCATGGTTAATGATTGAAATAGAAGCATTAAATTCATTTTGTGCATCTTCTCCACTTAAAAAATGATGTATTGTGGTATGTAATTGAAAGCTGTCATTTTATGTCAAACCTACATCAAATAGAGCCTACATCAAACTAGACTGGAACTTTTTCCAGTCATTACTAAGGATGCAGAGTCATTCAGTCCAAAGCTTCCCATGTGTGCTATAAAGCAATTTCATTCCTGCTCTATAAATCTTTTATTTGGGATCTCCAGGGTTAGTCCTGAGTCCGCTGGTCTTCATTTTAACAGCAAGTTTTATTTTTGGAAGCCGGGACAAGCCCAGCAAGTCTTTGTGAAAGAACGGAATCAGATGGATAATCGTCATTAAATATGCCGGCCAGCGAAGCCCCCTGTCATTCCAATTAGAGCACAGGAACCCAGCTGATGAATTGCCCTTGAAGGTCATGTGATTCTTCAGGATAGGAAAATTTGCAGGATTTGTTGTGCTTGCATTTTCTTTGCTACAGAGCCAGACACAGCCTGTTCCAGGCAGTTACGGCCTCACAAACAGTCAGTCGTACTCAGTTTATCAGTCAGTCTGTTGTTTTATTAGTCCCTCTGTGACTCGCTCATCATGGGTATTTCTCATTTCTGATTGCTGTTAGTGCCGTGTAAAGAACTATATGTTATCAGAATTTAATTCGCCGCCATCCTCACTAACACGCTGTACCCCAACAACAGGAATGGAGAATCTTTATGAGAGAGCCCTGTACATCCGAAAAATTCTGGTGACCCTGCCACGGTCCGTCCTCATACTGATGCGCTACCTTTTCGCCTTCCTGAACCAGTGAGTGTCGTGAAAAGCTCTCCGACATTGTGGTGGAAAGCTGGGTGCTATGCTGGCTCATGCACTAATGAGGCTCCTTTTAGCAACACTTTGTTGGTGTTTGCGAGTTCTTGTTTGAGCTGGAATACCAACAAGTATGAAGGTGTTGGTAAGAGTTACCAGCCCTATCCCTCTTAAGGCAGAGAGTACATGAAGATGAAAGGCCTATAAATATGTGATGTGAGAGCATAGACAGAACTTTTAAATGAATCCCTGATAGGCTTTGTGCAGTGATCATGAAATTAAGGGATGAGGCATGACTGTATTCTACTGTGAAATAATGTCAAGACTTTAATGATGCAGGTTTGAAGAAGACAAATTAGCCACTCTGTGTCAGGCAGCCATTGGTGGAGCTGGAACTGATTCCAGTTCTCACTGCACCCTCCACAGCTTATCCCAGTACAACGATGAGAATATGATGGACCCATTCAACCTGGCCATCTGCTTCGGACCCACACTGATGCCCACCCCCGACATCCAGGACCAGGTGTCCTGCCAGGCACATGTCAACGAGATTGTCAAGACCATCATCATCCACCATGAGACCATATTTCCTGACTCCAAGGAGTTGGAAGGACCCGTGTATGAAAAGTGTATGGCAGGGGGTGACTACTGGTGAGAGTCTTGGCTTTGGGTGGGGGCTGGGGCAAGTACTGTGTGCGGGACAAGCATGAGCGGTTCTGACATATGCCTGAATTAACAAAGGACAGAACACAGACTGAGCTGAAATCTGAGGTGGACAGTTTTACAGCATGCAGAGTAGATAGTCCCTTTGCTTCTGTAATCATGCTAACACTGCTCCTAATGCTGGTGTGTTTGCAGCATTAAATGCCTAATTCTCCTTTGTTTCTTACTCACAGTGATAGTCCCTATAGTGAGCATGGCACCCTTGATGAGTTGGACCAGGATGGGGACACACATACAAGCGAGGATGGTATGTAAATCCACCTACACCCCCTCAGTCACTCACTGACCCATGCCTGGTGGCCCTTGACAGAATTTCGGCACCCTCTTTCTGGGTGTGGTTGTGGTATGCCTGGGTGATTCTGTGTGTTTCTATAGGTGCGGTCACAGATCTTCCTGTAGGTGTGTCCATATGTTAGTGGGATACCCCAGTGAATCGTATCTGCCAAGTGTGCTCCTCATGCAGGAGATCCTGAATGCCAGAATCTTAGTCAGCTCTAGAGAGACTCATGATACCCTTGAATATCACACTAACTCCTTTCATACTACATTTCATAAGACCTATCATCACACCTCTTACTACATTTTGTATTTCATCATTTTACATTTACTGTGTAAATGCACTTCTTATTATGTCTTACATTACATATCACCATATTAACATTATTTATTTAAAATCTCTTTTCTCCCAACTATGCTTAGAGGATATTAGTCCAGGAAGGTGTTGCAGTTTTATTCTGTTTGCTGATAAAGGAATTTGTGGAAACTTTGGCACAGGAATTGCAAGGGTGGGTGACCCTGCTCAAGTAAAACACTCCAGCACACCAGGAACATGTAAAGTGACCTGGAGGAGGGGAAGCTGTATTTTCTGCCCCTTCTGTTTCCATGGTAATAAGAGCCAAAGGAGCCCCCCCCCAACACACACACACACACCATTATCCCTAATTGCAAGATTGGTAAGAATCCTAAGGCTCATTCCTAATGCTTTGCTCCAGGTTGGAGTGGACCCTCTGCTGATGTTAGATCTCTCTGCTCATCCTCTTAGTGTCCAGATTAGACCCATAATCCCACTCTGAATTTTGCCAGGAATGTGCCTTGGTAATGATGACTGGGTTCCAGGCCAATTTTTGTCTGGTGTTTCTGGGTAGTGTGCACAGCTTTGCATAATGAGCACTCAGACTGGAGGTCCTTAATCTCACTGATACATGTTCCCTGTTTCTTCTCTGGAGTTGACATGTACCCGTGCGGTCGTTGTGTTTGTGTTGTGGGTATGAGCCCCTGTCAACTGCCAAATATGTTACAATAATAGTCCCCCATGAATTGGCTGACTTTGTACAGCAAAAGAAGAATTTTTACATTTTGCTATAAGAAGCTGGCCCATGTATTGATCCACAGGCTTCTGCCATTTCCCATTCAGGTGGACTTTCATCCCCCTGATGTGAAAGTGACTCCCTACCCCAGTACCAGCTGTTTCTCTCTACAAGTCTCTCTCCTGCATTAATCAGCCATTTCTCCCTTACAACCAGTGTAAGGAAGCAGCACATGGGCTCCATCCTCCATGCGCTTGCCATACTGGGAGTGTGATGGGATTGTTTTCCCCCAACACCCCCAGACAATGAGCCCATTGAAGCCATCGCCAAGTTTGACTACATGGGCCGCTCGGCCCGTGAGTTGTCCTTCAAGAAGGGTGCCTCCCTGCTGCTGTACCAGCGTGCCTCCAACGACTGGTGGGAGGGACGGCACAACGGAGTTGATGGCTTGGTGCCTCACCAGTACATCGTGGTGCAGGATGTGTAAGTACCCCCTGGGGCAAGGAGCCATCAGTGGACTTTAGCATATTGGGAGGGAAGCACTCTGCTACATGTAGATAAGCCTTTAATTATGACAGCATGTAATTTGGTGCTCTTGAAATCGAGATTCTGCTGTTGTACCCTTGAGGGGAAAAAATTTAGTAAAATAGTTTGTATTTTTTGTGGGGAAAAAAGACCACACTAAATTCAGAAAATAAGGAAAATGCTAATATTAATTTATTCACCCTTCATTTTATGGTTCAGGGTTAAAGCCAGGCACAACATGTAACGTCAAAATTTGAGTTATTAAAGGCTGGTCACTGGATTATTCTGTCTACAGCTCTCCCTCTCCTGCCCCTCCGTCACTCACACCACACTCTGTGCACATGCTACATTTCCTAAAGTGAGATGTTAATGCCCATGGACTCCTGCCATGGCAGAGCTACATCACATATTCCACAGGGCTCATGTACCCACATGTGTCAGTGATTCTGTTTGACACTCCACTCCTGGGTGTTTCCCCCCTTAATCAGACGTGGTGAGATATTTTTGCGAAAGAGGATTCCTGCTGGCTTCTCTGAGCGAATCATAACGCAACGAGAACTTAGCCAATGACTAGATACTTGCTGCCATGTAATGGGTGAATGGGGAACAGCTGTTTTAGTATCATGAGGAAGCATCCGCATCCCATCAGAGATACAAGACTTAAAATGTGAAGACGCTTGCATCATCTGAGTGTACTGTCGAGTGGTGAATCATCAGCATACAGACCTGGTACCGAGGTGCCCATGAAAGCAGAGGGATTATGTGTGTAATACCTTGTTACAATTGGGGGATACCCACAGCTGGAAACAGAGGTGACACAAAACAGGAATCTGTTGAAGTGTTTCTCTGATCTATAGTTTAGGTGTATTTACCATGCAGGGTGATGACATGTACAAGACAGGTTGGGTTTATAATAGTCATGCTTACTGTCAAACAGCGGAAACCGAACAATACAAGCAGTGCTCTATCTAGCAGTGCTCACCAAGTCTCTCTCTGTATCTCGCACCTGGGCCACAGGCACCATCTTATACCCGGTAGGCGGGAACTCCCAGAGCGATCCGCCACTATGGGGCGGTAGGGAAGATTGGCCAATCATCTTTGGGCACGGGAACCAATCAGGCCGAAGGGCTGGTCTAAACAAACTACACGCCGCTGCATATAACATCTCTAACAGTCAGAGTGAATCCATACCTACCTGCTGAGCTCATAAATGGAAGATGATGCTTGCATGGCGTCAGGATCACACACGTGTTTGTGGGCAGAGTGGTAGGAAGACTGTGCTCTCTTCCTGCTAAATGAGTGAGAGATGGAATGCTGTAGCTTACCCATGTCTATGCCCCAGGGACGACACCTTCTCGGATACCATGAGCCAAAGGGCTGACAGCGAGGTCACTGATGGCAGTGGCTCTGGGAAGGACACAGGCTCCCTGACTGACAGACCCCCGGAGATGTATGTCAGCAGGTGGGTGAGAGCCTCGTTACCACAACCCCTGCAAACCCCCTGCAAAGCTTCTCTCACTGATGAAGATCACTTCTTGTTTTGACTAAATGGTATCCCATGGTCCCAGAACGTATGGCCGCAAGGCAGGGACAGGCTCCACTCCCCCATAACCCTTAACAGGGCAAGTGAGTACAGAAGATGGATGGATGGTATCCCATGATTTTAATGTGTGACTGATTCAGGTCACTTCTGACAGTGGATTTTTTTTGAGCTGAGTATTAAGTGACTAGGAAGAAGGCGGGAGTGGTGTTGACACTGTGTGCACTTGTGTTGTGCGCCTGTTGAAGCAGTTGACTGGAATTATCTGGAAGTATATTTGACTGTATTTGAGTGTTTGCCAGTATGGTTACATGGGTGGTGGTTGTTTAATTTTTTACTTTTATTTAAAAAATTTTTGCAGTCTGCATGAGTACTTGTCTGTCCTTGTTAATTGACAGTGTGAGTGTTATCAATAGCTGCGGGTGTTGCGTGAGCGCTGTTTTGATCACTGACAGGAAGCAGCTTGTAGTTATTAGAGGCACAATGTCATAGTGGGCCTGCGTTCATAGTGGGGTACCGCAGGGTTCAATTTTAGGACCACTATTGCTCCTAATTTACATTAATGATATTGACACCAATACATACAGTAAACTGGTTAAATTTGCAGATGACACCAAGATGGGTGGTGTAGCAGATACTAAACTAGCAGCACAGAGGCTACAATGGGATCTGGATTTAATTAGCGACTGGGCTGATACCTGGCAGATGAAATTTAACACAGATAAATGTAAGGTAATCCATGCAGGGAGCAGAAATATAAGTACAGATATTTTATGGGTTCCACTGAAATAAAGGTAGCCGATTACGAGAAAGGTCTCTGTGTGTATGTTGATGCTTCCATGTCCCACTATCAGCATATATTTTTATTATTCACAGTCAAGTTTAGACAGTTTAAGCATTATATGAACTGGCAATTTATTATTAAATTCCTTTAACTTCTTTAACCTTGGACAATGAAAGTCTGGCGATGCATAAGTTAGTCAAAAATTCTAGCTGTTTAACTCTCTACAGAAAGGCAAAAATACTCATTACAGTCCATTTTTCCTTATTCATTCATGTTTTTTGGTAGGTAATGATACTGCTTGTACACTGACTGTTCATCTGACATCCTTTTAGAACCTTTAACAGCATTATTTGGGGCATTCTGTGTGAACTGTCTCCCCCTGCTGTTTATTCCACAAACTGTGCCTCACTTACTGTTCCATCTGTCATACTGTTATATAAAAGTCAACCGGTCTGCTCTTGGCCGCAGAAATCTGCACATCTCATTTTGGATGCTGGTTACATATTGTGTATGTGTGCTGAAAGAGAAATGGCTCCTGATTTAATATGAGTCAGAAGATTCCTCATTAATCATACATGATTAATATCTACCCTGGAAAAACTAATTAGAAAAACTTTTACCAAATTATAATTAATGCCCATATTCATGTCAGTCCCATAAATTGAAGCGTAATTATGAGCTCAATTAAGAAACTGATCCAGAGGCAAGAATCTGCCTTAATATCTGTGTGTGTTCCTGTGTGTGTGCAATTTCCTTTGCATATGGGCATTGTCATGAACACTGCACACATTATGCAGCGTCTATCACAAACGAAATACACAGCTTTAAGTCACAGAGTAAGGGTCTGAATCATGCCATGTTGGTCAAGTCCCCATAAGCAGGACACCATATTCATCAATATCCTCTTGTTTTCTCAGTAAGGTAGGGGATCCCAACTTGGAACTTACACTGAAGTGCGAGGACAAGAGGCAGAAGTAGTGTAGCAAAAAAATGAGCAAATGGAATTATTTTTGTATGTGAATTATGTTAATTGAATTAATGAATACCTTTTTTTAAGTTGGGTCTCCATTTTTCTGCATTAGAAAATTTCATCGATAATATATTTTTGTCTAATATTGCGGGTGCTAGCAGTGAAGCCTGCCAGCACTGATTAGCAGAATAACATCACAGTGTTTTTTATCATGCGAAAAAAGATTTGATGGTCAGATTTAATAATGAATTATAAACATGTTGCAGGCTTGCTTTGGTTTTTTACTGCAGAAGGGAGGGCTCAGTTAAGCTGTTGTGGGTTTGGAGAGCGACAGTGATTTAAAACCAAAGAGACTTTTTTTTTTTTTTTACTGTTCACAGGGTGTGCATCATGATTTACTACGTGTTAATTTACATGAGCACAACTGTGAGAATCTTTGTGCTATGTTGCAATCAAGTGCTAGTGGAATTAGCTTTGATAAAGCTTCAGTTCGATTCCATTCCATTCAGCTATCCTATAGTATTTTTTTAAGTAAGAGGTTGGAAATTTTCAAGTTCCAAGCATCAATACATCATGATGTGCTATACTACTTTAAATGAATTAATATATAGAATTTGCCATTTTTTCCTCCAGATAGTCCATGCATACCAATGCACGTGACCTGTATCTGCATGCACTTTGACCAATCAGATGGTGGTGACACAGCCAGCTCAGTTTAGTCTCACTTTCCGAACTGCTAGTAAGCAGGGCCATGTACTGGTCAGGTACAGCTTGCATAATTTACAGTGGAAAACTGCATCTTCTCAATACAGCTCAGTTCTTGGTGGCAGTGGAAAAGTGGCATACCCAATGAGCTTTTTCAGTCCCCCATGCTTATTTAGCATAAAGGTCACAGTTCCTGTTGTGTGACACGAGGTAAAACATTTATTGGCTTTCACAGTTCCTGTTGTGTGACACGAGGTAAAACACATTTATTGGCTTTCACAGTT
The DNA here is from genome assembly GCA_026784285.1 of Stomatorhinus walkeri. NCBI lineage: Eukaryota > Metazoa > Chordata > Actinopteri > Osteoglossiformes > Mormyridae > Stomatorhinus > Stomatorhinus walkeri. The sequence goes on from JAODUD010000062.1 coordinate 28,371,688, forward strand.
GCAGAACTTGGGGTGTGTGGGAGAAGCAGTGATTAAATGGGGGGGGGGGGGGGGGTGATGTATCTGTTTGGGGAATATATTGCTGTCATTCCAAGAGCATCGTTTATAGGTAAACTTACTAAATCTATTAAGTTCGACCTGCCCCTCTACCAAAACTATACCGAAAACTTTATTTATAGGTAAATCTGAAAATACTGTCAGTATGAAAAAATTTCGCCATGGACACGTTGTACAGACAGGTTGACAATCCCTGCCAGAGATACCAGTAAATAGGGTTTCCAGTTTCAGAAGAAGTTCAGGATGTCCCTCTATCCCCACCGCCCAGGCCCCCAACAATTACATTTGTTGAGCAGGGCAGAAAATCGTGATACAAGTCACATTCCCCATTAGTTCAAAACCAGACACAGTATTTTAACTTTCAATATAGGATAGATGAAAAGATTTAAAAAAAATAAATAAAAACTTATTTTTGTACTTATTTATTAAAATTAGATTTCATATCCATTCAGTTTGTCTTTCTGAATCAGTTTATAAGCAAAAATGAAACCTTGAAGCAAAGAAATAATGGTGAATATTGTGGTAAATTTTCAAATTATGAAAATTACATGATGAAATATATTACCGTATCGCTCAGCCCTACATCACATATAATTCTTTGCTTGGTGAGACATCAGCTTACATAGTTATGCCTTTTTTGTTTTCATTATCAAAGAGGAAAGTTGTTTAAAAGAAGGTAACTCTTTTGTGAGTGAAGATCCCCCTGAATTCCATTAAAAAGGGGTTCCTTTATGGCACCAGATCTTCAGCCCAGATCAGTGTCTTACTTCCCCAGATCTAACCCATATGTCTGTTATCTTCTGGCCTCCCGTTGCAGACATAGGAAGAGGATGGATGCTTCCACTCGTGGGCCTCCTGGTCCCCTAGAGACAGGCTCATCCAGTGGGCCCTGTAGTCCAAGGGACCTCCTGCGAGGGCGCCATACGGTAGCCCTGGACAGCCCTGGGCAGCGGCGAAAGACTGGAAGGCACGAGTCGCTCCAGAAAACAGAGAGCCCTTCCATTCGCCATTCCCCCTCTTCAGGCCAGTATGGCTGCCTCACTGAGCCCATTGGAAAGCCGCTAGACCCAGATACCATTGCTCAGGTCAGTGGAGGGTCGCAGGCATCCAAGGGCCCACAAAATGTCAGTGTTTAATCTTTCTGCTCCTGTTGCATATTTAGTGTTCACAAAAAACAATAATCCCCAGCCACTGCCTCTATGTATTATAGATCACCATTGATTATAACTGGAAAAATTAGTCTGGTTTTTTAGTTGTTCGTTGTATTCACTTCACATTGTCCATTTTTGCCTAGATATTTTATTAGCAAAATCCATGTGTTTGTGCTGTGACAGACCCCAAACCCACTTCCTGCATAGGGTTAAGGTTAAAAGGGTAAAGCCCAACATAAACACGTGGAAAAGTGGCTATAGAAGGATCATGAAGGTTCAATGAGAGGTTCCCCTCTGCCTGTCCAGGACATCGAGGACACGATGAATACGGCCTTGAATGAGCTACGGGAGTTGGAGCTTCAAAGCTCAAGCAAGCCGGCCCCAGATGTGGTGCTGGACACGTTGGAGCAAATAAAGAACGCCAACCCACCTGCCAGTCTGTCACCTCACAGCCCCCTCCGCAGCCTGCTCCTGCGCCCATCAGAGGCCCCAACCCCATACTGTGGCCCTGGCTCGTCTTCCGACTCCTTGGCCACCTTCAGGCCCGCCGTGGCTCCCCGCATGGGAGTCCAGCTCAGGCCTCCTATTCTGCGGCCCAAGCCCCTGGTGCTTCCCAGGCCAGGCACATCCCAGCCGACGGCCCCCACTTTCCAAGGGCCTCTGGACAAGACCTGCACTATGTGACTCCTCCCCCAGTCTTGGGATGATCCACATTATCCCTGCCATTGAAGTCACTGGTCATAAGCTGAATTAGGCATCTCTAAACTGCTTAGATAAAGGGGAAGGGACACTACAATGACTGTTACACGTTAATGAAAGAATGTATCAGATGACACATATGTCTCCAGTTATTATTGAATTTGTAAACCTGTCTACAGGGGATTATTATATTGCTCTGTTAGCCACCATAGTAAGACCATTTATTTTATGTGCAAGAAATAGTTATAAAGGTGTCTTTTGGAGAATAGTTTAACTTAGCATATTATAAATATCATTGTATTATAGCAAGACAATTCTAGTTAAAATACAATAAGGAACATCAAAGGTTTCCTATATGGTTAGGTGACTTCTCAGTGGTAGCTGTAACGAGAGTTCCCCCTCCCTTGGTGTGAGTTTGAATTGGGATATTGTAGGAAATGTAGTCTATTATTCGAAATATGTTCACCTGAACTGTAATGCTGCCATTTATGATTTATACAGCCTTTTATATGACCGCCACATAGAAATCGAAGCCTTCCCTTAGTCCTGAATAAAGTTTAACAGCATCTCGGCTAAGCAGCTCTATAGTTGTTGGTGCAAGATGGAAAATAAGTAGTATGACCAGGGTACATTGTGCTGGGGTTAGCATGTTATAAGTTCTCAGTTCACTTATGTATTGCTCCTGTGCACATTAATGACACTTCAAGTGAGAGGACCAACCTATAGCACATTGAATGCTTCAGTTCCACTGTGTTAAAAAAGTATACATGAGTCTGTTTTTAACTCCAGATTATACTTACCTTGTTTTAGCATAGCTTTAATCTAATGTATGATCGTATGATCATTTATGACATTATCTGCTGGTCAGCAAGTGAATATAACCACTAGAAGTCCAAAAGTTCCTTTCAGCAAAGAGGTTTATGGGAGCATTGGCCTTCCCTCGCTAGCATCGTGTCTCAGAGTGGATGTCCATTCATTCTGATCCATCGCTGTAAGTCAGGAGCTAGTAAAACACCTGACTCATTTCTCAGCCTGGGCAAAGAACTATTCAGTCATCTTTAAACCTATCACTGCTGCCCCATTTTGCGGTCATTTCCTCGAAAGGAACAATGCCGGTAGCCATGGACTTTGACTGTTATTGTCAAAATCTACCCTATCCAGTCTGTTTACTGCTCTTCGTTTCAATAGTCTATTGCCGTGGGCAGGATATTGAGGACAAACTAATCAAATTTCCAAGTGGATATTTCTTTAGTAATCACCAGTAGTGTAAAAAAACTCCAAGTGTAACCACTGTGGTGATGCCCAGCGGACAGTAGAGCCATTCGGCCAGTTAATTTTCAGCAGAGGATGGGAGCAGACCAAGTGAGTACTGGACCACTCCCTTTTCAGCCCCCTCACAGGTGAAAACAAGAAGGAAAAACCCAACTTCCTGTCATCCAACAGAAGAACAAATAACCTTTTTCTTGCAAATATTTTACTTTGTGTGCAAAAAGAGGAGATAGTTTCTCATTCTGGTGATTGAGCCCCACTTCTGGGTTTTAATATGTTTTTGTAATTTCCTTGAGTACAGAAGAGACCAAATGAAGGACTCATACTAGTAAGAGACATGAGGACTGTTTCTGCTTCTTTTCCTCCATCTCCAGTCTAGCTCACTAACTTTATGCTGGCCCACTCTCTGACTTTCACCCTATATATCTCTGTAGAATGTACATGTAAGTGCCTTTGGACATGTCTCTTGCAAGAGTTCATTCTATATATGTAACGTTTTCACTTTGAACCACTTCTGTTTAACTGGTGCAGAAGGAACATGCAGTAATAACAACCCACTTCTGGAGATGTAACGAAATGTAACTAATGTTTCACTTCTGGAAATGTTAGACATAAGTAAATAGTATAAGGTAAGTTACTACGAATGCGTTGTGACATTGCACATGTATGGGAGTGTATATGTGGCATGTAGCATTACAAAGTGTCGGGGGGCACTTTGGAGTGTGCTCCTCTCAAAGTGTCTGTGAAACAAAGAAGGTGGTGCCTGCTCATGTGGTCTGGTTCTTGTGTCCTAGAGAACTAGAACAAGGGGAGATGTGACACTGGCCGCAACTGCAGTGCCTTGCAAAGGTATTGAGCTCCCCTTAGAGTGATCAGATTTCTTATAAAATCCACTAGTATTTCATTGCATCCATTCTCCCTTCGATTTTCACAAGATGCCCAGTTCCAGAATTTGAAAAGAATTTCAATTGTATGATGCTTCTGCCACCATATTTAACTGTAGATTTGGTGTTAATTGACACATGGGCCACAAATAGGGCCTGTATGAATGTATCACGAGGCTGGATTTCTTGCTTAGCTGTATAACCTGTCGGATTTAAGGTACCCAAGTTTCAATGGACTTTCTGGACTCTTTGTTCACTGAGATTTAGCCCAGACTACCGTAAAACTGACATGTTATCCTGTTTTGTGATGCAAGCCCATAGTGTTTTGAATTTTGGCAAAAAATCTCTGTCTCAGACTGCAAAACCTTTAACGCAAGTAATTAATCAAATACACTTGTCAAAAATCACATGTAAATATATTGTATAGGAGATGCTATGAGTATTTCTTTAACTGCCGATCACCTGGGATTTCCATGCATAGCTGTTCCTAGAGTATGGTGCAAAAAATAAAAAACATCCAGCGAATGGCATCTCTCTCCGTATCTGTTTACAACTAATCTACTTCTCTCGCGGGACAGTAAGTGATACCACTTTTTTCACTGACATACAGGAATCGAGCTGTATCTCAGCCCATACTACCGAGAGAGACTAGATACAGCACAGTTCCAGCTCATTTTGGTTTTCCAGTGCAGATGGGCCAGCTTGGTGACTGCGATTTAATCATCTAAGAGATGATTTACTGTTCACACAGTGTATATCATGATTTACTATGTGCATTATTATTATTAATCTTATTGTGTGCTAATTTCTGTTAGCACATCTGTTAGAATGGCTGTGTTATGCAAGCATTGAATGCTAGCAAAAATTGAATTTGCATTTGCATGTGTAAATTGGCAATACAAATAGTATACATTTTAATACATCGCAATGATACTACTAATAATTGATAATATATAGAACATGCTGTTTTTCCTTCAGATAATCCATGCATATTGACATGGTGATGCAACCAGCTCAGTTTAGGCAGGCTTTCTAGCAGGTCTGGGTCAGTGTGGGCTGAGTTGGGTACGGCTTGCATACTTTGCAATGGAAAACTATCAGTTTGCAGTAGGGGTCGAGTATGGCTCAGTTCCTGGTGGCAGTGTAAAAGCGCCAAAAGACACAGATGATGTGATGTTTGTCTTGTCTTTTTGCATCATTTTGTTCTGCTATTTTACTTTGGTTCACTTGTGAGTGACACAATCAGTAGCCTACCACTAGTCTCCGGTGTGAAAAAAAGCTGAGCAGCATTAAGTCTTAGAGACGGGATAGTCCATAACAGCCAGGATGAGGGGAACTTTATCAATCTTAACTGTCACTAAAAATGCACATAAGACATGTTGCTACATTTTAAATGATTGTTTATTATCCATAAATGTTACTTCTGGAAATTATATCTTCATTGGGCCCTTAGTAAGTCCACCCCTGGGCTCAGAGTGACCAATCAGGAGACTCAGGAAATTTCCTGGTGGGCCACTTAGCAGTTGTGCAGGTCAGAAATAAAATAATTTCACAAGTTTAAAATTGAGCCAGTCAGAAACAAAATAGTTGTACAACATACTACAACATTGCCTCAGAATGTTAACCCCCCCAGTTTTCCCACTGGTTTTTTGCTCTGTATAGAGAAATGCGAAAAAAACATAGCACACGCTTGTCATTTAAAAGTGAATGAGCGCAGTTCGTGGTAGTGGAAGTGCTGCAACTGCTTGTTATTACTAATCATTGGAAGTTTCTCAAACGAAAGTTGTTAGAAATAGACTAGGCAGGGCTGAAAAAGTCACACGGCTTCAACAGATCAATATGCTATTTATTATATCTTTTTCTCCAAATGTTCGTAACTTATTAGGATAATAAGACCTGGACTGTGGCATCATTTATCAAAGTTCCCTCCAGAACAAAGACAAAATCGGCTGGTCTTAGACATAAAACTCCCAGACTGAAAATTAGTCCCACTTCTTGCCTGCCATTCAGTATTAGTAATGTGGCACCAAGCAGATCAAGGTAACTTGGATAAGGTCCATCGATCGAAAGAACTTGAACGACGTTACTGTCCAGAAGTGGTACGTTTCTGTGTTCTGAGAATGGGCAATATTTCAGTTAAATGCATTAAAAATGCGTATTCATTTCTTTTTGAGCATTTTGTATTTTGCTGGACGGAAAAAAAATCAGATGTAGGCTAATTTGAAACAAAATAGATTGAATTCTGTGTATACTTAATAAAATGCCATTTTAAGAACGTTCGTCGCTAGGCTTACAGACAAATACATCCTATCGCCATCCTTCGCATTATTCTAAGAAAAGAAGCTGCTTTGGTGATCGGCGCAAATTGCCTTTTAGTATATGCAGTAAAACTCCTAAGGCTAGTGGCATTCTAAATTAAGTTATTTTCAACAGTCATGCTCAGGCAGTGGCATCTTGTGTTTTTTCCATATATGGAAACCTTGACTAGCGATAAATCAGGCTAGCTAGTTTTGTTTCTAAGGACAAAGTTAATCTCTATCATCTAAAGGTGGGAGTTTTATAGCCACTGAGCTTGCGTAAAAGGGAGAACCGACTGGTGAACTTGACATCTGCGTCGCAGTCGCGGCTCCCGTTTGTATTTTTTGAGTGTATTTCTAAAGAACAGTTTCTTTGACTTTATTTTCGGCATCCTACTGCAAGACAAAGCTGGGAATTCACGCATTATGATCATTTAAGAAGGCGTTACGGCGCCTCATTGCGTCTTTATTTACACCTTATCATTAACTGTGTGGTAGATTGCTTCCTTCAAATGATATGAAGAAATGCCTGTCCCATTTGTCTGAACAAAATACATTTTCATAGTCCTGAGCACTCGCTATACATTTAGTTTATATGAAGTTTTCTTTAACATTGAAAAGAAATTGAGAACTTTATGTAGGCCTATATGTGCAACGGACGTCCCCGACATTCCCTGGCAAAATGGTCAAAACTAGAGCTGGGCGATTCATGACTCACCTGGGTTAATAACCCGGACCGTTAAAAAACTCGAGTCACGAATCTCAGGTCTCCATTAACCCGAATCCATTGAGTTCTAACTACCCCATTACTAAACTATAAAACGTGTCACGTACATACCTCTTACAATCATTTCAAATTCATTACAAGATCAATACAGCTAAAGTAGCAAGTATAGATGGTACAACTTCATACGCACCTGGATCACACACAGCCATGAGTGAATTAGCTCCCTCTACAGCCGGAATCAAAGCAGCCGGTTCGGAACCGCTCCACCCGAGCGGTTTAGCGCACTCGGATTGCACGTTCGTGCGTTCGTTTATTCCGACGAATTCCGAGGTGCGAGACCCGACAATTTTCGCGATCAAGCTACACACCTCGGAACAAACATGGCTGCCTCCATGAACAAGACGTTTTGTTGTTGTCTGAACACAAAATTTCATGGAAATTAGACATTTATCACTTCACACTAAAGATCGTGTGCGATTACATTCATGACTAATAATACATTTAATAAAATAAACATTTGAAGTATTTATGAAATAGAGAAGCTGGACAAATCGTCTCAAGACAGGAGGAGCAGCCTCAGCACTTCAAAAGTGCAACAGTTGGTATTTTTGAATACTAACCTATAAAACAAATTCCATAGTATGTATATAGTTATTTATTTCCCTACAATATTTCTATATTGACCATAGACGTGTTATTCTTAGTTTTAAGTTGCACGTTGCTTGTTTACTCTAATTGGTATTTTAATATTTAACATTTAATTTTTAGTCTATATGGTCAGCAATTTGCACATTTTTCTTCCATTTGTTGTTGTTCTTATATTTAACACATTTGTTAGGTTAAAAGTAATTTGCACATTTTGCAAATGCATTATTTTAGAATTTTATTCTTTGCCAACTTCTGATTTGCACAGTTAGCTGTTTTCTCCATTAAATGCAAATATTCAGTGGCAAACGTATGCCATAACAGGAAATCAGGAAGGGTACATCTTTTTATGGCATTGAATCTGAACATACACGTACAAGCTAAATGGATATCGTGTTCGAAGAAAAAAAAACAAAAACTAAATCGAGCAACTTATCGTTTAATATCTATTTATAGCATGGTCAGTTTTTTGGGTTCGGTCCTTAGAATGAATCACGATTTAAGCTATCTGCTGTTGGTCTTGCAAGCGGTGGTGACTTCACAGCCGCCTCACAGTATGCCAGCTCCCTGTGTATCGATCGGCGATTCCACTACAACGGGCGCGCAGTAGATTATTTCCTAAAATAAACGGAGCAGGCAGCGACGTACAGCCTCTCCTCAAATTACACAGCGCCAAATCCAAGTGGATTCTCAATGGAATTTTACATCGCGCAATACAGAGGTGTGTAACAGAAAGAATATTCAAAATATATTAGTACAGAATGAAATACACAAAACTTCCCCGTTAACTTACAACCAAATTAAATGTAATCAGAAATTACATCTAAATGCTGTTTAGTCCTGAATAACTATAATTCACATGCAAAACACCATGTTAAACAATACCTCTCGAACATAATTCATAACCTAACTAAAATAAACGGAGCAGTCAGCGACATGCAGCCTCTCCTCAAATTACGCGTAATAGCGGGGAAAAGAAAAGTTCCTTTTCGATATATTAAGTTATAACGTGGGGGATATAATCAACACTACTAAAGGAGATTTTATTCCAATAATTTAAACAACAGTGTTTGCGATTTATCAAAGAGAGATGAATTGCACGTTTTACCAGCGTCAAATCAAAGTGAATTCTAACCGGAATTGGCGCTGAAAGTCGAAAAAAGCGTCGCTGATTGCCGTCACACCTACAACACTCAAGTGGGAACCTTTATGACGGAAGCAAAAAAATAGACTAAACCAACGAAATACACATGCGAGCATAAACAGTCACAAATAATACACGTGTCATAAATAATAAGTACATTTAACATAAAAAGGACAAAGGACGGGAGGAGCTCATAAAATGAACAACTACACATTAACATGGCTGCACCTGCGCCGCTGCAGCCGGTGCAACCATTAACATTTGCGATGTAAACCAGCCAAATTTCACAGGTATACCAAGGCAACCTCACATATCACTCCATTCAATGCTGACTATGTAACAGCAACAGTGAAATTAATCCTTACGATGAAATAATTTAAAAACATTACCAAGCCAACGTCCCGGCACTGTCCCGCAAACGTGCCTGCTGCGGCTGCCCAACACGGCCGTAAAATGCTGCTCTTTACGTCACTTTGCGTCGTCGTCTTCCGATCGCCGGTCAAATGGGGCAGGACTACCTGGCATCCCTGCTTATAATATTGTAACCGTCACAGCAATAACTTTAGTTTATCACCAAGGGGCAAATGGACCCTAACAGAATCATCCAAGCTCTTAAGGGCACGATCGACCCTAATCTCAGAATAGCCTCGGAAAATGAACTCAACCAGGTAGGTGAGCCGTAGGTCCGTGGCAACTTTGTTTTTGTTTGGGGGAGGCTGGCTTTCCTTGCGCGGAAATGCGGGCCGTGTCGCCTCGGTTCGACGCTGTTCTGACACCTGTAAGTGCTGGTCGGGTCGCTCTTTTCTTTGTTGTTTCCTCATGTTTATTCTCTGCAGTCTTCTGTCGTTTTATTCAGAAATGTTACAGGGGTGGCTGAAATCGTTCGGTACTGTGAAAAACAGTCTTTACAGTGTATATAGGACAACGGCTGTGAAATTAACAATCTTTATGCTGAATATGTGACAGCAACGTTGAAATGTACAATCCTTACAATGAATATGGAATAACAACTGCGTATGAGACAGTAACTCTGAAATAAAAAAAAATGTCCTCTATATGGGGAGGTAACTGAAATTAGCAATCTTTACACTGTATATGGTGTAGTAAATCAGATTAACACTGCATGGGACAGCAAATGTGAAATTAATATTTACATTGTATGTGGGACAGTAATTGAAATGATCAGTTTTTACATTGTTTATTGGAAAGTAAATGTGAAATAAAAATATGTTGCACTATATATGGGACAGAGTGTAAAACTAATGGGAAATAGATCTATCTTTCATTGAGTAACAGCAAGCAATATTTGATTAAGTTTGTGGAGCATGCCTCGTGCTACTATTTTGGTAATTTTGGAAGAATTGAGCACTCACTAAGGGGAAGATTCAAGTGTCAGTGAAGAAAGTGGCATCAACAGCCATAACATATTTTTAAAAAGCAGATGATGTAGATAAGCAAAGCAAATAGACATTAGTGGTGTAGTGGTATTTTGTCAATAAAAAGTGCAAAACACGGCAGAGTGGTGCTGTATACTGCCAACTCTGCCAAAAACTTGCCAATTACAACTGGAAATACTGCAAACTACTTATACACCAGTTTTGGTCCACTGAATGGTCGGAGGACTGTAAACCTCTGTTCTATCTGACGCCAGCCTCCACAGCTGCTTTTTACAGATTCCACTTTGTTCTACTTGAATTCTCTGACACACGCTTGAGTGTTTAACTGCCTTTTTTCATGAGAAACATTTTTTTTTCTTGTCTGTAGGTCATATTTTGATTGTGTGAGGGGGCAGTTTGTGGCTCATTGGGTTAGGACACTGAACCTGTCATTGGAAAGTTTCCAGTTTAAATTGCTGGATTGGCAGCGTAATTTCACCATTAGGCCCTGAGCAAGTCCCTTAATCCCCAATTGCTCCAGAAACTGTCTGACCTGCTTTCTCAGTTGTATGTCAGTTTGGAGAAACGTCTTTACTTCATAAATAAATTTTATCAATTAAGGTAACATTATGGAATCTAAAAAATTGCCTAGATTCCCTTTTTAATTGCCTCCATCTGCATTTAGTTTTGTAAAGGAGAAACTCTGCCCAGACCTTGGCCTCATACTCTTTGGGATGGTAAAAATAAAGATGATGTTACAGAATTTTGCTTGACCTTCCTTTATGTTTATCTTGAAACAGATTGTGAAACGAAGCCATTGTAATGGCGTGTTGCCTTTTGAAAGTATTCAATGTTATTGCGGTTTTATGGAGATAATAAAATAAAGTTCTACTTATCAACAGCTACATTCCCAATATAGCACAGATTTAATACCTCTGCTGTGATGCCAAAAAAACATTCAATCCTTTGATGGGTAATCTGCTCCAAAATATTTTTTTGGCCTTTAAGATTTTTACAGAGATAGTTGAATAAACACTAATAACAAAACAGCTGTTTATGGTGTGGGCTAAAGTTCCATCCATGTTGTGTAAGGATTAATGTAAGCATGAGTAACAGTCTTATAACAGCCTCCTAGGACACAGGTGCTACATCTGTGGATAGATAAAACACTTTATTTATCCCAAGGGTAATTCAAATTATGCAAAGTGTGAATAAAATTAAAAATACTGCTGAAAATTAATAAAAAAACTAAACACTTTCATTCCCCATTTATGCATTTAAAGTATTTAATGGTAATTGTTCATGTGGTTAGCCAAAGAGGTTTTCATTTTAATTACTTGTAACAGTAATATAATAATAACAGATACTTTTTCTTTTATGCCTCCCTTGACTTGCTCGTTGCAGAGTAAGCTGTCCGTGTAGGTGCCCCACCAGGGGTTAAAAGCCTTGCTCAAGGACCCACAGACATGCTGAGGCTGGGTTTGAACCAGGGACCTTCTGATTAAAGGCACACAGGCTTAGCCCACAGAGCCACATGCTGCCCCCTTAATTTGATTTTATACAATGAATAATGCCCTTTTATTTAATTTTCTTTCAGTCCTACAAGATCATCAACTTTGCCCCCACCTTACTCCAGATCATTGTATCAGATCAGGTTGAGTTTCCTGTACGTCAAGCAGGTAAAGAACCATTCAAAGTAAAAGAATGGCGCATCTGTTTTTCAATATACCACAAAGCGTGCTGTCATACCCAGCAAATGCCTCAGCAAGATCCATAAATGTATTGGTGGCTCCATCCAGTGACAAGGTGATAAATGCCTCTTACATGTATCTCCCCTGCCCAGCTGCCATCTACTTGAAAAACATGGTGAGCCAGTACTGGCCGGACCGGGAACCTTCCCATGGGGAACTCGTGTTTCCCTTCAACATCCATGAAAACGACCGGCAGCAGATCAGGGACAACATTGTGGAGGGGGTCATTCAGTGTCCTGAGTCCATTCGGTGAGTGTTCAGTAAGCTTTGCTTCAGCACTGATGGGCATAGTGTGCCTGTGCAGTACATCCGCTGAGTTTTAAGGAAGCATTACTGCTGCAAACTGATGTTCTTAGTGTGTATGAACAGTCCACCCGGTGCATGTTCAGTAAGCATTACTTCTGAACACCGATGAGCATAGTATGCCTGTGCAGTCTATCCACTGAGTGTTCAGTAGCGTTACTGCACATTGATGTGCTGTAGGTGAGGGACATAGTGAACACTGATGTACCTTTTGCAGGGCTCCAGACTAACCTTTTCAGTGGTGGGAATAGTGTGTCTGTGCAGTCCATCTGGTTAATGTTCAGTAGTGTTACTGAGCACTGGTGAGAATAGTGTGTCTGTGCAGTCCATCTGGTCAGTGTTCAGTACTCTTACTGAGCACTGGTGGGAATAGTGTGTCTGTGCAGTCCATCTGGTGAATGTTCAGTAGTGTTACTGAGCACAGGTGGGAATAGTGTGTCTGTGCAGTCCATCTGGTCAGTGTTCAATACTGTTACTGAGCACTGGTGGGAATAGTGTGTCTGTGCAGTCCATCTGGTGAGTGTTTAATAAGCATTTCTGAACACTGTTGTGCTAGTTGCATGTGCTGTGAATAATGCTGTGCTTGCTGGTTTCACAGGGCTCAGCTGAACGTGTGCCTCCGTGTCATTATCAAGCACGACTTCCCTGGCCGCTGGACTGGTGTTGTGGACAAGATCCGGTTGTACCTGTACTCTCAGAACAGCAACAGCTGGTATGGCAGCCTGCTGGCTCTCTACCAGCTGGTCAAGACCTACGAGTGAGTGTCCTGCTCAGTCACCCACAGAGGAACCTCAGTGATATGCAGCGTCAGATTTATATTTAATCTAATAGTTATTATTATTGAATGATGAATGACATGAGTCTCGCTGCCTTTTCTTTTTACTCTACACAGAAATGTTGACCTACAGCTTCTACAGTGATGTATTTAGTTAGCTTTGCTCTTCAGTGATCAGGAGTAGGGGAGAAAGTACTCCGCTGTCTGTGTAGTAAATGGTGTATTCATGTGTCCTGTCTCCTAGATACAGGAAGGCAGAGGAAAGAGCCCCCCTTCTGGCGGCCATGCAGATTTTCCTGCCCCGAATTCAGCAGCAAATCACTCAGCTGCTGCCGGACACCACTGTTGTTTCTGTGCTGATCCAAAAGCAGATTCTTAAAATCTTCCATGCACTGGTGCAGGTGAGAGCATGTGGAAGTATCTGGGGGACCGCCTAGCTTATTTCATGTTAAGGGAATGAAACCCTCTTGGTACAAATTGTCATGTGTTGCATTTCTCCATTGCTTAAAAGAATATAGGTGTAAGAAACTGAGCATGCTGACTTCTGCGATTTCTTTCTTGCAAAGTACTCGTTGCCCCTGAACCTGGTGAACAACACAGTTCTGACCCAGTGGATGGAGGTGCTCAGGGACATCTTGGATCAAGATGTCCCTCCTGTAAGAGCAAGCTCTGTAATACTTGTATAACTAAACCAGTATTGCATATTCTGTAATGGGAATGATTTCCATAAGTGACACAAAAAAATGGCTCATATAGGTTATCCTTGGCAGAGCTGTGACTGCAGGCTTTATTGTAGATATTATTCCTGACTAAGGGCTGCTAGTGTATCATTCCTATGACTGTGTACTTCGTTTCAGGAGACGCTGGAGGTTGATGAGGATGATCGACCGGAGCTCGTTTGGTGGAAGTGTAAAAAATGGGCATTGCACATCATTAACAGGCTGTTTGAGAGGTACACTGCTCGGAGGGCGGAGGTCTTGGGGGATTCATTTTAGTTTGCCACTAAAGTATCACCAACCTTCATATAAAATGCATTGTAGGTATGGAAGTCCAGGCAATGTGACCAAGGAGTACTTTGAGTTTGCAGACTTCTTTCTGAAGACGTATGCGGTGGGGATCCAGCAGGTATGAAGAATCCTCTGTGTGTGTGTGTGTGTGTGTGCATGCGTGCATGGAAAATTTGTGGTATCTGCATACAGGTATAGGAATGAAAATGTTTAGGGTTCAGATATCAGTGACTTACTGATATCTGTAGTTTAGAGTGAGTTGCATATTACTGTGTGATATTTTTAAATTATCTGTATTACAATGATTAGGAAAAAGTATGCTCTTTTATTTCAGATTTTTTTCAACACGTTGATCCACTATGAAATGTTTGATGGAGAATACGTATTGGAATTACATTTAGTAATGGCACCTTCGTTAGCCAAAATGACTTTTTAAACTAATGTTTCCTTTACCTCTTGATCAGTCCTACATCATCTTCTAGGTATATCATCCACTGTATTTTTATTACAAAACTGCTTTGAGTAGTGAATATTTCTGTGGCATTATACATACGTAATTTCAAATTACAGCATTCAGCCGTTCTACTCTAGATTTACTTTTACACTAATAATTGGGATGGTAAGATGGTAGAACATAGACATAAGTTCATGATGAGATGGTCCCCATTAAAGTGTGTACTAGACATAATTTTGGATGAACTTGTGATGCATTGTCTGTTTGCATCAGTAAAAGCTGGTGTGTGTGTATGTGTATATGTGTATATGTGTATATGTGTATGTATGTGTGTGTGTATAT
>JAODUD010000062.1:28415891-28427113 GCA_026784285.1 Stomatorhinus walkeri
ATCCAGACAAAAAAATTGCTAAGCTTACAGTTTGAAGATCTCAGGGATCAATGAGAGCTCCTTCCTTGCAGTGTGACGATCTCGGGGATCACTGCGAACTCCCTGCTTGCAGTGTAAGGATTTCAGAGATCATTGTGAGCTCCCAGCTTGCAGTATGAGGATCCCAGGGATCAATGCGAGCTCCTTCCTAGTGTGAGGTATCAGGGATCATTGTAAGCTCCAGCCAAACTCTGCCATGGTTTTGTTATGAAAGGGCTTTGAATTTAAGAGTCTGCATCATTCACTCATATTCTCCAGAACCTGTGGGGCATTTGCCCCTCATGGTACCGGAGGGTAATTAGAAATGCTTTAACTGTGTTTTCTGTGTCAACATGATCACAGAAAGAAAGTTTTATACATGCTCACAGTAATTAACTTTTAAAGTAAGGTGCAGAATCACTTGTCTATCATAATTTGTGGTGTACTTACTGTCCTTCCCATGTGGACTATATTATGCAGGAAAAGCAACACGACAGCTAAAAACCAGAATTTGTGGAATATGCAATTGTAAATTGTAAAGAGTCACCATTGGTAGCCAGAATTTTGAATGCAGTGGGTCACAATAGCAACTCTTTTTGATTTATGGGTCTAGAGGTGATTCACCAGTTCCCCGGAGAAGGGGATCATGAAAACCATCTACTTAAAATAGAAGTGTGGTATATTTTTGCCTTGAACACAGTGACTCCACATGGTATGAATGAAGACTCTCTCTCCTGCTTTTGTGATATGTTATTAATACTTGTATATATGATGTGTGTCATGCTCCGTCCGTGTGAGCCCCGTGTGTGCCACGCCCCCCGCTCCTCGTGTTCAATCCCTGATGGAAACCAGCTGTCATTCATTCGTCTGATTGTGATCCTCTGTTTCCTGTTAGTTCCCTGTCAGTCTGTTGTATTTAGTCCGCGTCTGAGTTAGTATCCCCAGATCCGTCATTGTGATGTTCCGTGGAGTTTACCCTTTTGTTTGGTTAATAAACCCTGTTACCCCGGAATCGCTCACCTCTGCATCTTGGCTAGCTCGCTCCACCGACATCCAGGCACACTGCACCCTTACGGCGTGACAATGTGTGTGTGTGTGTTTGTATAGAGCCATGGAAAAAATTGAGAAAAAAAAAATCAGCATTTTTAAATCCTGGTTTAACCATGGTTCTGCTCGCAGAACACTATGCTGCACAGCAGGTTGCTTTCACGTTCAAATTTTCTAAGACAGCAGTACACAAGAATAAGGTGAAGCAGGAAACCCTGGGAATGACCAGAAATCAGCCAGGTAAAGGGTGGAAGCGACATTCTAATGCCAGAGATGACCATTAACTTTGCCGATAGTTTCTCATGAATCGGAAGATGACATCAAGTGCCCTTCAAAAGGAATGGGAAACATTAAGTGCAGGTATGAAGTGCCCTGCTAGGACAGTTTGTATCAGGCTCTTAGAAGCAGAAAGTGCCATAAAGCAAAGAAGAAGCTCTTCATTAATGAGAAACAAGGAAGAGCCAGGCTGCAGTTTTCAATAAAAAATATGTTATTCACAGACACACATCCATAACTTGAGAAATGAGTGATGGTATCTTAATTTTTTCCACGGCTCTATATGTGTATATATGTGAATGGATTTTTAATATACTGTCTTTTTTTATATGTTCTGGTGCGATATTATCCTTTGTGATGACAGATGATATGCATACCTATGTTTTGTAAACTTTGTCAGTTATCTGGTGTGACACCACTCATTTGGAGTGAGGTCTGATGATGCCCATGACACCTGCTGTATTATCATTGGTTGTCCAGCAGGGATGTGTCTTTTTAATCTAGAAGTGCAGAGTGCCAGTATCACACTGAGGAAGGCATCACACCAAAATGCGTCTGTGCTGTGATGTTCATTAAACTATAAGACGAAAAGCAAATTGTGACCTGTCTTCATTATTCTTTATGAGCTCCACCCTTGCAATGTGAGGATCTTGGGAATCACTATGAGCTGCATTGCACCCTTTTTTATGTGTTCATATATCAGTGCTTTCTAAATGTCCTGCCTGAGTCACGACTGGAAAGACAGCGAGAGCCCAAGCCATTAGACAGGGAGCTGAGATGCGGAGAAGCTCACAAGGGCTCAATAGCAGTAAGTGCCTCTTAATGAGAATCAGCCTCATATGTAAAAAGGGAAATATACCAATAATTATGTTCTTTTATTAAATACAGATAGCTGAGATTCCAGACCTTTCAGGCAGATAACTGAAACAATTATTCTAAGCAATGTGCCATTTTAAAATCTGCCTTTTTTTGCATCCCTGGGTTTGGGAACATCATTTGTCATGGAGAGGGCATGGTTAGAGAAACACACTCTGAGCAGAGGGACTTTGTCATTCTAGAGCACAAGACACCTTCTATGTGTGAATTATCTCCATGTCCCTGGCACGCTCTTTAGTCCTGCTTAGTTCATCCTGAGGCTGCAGTTGGACAGACATAGTGGACTCCCATAGACACGTCTCATTCAGGGAGCAGGGCAAGTGACGAGGACAGCTGGCATAGAGGACACCTAGATGTACTTCATTCTGTCACATGACCTATCTGGGGCACATCAAAAGAACAGCAGTGCTCTACACAAAAGTGACACAAAGCTGAATCACTTGTATAAAATGCAGACACGTGACTTTGGCCTCACCAGTTCCAGAGAAACCTAGACTTGAAATTTAGCGGCATGGCACATAGCAGTACAAACTCAGCATCTAAAAGCAGGGCAGGCACTCAAACTGAGCTCGTTTGTGGTCTGCAACAAAGACCTCACTGCAGGAGGGGGGGCCTCCCTTTTACTCAAGGCTAATTCTCAGTAGCATTAGAAAAGACCATCACCTGTGTTTGTGTGTGTGTGTGTGGGGGGGGGGGGGGTTGTCAGGCTGCTATGTTTACAGACAAAGTCCAACCAGCCAGTACCACACCACAGCACAGCACCCTCACCTCCACCAGGATGTTTCAGGGACCCCAGCCCACTTGGAAAGGGAATGTGTGTCACCATGACAACACTCCTATCGCCATACAAACTGCACATTTTCCAGTATTAATATGCTCACATAAGCAGGAGGATTCTGTGCTGACATCACACAGGTGACCCTGGGATTTGAACTGAAGACCTTCTGAACACAAAACCTGCATCTTAACCCTTTGAGTCACACACCTCCCTCCAAAGCAGAGAGCATCTGGACCTTCAGCCAGATGATTCGCTACTGGGCCGCTTCTAGTACATCTACCCTACACATTTTCTTGCAATTCACATGCAATTTTAACTGCAGCTGCCCCAAGACACTTCTGTGAAAGGTGATGGAGGTCTGTCTTGTCTGTCGCCCTTTCTTCCAGCTCCATTTTCAGAATGTTTGAGACACGCACACCAATATTCTTGAAGTGCCTCAAACCAGGATTGTGGATAATCGCATTCTGTTAGATGACAGAATTGACACAATCAATGATGTGTGGCAGTACAGTTCAAAGACTTTTTATTTCCTGTGACTATAGAGAGGTTGGATTAGCCTAATGAAGGCTGTGCTACTGTCCTTCAGAGTATATCCCAGTCTCTGACTCTCTGCTTCTCGGCACAAAACCCAACCGTGACAAAGGCAATTCTCCACGCTGTAGTGTGTAGCCATTTATGCAGAACAGTAGCTTTCTCCTTTGATCTTGGCAAGAGGAGAGAAATGCAGTGAAAGGAGGAGTGTTGTCTCCACCGCAGCCCAGATATCGAGTGGAAAGCTGGAGGTGCTGGAACTCAGTGGGTTGAGGCTCCTAGGGTGCTGGGGGAGTTCTCATAGCTGACCCGGACAGCTACACAGCAGCATTACTAGATAGATACCTGCAATGTTACTGAGCTGTGAATGATAGGTGGCTCGTCCCAGCATGCCACAGCACAGACTTGTAATGGAAAACTGATCCTTGGTTTGCCTATGTTCAGTTGAATTAATTTTGATATATTGGCCTATATAGCATGGTATGTGATTCTGTAGGTTAGGAAGGTCATGGGGTCAAATCCCATGTTCAACAGAGTAACAATATTACTGTTGGGCCCTTGAGCAAGGCCTGTACCCCCAACGGCTCCAGAGATGCTGTCTGAACCTGCTTTCTGATCCTCATATGTATATTAAATGCACTTAAATATGAACGAATAATCGAATGGCAGAATTGCTACCTGACACGGAACATTAATAAAAGGTACAGATGATTTGTATGAGGAGATAAGATGCGTATGTGATGAATGAGAGTCTTGACACCCAGCCATTCGCCTGGGGTTTATAATGGAGGATGGGGCTGTCCTGTATGGGAATATAAGCAGACACTTTGTTTAGCAGCTCAGGGGTGATGTACAGTAAGAGTGCTGCTTGCTTGAGAGGCCGTGCTTGTGTCCCACTCTATTGCAGTAACCCTGAATGGCTGACTGGCATAGTGGATTTGGAGACATGCATCAAATGGGTAGTGTAGACAGTGGCTGGTGGGGTGTCGGCGGGTGGAGCAAGGGCGGGCATGCTGCTATTTGATGTGCTCTTAGCCACACACTCTGCCATGCTGCTTTATCAGGTCTTTGTGAAAGCCTTCACAGATCACATTACCAGCTACTACAGCTGGCTCTGTTCTCTGTATTGCCCCCCCCCACCCCCCCCCCGGCCAAGAAGCATGCCGGAGGTGGGTAACAGAGCACCTAAACCCTCAGTCTGCCACGCAACCACAATTGTTCAGTGGTATCTTTGCTCAGCAAATTGTAGACCTTTGAATGTGTTGAGGATAAGAAAATGCACAGATTATTTCCAACACACACATGCTTAGATGGCTCTGACTCAATGGCAGAATTATACTGTATGCCATTCCTGGCAAGTCTGAAGTCTTTTTATACTTAAGTTCCCAGGATCCAGCCCATAATACTACTAAGTAGATTAAGTACTGTATTACCAGTGATCTAGAGTGTAGGCATACAACCTGGGCAGGGTTCTTCACCTATCCTGCATTAACTATGTTAATGACGTAATAGGTGTTTGGGAAAATGAGCAGACACACCAAGTGAATGAAGCTTATTTATGCATTCTGTAGTGTGAGAAATTGTTACTGTGTTTATGGCCATTACTAGATAACACCCATTAGTTAAGATGGTTGCATACTGGTCTAGTACACTGCAGTCTAGGCTACCATATTTCAGTAAAAACAAATAAATAAATGTATGTATTTGTTTAGCACCCTTCATACAAGTGTAGTTTGAGGAGCATCAAAAAGACAACATAAATGTAAAATGAAACAGGTAAAATAATAATAAAAGAATAAAACTAAATAAAAACAGACAATTTTAAATAAAAATACAAATAAATAATGAAATAAAACAAAATTAAATAAAAAAATAGCAGGTATAAAATATATTAAGAATACTGTGTTTCTGCTGCAAAGGGAACACGCAAAAAAAGTAAGCACAATCAAAAAGCCAAATAAAAAACGAAATTATGTGCTTTTTGATACTGATAATAGAGGATAATTGAGGTTAGTGTACACTGGTGAGTGCTGTCTAGGTTAGTGTACACTGGTGACTGCTGTCTAGTTTGGTGTACACTGGTGAGTGCTGTCTAGGTTAGTGTACACTGGTGAGTGCTGTCTAGGTTAGTGTACACTGGTGAGTGCTTTCTAGGTTAGTGGACACTGGTGAGTGCTGTCTAGGTTAGTGTACACTGGTGAGTGCTGTCTAGGTTAGTGTACACTGGTGACTGCTGTCTAGTTTAGTGTACACTGGTGAGTGCTGTCTAGGTTAGTGTACACTGGTGAGTGCTTTCTAGGTTAGTGGACACCAGTAACCACTGTCTAGTTAGAGGACTGCAGTACCCGCTGCCTAGGTTGGCAGACACTGGTAAAAGTTAGCTGACCACGGTGACCACTATCTAGATTAGCGGACACCAGTGATGACTGTGTTGGTCAGTAGACATCAGTAACAACTGTCTATATTAGCGGACATCGTTAACTGCTGTCTAGTTTAGCTCCCTGGTAATCAGAACAGCACATCCCTGGGTTTTGATAGGAAAAGAATCAAGAAGAGAGGTAGAAAATGATGAACATGGATGAAACATGGCAAACTGCAGAGAGCTTGCAGACCCGCTGTCCCTCTAACAGGAGTCCGACTCTCCCCACACATAACAGTGTGTCTGATTAGATGCTCAAACCCCCCTGTATAGACTAAAGTATCAATCAACTCGCAACATTTCAGTCTGAAAGTTCCCCAAACATCCTCTAATGTGGTGTGAGGTCCACTGTGCCCAAAAATGCCAGCCTGGATACCGCTGTGTGGGAACACAATGAAATGGTGACGTGATGCCGAAAACCAAAACCAGAGTGATTGTGCTCTGTGCATGTGTGTATCTGTCTGACTGTGTGGGCGTAAGTGTGAGACGTTGTTTGCGTGTGCATCTAACTACATGTGACATGTTTGTATCGTGTGTATTGTTCTGTGTGTTTGTGACTGTAGGTGTCTGTGCATCTGTCTGTGTCTATCTGAGTGTGAATCTCTGTGTGCATCCGTATGTGTGTTTGTGACTATGTTTGTGTATCTCTTTGTCTATCTCAGTGTGTATCTGTGTATGCATGCGAGTCCGCATGTGTGTGTGTCTATGTGTGCATTTGTGACTGTGTGTATATGTCTGTATGTGTGTCTGTCTGCATCAGTCTGAGTGTATATCTGTGTGTGCATGTGCTTCTATGTATCTATATGTGTGTGTGCATGTGCTTCTATGTATCTATATGTGTGTGTGCATTGTCCTCTGTAAAGGAGCATCCTCAGTGGGTTGAGGCTGAAATACATCAACAGGCTCAGCTCTGCTCAGGTTAAGCCCCACCCAATTCACAGAGGCTGGGGGCAGGTGGCAGGAAGCTCTCAGGATGATCTTCAAATGTTTCTCTGTTATATCAAAGAATCCCCCAGCTCTGCACTCACATGATGAGCTGCTAGTCAGTTTCTCTGTATTACTGCAAATCAAAGTCTCAGTCAGACTGATGCATCGGAGTCATCACTTCATCGGTAACACTGTGGTCTGATTCTAAAATGTCAGATTAGCACTCTTGCTTTACAATTTCCTCTGTTTTTCTGGGGATAATAAAATCCTTTGAATTATTGATCACTTATAGTCACAGTGAATCTGAAGCCATTTCCAGGGCAGGCGTTCACCTTGGAGGGGATGCCAGTCCATCATAGGGCACACGCATATAGTCACACACTAAAGGGGAGCCATGTATTTTTAGATTGCAGGAAACTGGAACCACTGCAGACACAGAGCGGAGGTGGCAGTTGAACAGGTGTGAGATGTGAAAGCATAGTGCTGCCCCAGTGAGCTACAACGCCCCTTTTCAATCTTAAATTGTTATACATGAGTCAAAGAAAAGAACACAAAACCTGCACTTAAGAAAAACCTTAACAGGCATTTTCAACTTACAGTATTCAATTGTGGAGGTGGCATGGTAGTGCAGTGGCTAGCACTGTTGCCTCACACCTCTGGGACCTGGGTTCGCGTCCCCGCCTGGGTTCCATGTGTGTGGAGTTTGCATGTTCTCCATGTGTTGTCATGGGGTTTCCCCCCACAGTCCAAAGACATGCTGAGGCTAACTGGAGTTGCTAAATTGCCTGCAGGTATGCCTGTGTGTATGAATGGTGTGTGGGTGTGCCCTGCGATGGGCTGGTCCCCTGTCCAGGGTTGTTCCCTACCTCATGCCCATTGCTTCCAGGTAGGCTCCGGACCCCCTGTGACCCAGTAGGATAAGCGGGTATAGAAAATGGATGGATGGGTATTCAATTGTGCTATACAAAAAGGAAACGTAGGAGCTAATTCCACTCCCTTACAGGCACATTTCATAAACAGAAGTGCAGGAGCAGATCTTCTTTATCAATGTCTACATTAGTCATCAGAGTAAAACCATGCCTGTCTCACACAGCTGTTCCCACAGGTAAGGGTAACAGCCGTAACAGCTTCTGGATCATGCATCTGAAGGTGAGCAACAATGACATGTCAGACTCCTGGGGATGAGACTTGAGACCAGAAGGTTGCAATTTCGAGTCCCAGGAGCTACTTTCTGCTGAAACTTAGAAGCAGATCCTGAATCTAAACCAGTAAAACATTCAACTATGGAGGCGGGTACCTGAAAGCCATACAATTTTCTTCAGATGGTTTATATGAAATCCTTCACTCACTTCACCATACTTAATTCCTATCGCATAATCCAGTCCCATCCCTGGTATCCTAACAGCAACACAAAACCATTAACAAGACCTACTGGTGCAAAGCACAGAGCTGCCTACGGCCGGAGGGCATGTTTCAGAGAGCAGAAAATGTATAAGACAGTATTTGTGGGCTGATAAACCGCCCTCACATCCATCTACTGAAACACTGCTAGCCCCTCATGCCTCTATATATACAGTCTGGCTGCCCTTTCTCTGCTCTTCCCTTTCTGGGCTCTGAGATCACAGATTCGCCCCCAGGCATTGTGGGAGACCATATATTTGTTCTCCCAAAGTGGAAATGAGGCAGCCTTCAGTTAACTTGGTCTAGGTGACCGGGGCAATGCAGCTGCAGTATCCTAGTAGCCTACAGTGCAGGTTCGTGGTGTCCCACTGTCTCTCAGTGTTTGTTCCTCTTTCATCTCTCACTCCCACAACACATTCTCATTCAAACTCTCTCTCTGTATCTAAGTGTCTCTCAAGCTCCCTTAGATTCTGTCTGGGTTACATTTTCTCAGTGACTCACCTTCCCTAAGTCTTAGAGTTTCATCCTCCCTCAGTCTGAATGTCTCACCCTCACTCAGTGTCTCACCCTCACTCAGTCTCAGTGTATCTCACCCTCACTCAGTGTCTCACCCTCACTCAGTCTCAGTGTATCTCACCCTCACTCAGTGTCACACCCTCACTCAGTCTCAATGTATCTCACCCTCACTCAGTGTCTCACCCTCACTCAGTCTCAGTGTATCACACCCTCACTCAGTGTCACACCCTCACTCAGTGTCACACCCTCACTCAGTCTCAGTGTATCTCACCCTCACTCAGTCTCAGTGTATCTCACCCTCACTCAGTCTCAGTGTATCTCACCCTCACTCAGTGTCTCACCCTAACTCAGTCTCAATGTATCTCACCCTAACTCAGTCTCAATGTATCTCACCCTCACTCAGTGTCTCACCCTCACTCAGTCTCAGTGTATCTCACCCTCACCCAGTGTCTCACCCTCACTCAGTCTCAGTGTACCTCACCCTTACTCAGTGTCACACCCTCACTCTATATCAATGTATCTCACCCTCACTCAGTCTCCGTGTATCTCACCCTCATTCCGTGTCTCACCCTCACTCAGTCTCAGTGTATCTCACCCTCACTCAGTGTCTCACACTCACTCAGTCTCAGTGTATCTCACCCTCACTCAGTGTCTCACCCTCACTCAGTCTCAGTGTATCTCACCCTCACTCAGTGTCACAACCTCACTCTGTCTCAGTGTATCTCTCCCTCACTCAGTCTCAGTGTATCTCACCCTCACTCAGTGTCTCGCCCTCACTCAGTCTCAGTGTATCTCACCCTCACTCAGTGTCTCACCCTCACTCAGTCTCAGTGTATCTCACCCTCACTCAGTGTCTCACCTTCACTCAGTCTCAGTGTATCTCACATTCACTCAGTGTCTCACCCCCACTCAGTCTCAATGTATCTCACCTCACTCAGTGTCTCACCCTCACTTAGTCTCAGTGTATCTCACCCTCACTCAATCTCAGTGTATCTCACCCTCACTCAGTGTCTCACCCTCACTCAGTCTCAATATATCTCACCCTCACTCAGTGTCTCACCCTCACTCAGTCTCAATATATCTCACCCTCACTCAGTATCTCACCCTCACTCAGTCTCAGTGTATCTCACCCTCACTCAGTGTCTCACCCTCCCTCAGTCTCAGTATATCTCACCCTCACTCAGTATCACACCCTCCCTCAGTCTCAGTGTCTTACCCCCTCTTAGTGTCTCACCTTCCTTCTTTCTCAGTGTTGCACCCTCCCTTATTCTCATTATCTCACCCTCACTCCCTCTCCCCACTTCTCAGTTTCCTGCTCTCAGTTAAACAGTCTCTCACTGTCTCAAAGCGCAAGCTGGTTTGGAGTACAGTTTTTACAACAATGAAGATGGTTTGATCTTAGAGACGATGGAAGCGACGCAGAGAAACAAAAAGTATAAGAAAGGACCGTGTCTCCAGCATGAGCAGCCAATGCATGGCTAACTGGATGCCACAAGCTTCTGCATTGATGTTGGAGACCAAAGATTCCAATGGCGTTTTTACGCCGAATTTCCTGAACCTGGTCATGGATTAAAAGTTCCTGGGCCATCTCAACCTGGTACTTTGTTTAGCTCCTGGCCACTTTCGAGTGTTACTTTCACAGCACACAACAGGAATTCAGACATTTATGCTAAATAAGCATGGGAAACACAAAAACGTTTGTAGGTTAAACAACACATAATTCCATACAAAATTACATGCCAAAACAATGGAGGATAAACGAGTCATTTTGGTAGTTAATTAGGGGATCATTTGCATTTGCAATGGGACACAGCCTTTTATTTACAGGTACATCCTGATAAATTAGAATATCATCGAAAAGTTAATTTATTTCAGTAAATCAATTCAAAAAGTGAAACACATATACAGTAGAACCAGTGTCACAAATGTCAGATCATAAATGTTTCCGAACACATACAAATCAGGTTAAGATAAAAAAATTTGCCAAAATTTTGCAGATCGAGATGATTATAGCCCTCGGGCTTGCTGATCTTCGCTCCCAGGAATGCCCGGAGAACGGAGAAGCACCAGTCCAGGGCGCGGTGCTTCCTCCGGAGACCCCAGCTGCCACACCCGCTGAGTCGACACCCCCCGGGCGGAAGGGTGAGGCCACGCCTCCCCGCTCGACGGTGCCATCGCCCGCTACTGCCCCGGCCCTTGTGACTCTCGCCCCAGAGACTCATGCCCCGGCACCAGTGGCCCCAGTGACTTTTGCCCCGGCCCCAGTGCCCTGTGCCCGTGTCCCAGTGACTTTTGCCCCGGTTCCAGTGCCCCGTGCCCGTAACCCGGTGACTCTCGCCCCAGTCCCAGTGCCTCGTGCCCGTGCCCCTACCCCAGTCCCAGAGCATCCAGCCCTGGCTCCTGGCCCCGAGGAGGACCTCGAGTGGGACCCCT
>JAODUD010000062.1:28431494-28441614 GCA_026784285.1 Stomatorhinus walkeri
CCACTCCTCACAGTCCCAGCTGAATGGGGCCTTTCTTCTCATGGTGGGAACATGGGCAACCTCTGCATGGGGTGGGGGGGGCACACACTTGTGACACGACAGGGACTCTTAGACAGCCATCTGTTGCCATGGTAATATCAGAAAGATAAAAAGAGGGTTACAACCAGAGGTGCATGTTTGCTTTCCTCCAAGTGAATTCTGACACGTGCTCCTGGTGCAGTAGTGGATTGGCATCACTGGGGACACAGCTGTGCACATGGCGTGATGTGATTAGCATGGTGAAACGAACAGGCCATCGAGGCATGTTTAATTAAGAGATAAACACCTCCATCCGCAGGGCACAGGTGTGACCTCAAGGCGCTGGAGGTTGACGTGACTGGCGGCACCATGTTTGTGTTGAGTATGCTTGTGAGGAAAGGGGGATGTAAACAAAACAAACACACAAAGAAAAATAAAACATGCTCCTATCAGCTATCTTTATATCCTTTCAGAAAAACCTGAGAGGGCAAGCAAACCACCACAAGTCACTGAACACAACAAACCACTGAGATTCACAGAACATATCCAACTACCACGAGTCACAGAAGACAACAAACCACTGAGAGTCACAGAACATATCCAACTACCATGAGTCACAGAAGACAACAAACCACTGAGAGTCACAGAACAACAAACCACTGAGAGTCACAGAACATAACCAACTACCATGAGTCACAGAAGACAACAAACCACTGAGAGTCACAGAACATATCCAACTTCCATGAGTCACAGAAGACAACAATCCACTGTGAGTCACAGAACAACAAACCACTGAGAGTCACAGAACATATCCTACAGTACTACCATGAATTACAGAGGACAACAAACCACCATTACTCACAGAGCACAACATACCACTGAGAATCACAGAACACAATAAACCACCATGAACCACAAAGTACAAATGTGTGGTTTTCTGGTGCAGAGCAAACACATAATATTTTAGTTTGAATAGCAGGAAATAGTGAGTTTATACACATTATTAGATGAAATTATAAATATGAGTATTAACACATACAGAAACACATCTGTCCATCCATCCATCCATTTATCCCAAGGCTTGCTGAGGGCTGGGGACACCAGCGATGGGATGCCAGTCCATTACAGAGTACACAGAGCACACACTAGTGGTAATTTAGAGATGTCAATTAGCCTGACTGCTTGCAGGAGGAAATCACTGGAAAACTGCATGACAAGAGGAGAGCATGCAAACTCCACAAGGAAACACAGGAAAGGGAGTATCCAAATCAGCAGCCCTGGTGTGAGGTGACAGGGATGCCCACAAAGTCATGGTGCCTTCCCTACAGTAAGACACAATGACCTGCACACAGAAGGCTACAGAACCATAACACCAAGATGTCCAAAGACAGAATGGTTAAACAGGTCTGCCAGTGTGGGTGTGATCTGGACTGTTCTTACCAGTGTATTTCAGTTTGAAATGAAGAGAGTGAAGATGCATAAAAAAGTGTATGTCAGTGCAAGACCACAGGTTGCCAGTACAGGGGCGCACTGTTTCATGAACTAGACACACCAGCAAAAGTCAAAAGGGTGCCTGCCTTGCTGGAAAAATCTGTGAAAAATCAGTTCATGGTGTGTCGCTGGTCACAGACGCCATAGACAACCTATACAACATATAACGTTTCTTAATAATACACTAGCAAGTAGTTGACAGTTTAAAGAACTTCACAAGCTTTATGTTTCAGTGAGTTTTCCATGGTAAAAAACGGAGTGGAAAAATACTGTCTAGTTGTCCTGATGGAGATTAACAGTTATGAAGGAGCTCTTTTAATCTGGAACCAAATGACTGCAGCAAGCCTCGAGTGGGTAGAATGCACCCAGACACATAATTTATCTGTCGTTTATTTTTGTTTGTACTTTTTTGTTTTACTGGGTTTGGGAGCTGTGCAGTATACTTCCTTTGTCCGCCATTCTGCAGCTGTCTTTTTGTTACTGCTCTGCCGTTGGGGTCCTGAACGAGCCTGACTTGACACCACACTTTAAGACATTGCAGCAAACTCTGAAAACAGCCTGCTCTCATTAAATCCGAACAGAACCAGCATGTTCTGTTCCCACTTCCAGTAATACCAGTCCTGTTGTTAAACTTCCTTTGCTGCTGGATGCCAAACATAGCGCCCTGTATCTCGAACACAATCTCAGGCGCATTTCCCCCATAATGCAACAGTTAGCGACACTTTTGGGATGATAAACACAATCACATGAACTATGCACTATCTCTTCCCTGCTATCAGAGATTTTTAAAACAAATAATGTTATGGGAAGTTTGGGATAGCTTTGTGTTTCTGTCTAACATCGACACACTTTTCTGAAGCCACATTTATTAGAGAAAATGCACCTCCGGTGTGGCCAGCATGCGCAAGTATACACACACACAAACATACACTGGTCTGTTTGCTTACTGCAGGGTTACTCCCCACCATCTCACCAGTAAGGGAGAGCCAGCAAGACCAGAATAAGAGCCAAGGTCACCGGCAAACTCCTGGCCTCCATGGTGGTCAGTGTAAGGAAGTCTGTCATCGCCTCCATATCTCAGAGCCAGAGGGCTGCTTCTGAGTGGTCGCCGAGTGGTCACTGGTCTGCTGTTGACAAAGAGGAAATACCAGGGTTATAGAAGGAAACAAGAAGAAGAGAAGTGCACAAAAACACCTGTGAGAAAAGGTCAGTTCACATTTTAGGAGTCATTCAGATCACTCCAATGGGTTCACAAACATTTTCTCACGAATGAAGAAGCAGACCCAGAGCTTGAATGCATAACAAGGGATATCCTGACAGCCGACCCATACTCCTTTCCTCATGATGCCGTGAGTGAGTCCCAGTAGGAAGCTGCCATCTTCCCAGAGGCTGTGAATCAGTCAGCAGTGCTGAGGGATTAGCTAGACAGGCCTGTTGCTCTCTTCCTGCCACTCCTCAGCACCTGCTGGCCTGCAGATGACCCAAATGAACCCGATGGTGCCACAGTGGGGATTCTTATCCTCTGAATGACACTGCACCCAAAGTTCACTGGGGACGGCAACGGACAAACAGGGAGACTGCCCTCTACTAACAAACATAGGGCTCAATGGGCCAACGCTACGCTTTGCAGAAGTGTAATTGACCAAACTTATCCCCCCTTACTAGGCCAGAATGACACCAGGCTTCCTACAGTGTTCATTCAGCCTAAGTGTCTCCTTTCTCCTGAGCAAAAATGAAGGTGAACGCTGCACAGAAGCCCCCTGCAGTCCTGCTTCAGCGGACACCCAAGTTCTGAATCCTCTTGTCCAAGCCAGTGTCGAAAGTGCCAGCAGCTGGCTGGGCGGACAAATAGACCCACCACTAGCAATGGCGTGGTTGTTGATGACCAGCTACCAGGATGGTGATCTGCGGCAGGCCGAGCAGAACTAATACTCACCAGAGCTTATAGTCAGCAAAAACAGATCAATTCAGGTCCCGGCAGAGAATTGAAGAGAGGCTTTCGGCACCTCATGGGTGGTGTCTAGCAGGCTCTTTGTCAAGAAGACGGTTGGTCTTCAACCCATTAGCCCCGTTGACATAGAGTTGAGCTGGGACATTTCATAATGGTGGCATCCCTCAGACAGAAGTACATCTGACCTGGGAACAGTCAAACACAGGCCGCCTGGAGCCACATTTTCCTCCAGCAAAAAAATGGTTCCTCGGAAAGCAAAAGAGAGCATGGTTTCTCCAGCCCAGGAAAACTGATCAGCTTAAATCTATTGAAGTAGTAACAGGCCCTGTACTGGAACTGAGTAGGGAACAGGGAACGGAGTGGACCAACATTTGGGTGCCATTTCACACATTCTGGCTTAATTTCCTGTGTACGGCCGAGGACCACAGAGGCAGCAAGCTGTCAATTAATTAAGGATTTGGACCAGTAGCCTGAAGGGTTCTGGCTCAAATCCAAGAAGAGTTCTGTTGTTTTACTGTTGGACAAGGCGGCTAAGTTTAATAGATTCAGGAAATACCCAGCTGTCTGAATAAATGGGGGGTTGTTAGCTGAATCTACTGATGTTATGGATCTATCAACTATATAAAGTTATAGTAAGTATGTATAATGATATGCTAATGATGTGAATAAAGAAGTATGTAAAGATATAAGGGTACAGTATGTATAATGACATGGTTATGATGACTCAGTCATGGGCTTTGGCACTGAACCTGAACACAGTTTATACCTCGTTTTTAGCAATCAAGCCTACTCAGTATTTTTCATTAACATTAGCATGACCAGGGGGGTTAGGCAGCTAGTTGACCTAAAACTCCATACTTGGGAGCTTTTTATTCCTCTCCCCATCTGGCTTTCTTTCTTTCATTTTTTTCTCTTTCCATTTCCCTGTTTTTATATTGGTCTGTCTTAATGTTATTGGAATGTATCTCAACTCATGCAAAGTACCTTGGGCCGACCCTGTCGTGAAAAGTGTTATATAAAAATAATTTGAACTGGATATGAATACAGAAATTTGTAATCATATTAGGGTACAGAAATTACAGAGTAATGATACAAATATTACTGGGGCTTAAAAATGCATCAATGTATCATAAAAATAATAATTATTAAAGTGGAAATTCAATGCATTGGTCTAACATCAATGTTGGTTTTAATTGATTTTGGTTAAAATCTTCCTTCAAGATACTCCTGCTTCCGGCTTGTGTACTCTCACATTCACATGCTACAGGTAGACATGCAAAGTAGCAGTGTTGGCATGCAAATTGCAGAAACATAGATGATTAATATTCATAAAGGAAGCTCTGCTTCATGATCTTTACGTTATGACGCTTTGTTCTTTTTTGCTAGCTACAGTAGAAAGACTCTCAGGTAGCAAACCAGCTAGCTAAGTAAAAAGTAATATTAGTCTTGGAAATGTATGATATATCAATTGACATATTGGGCAACATCAATATCAACTGATGTTTGTTAAAAATTAAGATATTGGCATAAGTCAAATGTGCCAAACTAGGTCGATATTAAAGCTTTATCAGTATTCAAAGTCAAAAGCACCAGAGCTAAACACAAAACCACTACAGTAATGGAAGTGATTACATTAGACGAGCAGTCTAATAATCTCCTGTGGTGGAGTATGAGGGATTTGAATGGCTTATCCACCAGGTGTTAAAGTACCGGCCGAAGATGGAACTCATTATTAATTCTTGCCCAACCCAACTCCATAAGTGGCTAAGAGGTTAGCCAGTTATCTGTATCAGTATTGGTGATACTGGTGAAAAAATATATCTATAGTTGACAAAATGTCCATATCAGTGCACCACTAGGTATCCTAGGTAAAAACAGCCAATCAAATGGCACTTCCTTTATGTGTTTTTGTTTTCATCTGTACAGTTGAGTAGGTGGCCTTTTTGACAATTTTCTCCGTTGTTAATAATAACAACAATAAAATAAATGTTCAGAGTCAGTTCATTGCCTTTACATGTATTCCATTACGGGTTTCTCAGTCACTTTGGTACATTTATCAGATTAGAAATGAAATTCTCATAACTATTTGTATATCCTCCACATCGAGTCACTTGTGCACATCATAAAAACAAAGGGTCATTCTTTTGGTCAAATTGCAAATGCTTTGGCACAATCATGCAAATGATTATATATAATCACCTGCTGATTCCGACATTTTCAATTGTTTATGCCGTGTTGGTCAAAATGTATTATACTGGTAATGTGTTGGATAGTCTTATCCCGCAAAACATCTAGGCATTAGTTCATTGTATAAATAATTACATACAACATGGTTGAACTAGTTGTCATAATGTCAAGCATATTCTCCACACATCTCTATTACATATTTTTTTTTAAAGGCGTCCTGAATTGATGAATTGCTCTAAGTTGAATTCACCAATAGAGTGGAATGTTTAAAGTGCTAGATCAGCCAATGATCAACCAGTTCTATAAAATAGCTCAGAGGTGCATCTCATGAACCTTCAGTTCGCAAGCATATTTTGACAGAGCACAATGCACACAATTAACAATGGCACAACTGCAATGGAAGAACAACGAGGAATTTAACAGGGTCAAAAACTGATAAGAAGAGGAATAAGGCTACATAATGGAAGGGTAGGGAAGCAAAACAGAGGAAGAGGTAGAAGAAGCTAGGAACAGAGCCACATTCCTGATGAAATTTGAGCCACAATTGTGGACCATGTCTTCAATCATGGTATTATGATGGCCGAGGCTGGTCAAAGGCTGCAGTCGAATGTTAGAGGAACAAACATGTTCTCAGTCATTCAAATGTTTCATAAAGATAACAGGTACGTAATCCAACGATGTGCACTGTCCTGTAATATTGTATACTTACTGCAATGCTTCATGTTACAATATTCTATTTGCATTTTATATTATACAGTAAATTTACCTTATACAGTTGCATTCTGGACATATACTGTAGCATACATGCATATGTATACATATTTACAATGTGTACATATGCAAACATGTGTGTTACAGTATATGTACAGTATGTGTAACTTTGTACTGTTGAAACTGATATATGTCAGACAGAAAAGGTATAGCTCTCCAATCATTGTCATCGAAACCTTAGCCATAGTTCACATTGGAAAATACTTACCAAGTACACTGTTCTACTGACAACACGGCTGAGCATTTTGAACATCTTGTTCATAAACGATGACACAAGGAATTGTCATTCTGATGGCACTGATAAGTTCATTGACATTAATATTTACTTTTGATGGATAAACTAAGGATTTTGGGAAAGTTACAGGCTTTTGCCGGTAATCCATCATGTGGTGCTGTTTGTGCAAATTGTTCTGAGAAATGCATTTACTGTTTTACAAATGTTAAGGATGATTCTAGAAATGCCCCAATGTGAGTGAGAAAAACGGTAATAGTGTGTAATAGAGTTTCCACGATCATATTTGTTAATATTTTTAGGGATTGATTGAATTTAACCATGGTTCCTGAAATAACTGTAACTAAATCAGATCACAATGGGGCTTATAACTATTTACACCTCTGATGAATGTAGAAGTATGTAATGATGCAAGGCAATGGTACGCATAATGACAGAGCAATCATATGAATGGATAGTGTGTAACAATGTTAGGGTACAGTAAGTATAATAAGTACACCAAGCCCTACGGACACAGTAATTATATTATATGAATTCAGACGTGTATAATGACACAAAGTCCAGTAAGGACACAGGCACAGGGGTTTATAATGATGCAAGTATAATGACACATTAATGAATGATCCAAATGAATAGGTCTACAGTGAGGTAAGTATAATGGGACAGTAATGGGGCCTGTGATGATATTAAGCCCACTGTGTCAAGGTCGGGGTACACAACAAACAAACAAACAAACAAACAAA
The DNA here is from genome assembly GCA_026784285.1 of Stomatorhinus walkeri. NCBI lineage: Eukaryota > Metazoa > Chordata > Actinopteri > Osteoglossiformes > Mormyridae > Stomatorhinus > Stomatorhinus walkeri. The sequence goes on from JAODUD010000062.1 coordinate 28,438,888, forward strand.
CAAATAGAAATTTGGCTTATGGAACTCATCCCGACTGCCCATGTCCTCTACCCTCCTCAACTTACATGGAGTGTCCATATCTTCCTGGTCTCTTTAAATGCTCACATTCTCAGTGTTGACAGCTCAGGCTGAAGTGATTCAGTCCAGGTTGACTAAAAACATGCATACCAACGATAAACCTTGGTTGAGGTCCGCCCCGTGTCCTTTCTGCTGCTTCCTGTTCTTATTCTAAACCTGGCAATTCCCACACATTTCTATTTTGATACTGATATAATTAAATTGCTGGCAAGGAGACGCACTGGGTAAAGTAGCAGGTTTTCCTTCCTAGCTGCGCATGTGTGTATAGTTTTCTCACTCTCCCCCTGTGGGCCTGCTCTGAGTTCTTTTTGTCTAAAGAAGTTCCAAAACACCCCGAGGTGTGCCAGTCCTGTGCCAGCTATTGCGTGCCCTGTCTTATGTTGCGTGCTTACTGGAAGAGGCCACGGATCATGGTGAACGAGACTGGCTGAATGCTTATTGAAAATGTATTATATAATTAAAGAGATATAATTAAATGTGATAATCCAAGGGGAGGCCATTCTACCGAAAGGGGTTAGGAAGTAGGGCACACTGCCTGTTGCCTGAGCCTTGTAGAGGAGGAGGGGAGGTCACACACAGGATCGCACAACCTTCCACAGTTACGCTATGGCAGCATGGGGGTAAAGCTGTAGGCTTGGGTGCTGGTGAGTCACATGGGCAATGAGAGATGTGAGGCATCAGGGGAACAACTGACACTTTTTTCCAGAGAGAAGGGGAGGCAGGAGCTGCCCTTGTGTCCACAGCAGGTTATTTGATGCGTGCTCACAACGTGCTAACAAATACAAAGTACACTCAGTTCTAGGTTGTAAGGCACACCCTTTCAGCAACCCACCCCCCCCAAAAAAAAAAAAAACATTCCGGTCTGTCATTTTTATTAAGACATTTAGAATGATACAAAAAAAGAATAAAATTTAAAACTAATTTCACTAACTGTATGCAGCACTACTTCATAGATTCTCCTGCTCCCCCTACCTAAGGCTTCCAGTGGGATGACCTGAGGTCAATTCAACCCTGCACCCCTCCCCATCTCTTACTTCTGAGTAGAGTGGCAGCCTGCCTATTCTACAAACTAGAATCAGGGCATCCACTCCAGTAAGGTTAATTGACCCACATGGTGACATGATATCATTGACGTGATGAGATTATGAATGATAGGAAACCAATTGCGCAAATGTCAACATTCCAAACTTTTTGTACGGATGATCTGTGCCAAACCCGACAGGAACCATAACTCATTCTTTCATTTAATTAATTTTACCACACATTTTTTAATTGATTTTTTTGTTGATTGATACTCTTATACAACTATTTAAAATTATGTGTAATAATTTGTATGGCACAGGTGAGTTCAAGAAATCCATCATTACTCTCAGTAATGTACAGACATTCAGGTTCTGGTGCCTCATTGGTCGACTTTGATCAAATAGAACATTACAGTACATGCCACAGAGTAATACAGAGAGAGCTAACCTTCATTTGAGAGGCATGGGCAGCCTGTATCACTGGAGTGGAGATAGCTATATTACATGAGGTCAGTCAGGGAAAGCCTACTACAGAACACTCTAGGGTGCCAAAATCCCTGCAAGGTTTACAATGTTCCCCCATTTAATACTGACGCTGTATTCAAAACACCACCCTAAAATATCAACATCAAACAGCCTTATATCATCATCCACCACCACCCAAACACATTCATCCCTACATCACCTTTCATTTCACACTCTACACAGTCCCCCCAATATATCTGCATGCATGCGACCCCCCCAAAGCATAATAAGCCCTTGTTTTCAGCCAACCATCTGTCCTGAAATGCCCAGTGGGGATCTTGGCATTGGTCTGCAGAGGAGCCGATCTCCATCCTGTGTTCACCTTTCTTGAACTTTCCGGGACATAAGGCAGGGTGAGTGGTGTGCGTGTATGTTACTGCAGCATAAGTAAACATTACAAGTACAAGCATCCCATCATGGAGAGCGGTAAAGCTGGTGTCACCGTGGAAACCACGTCTTTATGTGGACAAAGGACAACACCCTTTAAGTACTTAAAATCCCATCACACCTGTTTGCCAGGTAGCACCTTTCCTGGGCTGAATCTATATCTTAGTTTACTTAAACCCAAAAACTTGAATATTTAGCCAACGATACCTTTAACCCAGATGTTCTTCTCAGTACTGGCCACAAACATGTGCTGTGGGCTACTTCTAAATTAACTTCATTATCCCACTGCACTCATAAATGTACATTGGGACAGAATTTTGGACCCCAGCATACTCATACAAGATTCATGCATTCAGGCTTGAAGCATATAGCGTACAGAGACTCACTCAAACTGCTAGTCAGGATCACCTCCACAGACATTGCAGGTATGACTATGAAGCATGTCTTATCATGAAGGGTGGTTTCATCCAAGTATACTCACCCTGTCTAAATTGTCTGCTTGTTTCCACAGGGATTTCGAGGTATTGATGCAATGGAGGAATCAAGAGGCTAGGAATTGTACCAAACAAAATTTTATTATGGTGTGTGCAACAAAGAGATTTACAATGTACCAGGAAGTGGGCATCATCTGAAGAGATCAGAAATCCAGTTTCCTTTATAATACAAAGGAAACTGAAGATTGGGGGGGGGGGGGGAGTCCAAAGGTCACCCTGTA
>JAODUD010000062.1:28464194-28477229 GCA_026784285.1 Stomatorhinus walkeri
GGGGGGGTGCGTGTTGCTCTTCTCAGGGCATTGCTTGCAGTGTAGACCACATCACAGACACTAGTAGTGGTTCACATGGCTTGTCAAGAAACATATATGGGGGTGGGAGGACACTGGTTCTGAATGACTCTGTGTGCATGCCCCTGTGCACTTTTGTTAACTGGCCATGGTTAAACCCTCTCTATGAGGCATTTCCGGGTGATTCTTTTCATACTGTATGCAAAGCATGCAAGCTGGTTGCTTGTGGGCCATGCCGTAATAACACCTAGAAGCATTAATCTGGAAACACATGGCTGTCAAATCCTATTTTGCCCCATTTGATTAATTATTAAAAATGAGTAATAGTGCCGCATGGCAGAAATGTAATGCTCCGTATAAAATTACTGCATTTTGAGCCGGGGGCAGAATTTGTTTAGAAAAATAATCACTGGCATATTGAGCTGGTGTTAATAATTAAAGAGCTTGTGCTGGCCTCCCCCTTCGGCAGACACTCTCCAGATTAGTCGCCCGTACCGGCGCAGTACTGCCATTTCGTCCTTGATGGGAGTTTGGGGTTTTTTTAAGCCTGACTTGCTGAAGTTGTGAGAGAAGAACCTTGTTTTTTTTCTCGGAGTGAAAGGATACAGACTGCTTGTTCAGGCCATTTCTTCTGATCTTTTTGTTTGTCCCATGAAGGTATGGTGTCCTGACCACTTTGAGGTCCTTTGAGGGGTTACCCATGTACATAACGTCCTGCTATGTGGCTGAATAAAATGGAGAGAGAATTCCAAGCTGCTAGTGTTTGGCAAGCAGCAATTACAATAATGTGATTAGCCTGGTACTTGCCCTCTGATGCCGTGTTCTGTTGCCATAGCTACACAGTAACCTATCGGGGTGGAATACAGAAGAGGGTGGGCTCTCGTTTCATGAGCATCTGGTGGTAAACTGTTTTTTTTTCAGTCCAGACAAGGGGAAATTCAATTTTATAAAAATATAAACTATCAATCAAAAAACTAAAATTTGCCAAAATCTTGTATTTTGTCTGTTTACTTACAGTTACGGTTAGGGCTGGGTAGGGGTTAAGGTCATCATCGTTGGGATTAGGTTTTTGTCCATAGAAATGAATAGACAGTCCCCGCAGAGGTATGAATACAAAGGTATTAGTGTGCGTGGGGGGGCATGTGCAAGTGTTTGTGGGCTATTGTTCAGTTGCCCAAGCCAGGGACCGTGCCCCAGCAAAAAAAAAATATACATGCCTGACAGATCCTGCTGATCATTTTGGATGTGATCTGCTCGGAGGGACTCGTTATCCACTTCTATCCTCTCATGAGCTGTGTTTGCGTTGCCATGACAGACACTAAGCCCCTCCTTTCCCGCACAGGGAAAAGTGCTCTTTGTTCTTTCCCATGACTGGGCTGCAGCCGGCATCCTCTGGAGGATGGGGGGGGTTGTGCCAGGTGAGTGATGATGGCAGCTTCCAACCCGTTTTTACCGCTCCTTTGGCTCTAGCCGCTGCTAAGGTGGCATGGTGCCCCGATACCCATGGCACTGTGGGTGAGTACCAGTTTCGCTCTTATGGCTTCATACTCGGTAGATATCTGCTGGGTTATCTCTCTGTTAGCCACTTGTCAGGCCCTGTGTGCCTGACCCCTTCTGATGAATGGCAGCGTAAAGCCGTGAGAGGCGGAACTGCCGAGTATCTGGGTGTGGCATTAAGGGGTGGGGCTTTTGCTGACATTCCCACTCTGAGCCAGCCCCTGCTTCTGTCCTGGGATTGTTGTCATGAGACCTGCCCCCCCCCCCCTACAGGAGCAGCCTAGAGCACAAGGAATTCTGACCTTTCCCTGTAAGGACTTTGCTTGCTCTCTCTCTTTCACATTCCGCTTCTCCTCAGGCTAATGAAAACTGTGAAACTTCGCCCTCAGTCTTCACCCATTTCAGGGGTCTCCCCATCAAACTGCACGTAGTCTGATTCTCCAGATTCCTCAATAACTACGGCGCTGACCATATCGGGGGGAGAAGTATGCTGTGACCCTGTGTGATTTGTGATGGCCGGATTAATAGTGTGCTCCGCCCTCCCCTCCCCCGTGGGCCCCTGTTGTGTCTAGAGTCTCTCCCCCACAATGCAGGGTAGCGATCTTCCCCTCCTTATTGTGAATGCAGAGTTCTGAGTGACAAATAGCTTGTTTTTGTCCCCGACGGGTGTGTGGGGGTGGAGAACAGCGCAAGTCTCTCCCACTTCCCCAAAGTTTCTGGCATTTCCTGCGTTTGTGAGGCTTTTTGTCAGACCCGACCGTCAGCCCCCTCCCAGGGATGGATGTGGCTTCCTCACCCCGATGATTAGCACCCAGTAGCACTGACATGCTGTCCCACTGAATTCCTCCTGCTCTACATCAGCGCTCCGGAAAGGCCTGATTAAGCCCGTCACCATGGCATTGTTGATTGCTTGTCTTTAATTAGTGAGAAAAATGTCCCTGATTCAACCTTTCCCAGCAGATACATACATGCATGCACCCACATGCACTCACGTTCGCACACACTCATGCACACCGGGTTTGTCAGCCTTTCCTGATTTAGCTGTTCTGCTTTTCCCCCGTCCACCTTTTTTGTACCAACCTATCATCATCATGGTCAGTAGCACATGTTCCTTTACTGCCCACCCCCCTTCAGACCCCAATAGGATGCTATTGTTCCTGGTATCTTATTGTGAAGAATGTTGCTCTTCGCTGCAAGCTTGTGAAATGTGACATTTGCATTCCCGTGTTCCCTGACTCTCGTCATTGAGGCTGTGCACCACTGAGCGCTGGGGTGCTGATTACACGTGCCCTCGCTGGTTTTCAAACGGCACACCCAGGCTCATTCTCTTTATCTCGGCTCTGAGTTTGATTTCTCAATGCTTTCTTCCAGAAGAATTAGGAATCTCTGCATGTTTACTCTGAATTTCGCTGTGCGGTGACCCCAACGGTGTGCTAATCAGCTGGTGTACCTGTTCAAACACCATGTCTTCAACAGGATGCCCATGAAAGACCCACATTCCCCCAAACCAAGCCCCTCCACGAAATATTACGGCAGAACTTTCTGACAGCCGCGTTCCTGACACACTTGCCATACTCCTCCAGCAGGTCTGTTGGAGGTTTACGACGTGCTCCTGTAACGTAAACATGTAGATGTGTTAATGCAGCCCAATGGAGCTGATATTCAGCTGCTGTTCTCTGCACTGATGGGCTGGGCCTTCCTGTACATACTTTGGAGGGAATGTTCTTTAGCTGTGGTTGGTCTATGTGGTGGAATCGGGACAGATAGCTTTTTAATGAATGCTGTTGTGGGGCCCTGGGTCATGAGCAGAGCTGGGGTAGGGTAACAACGTTGTACCATGTTGCTGTGAGATAGGCAAGCACTGGATGGTGAGTGGTGCTCTGGATGGGCTCTCTGGCTCTCCCCCTCATGACCTGAAGACCCACAGACTCTGGCTCAGCTCCAGCCCCTCTTGGTGTTTACCCTGCGTTTATTCCTATGTCATCCTGAGATATGGTTTGAAGCCCGGGGCAGCAGGACTGTCTTTGTTTCGTGATGGGGCCTGGGTCAGTTCAAGACCCACGTCTGACACTGGGTTTCACCTTTGGAGCAGCATTGGCTCCGTCTCCCTTCCCAGAGCCTAGTCGACCCTGGCTTGCCCTGCCCATGACTCCCGGTGCCTGTTTTCTGTCTGCCTCTCTTCCCCTCTTCCTGGGGGGGCTGGGTCAAGGATTGTGATGTTCAGGGGGCACCTGTGTAGTCGCGGAATGCCACACTTTTCCCATGAATCTGTGCCTGTTCCTGCTGCCCCTCAATGTTTCCCCCCAGCTGCTTGAGGCCTCTTGCTCACCCCCCACCCCAGTTTCATGTCTGCCGTGTGAGCTTTCCATGTTACTTTGTTCACTGCACGGCTGTCAGAAGCAGCCGACTGCCTGCTTTTGTCAGGGAGATCTCCAGCCTCTCCACGGCTCTGCTATTATTCCCACCAGCCTGTCTGTTTGCTTTGTGAAGTGATAAACCTGCAGCCGAGTACATTTTGCAGACCTGCACTGTGTGTCTGACTTTCTCTTCTCTGGTATTGCTGTTTTTCACTCAGTTTTTCTTGTATTTTACCTTGTAGGCATGACCCCCTCCACAAGTGTTACTCTTGGTGTCCTTAAAACAGCACTTTTCACATCTGTGTATTTATTTACCCCCAGCGCCATAAACGGAAGGCAATATGAAGCATTTGACCATTGCCCTTCCCTTGTTGAGAAGCTGGACCAGCACATGACCTTTGACCTTGGGTTGTACATGCTTTTCCAACCTCTCCACCTGAAGAGGTGTATCTGGATGTTTGGTGGGCAAGGACATTGTGGTCCATTTATTTCTGTAAGCTTTTAACACACTTCATTTGTTATTGAGTCTTCCAACATGAAAGCTGTGGTATTGTATGGATTTTCCCGAGCAGCAATTGTATTTTGCTGGAAGGACAAAGTGAAGCAGATGAAAGGTGTCCCCCTGCTTGGTGGGGGTGTGTGGGGTGGCTAGGAAGAGTGGAGCTGGGGGAGGGAAGTGAAGGTGGATATTCTCTGAGACATGATTAAGCGTCCTCGGAAATGACTGCTGTGAGGGTTTGCTTGGAGAAATTAATTACCTGTCCCTCTAAAAGCTGTCCCGTCCGAAAGGGTCCTGAGCTGGGCAAGGCCGTGATGTCAGCCGTTCCATGTCTTTCGGTGTCAAGAGGAGAGATCAGCAAGAGGTCATGGGTTTTTTTTTGGGAGCCTCATAAACTTGGTGTTAATCTAGCTTCAGTACAAGGATGTTTAGATGGAGCTGGAGGCCGGCAGCCTCATTTTCATACCTGTGCGTGTTGGAAACAGAAGCTTCTGGAGAACTTGTGGGGGGAGGGGTGGTCATGCTAGTTTGTTTTGCATCTGGATGGAAATCCTGCCCTAATCCTGCAAAGCCTGCTCCTAATTAATGGGCCATTGAGCTCCATGAGGATCATCCTTCTGTCTCCAGGCCCAAGCTGCCATTGTGCTTCTAGCTGAATGGCCTCCTTGAGTAGGTAGCTTGTCCGGGAGTGGACCTGCCTGGGTGCATTGGTATTGTTTAGAACAGTCTGTCGCTGGCTGAGTGCTCTGCTGTGACTCCTGGGAGCCCTTTACATAACACTTGTTTTGCTTGCACTTTGCCCCTGATCGTCAGTCAGCTAAGGCTGTGGGTCACAGTGGTATCACCTTAGTGTAGCTGCCTCAGTGGCTCCTTGACTGTTCAGGTTTTATCAGGAAGGGGATACCTGCCCATGGAGAGGTGGTCTGGCTGAGAAAGAGTTCTTGGAGCGTTTGCTGCCGATGGGACATTTCTTAAGAGTTCCTATGGTAGAGAGAATCTCTTTTGGAGAAGACCTGTTTATATAGGTAGATTCAAGGATTGGAGCCGGGAAATCTGATTGTGGATCAGCATCGGAGCTTGCTGTCTTTAAAATGCTTACATTTCTAACTCTAGATCGTGTCCCTATCAGAAATTGCAGGTTGAGAATTGCTGCTCTAGAGAACCTAAGTGGCTGCCTGTAGGAGTAGAGGAGTAGTGTGGGAATGAGCGCCTCTGGTCTCCCTGAACCCCTGGAGAAATGGGTGCTCTGTTCCTGACTTTGCTCTTCCAACCAACATCTTGAGCGTCACGAGGCAGATATGAGGGGACCTCTCCCCATTGTCCATTTCCCACCCACCCCTCAGCCACATACATGGAAATTAAAAGAGTAATTTTGATAAAATCCATTTAAAGGTGGTTCAGGGAGGCATGTTCAGGAAGGAGGCTGGCTTTGTGAAGCAGTCCCCCCGCCTCACTGAAGTCCCCCTGGCTGATGGATAGATAAGCTGCATCCCTTTTTTGACAGTCTGCCTGTTTTCTTATGTTTCTTTTTGCTGCACAGACAATAGACCAAGTTACTGATTGAGCTTAAGGGTGAGGGTGGGGTTGGTTTTGCATATGGGCCCCACCATTTAAGGCTTGTCTGTATGTGTGTGTCCACTTTGAGCATGGTGTTGACTGGAGAGGCGGGGATAGCTGGAAGCAGGGACGGGGGATATTTCTCTAAATGTGTAACTCATCCCCTGTCCTGTTTCAGAAAAGAGGCTGGGCTGGGAAACGGGGACAGTAACATGGCCACTGCTGGGCTGTGATGGGGGTCCCCTTTTGTCCTTAGAAGCCTCTGAAGGTCATCCAAAAACTCCCCTGTTACATCATCAGAATAAAAGAAGCAATTTGTGTGGCTATCAGGCTTTGAAGTATCCATGTCACAGGACTGAGTGAAGGGTTGAGCCACAGGCCGTCCAGCCGCTCCATGATACGCCGGTGCCAGCCCACCAGAACACCTCTTAATATTTCATCGGCGTCCCTTAATATTTCATGCACTTGGAAATGGTGCCTTATCTTTGCTGGCTGGCTTCAGACCCCAGAGGAGTCACCAGTACCGGCACACTGACTGCTGTGGTGCCTTTACTGGTGCTGTAATTAATGAGGGTAATGGTTACTGTGGAGTGTGCCGCATTGCACTGCCTCCTAGCCTGAGTAGGTTTCCTGGCTGCTGCCCCGTTCACCTTCATCCCTTGTCTGGGTGGAAGCCTCCCCTTCCCAATTCTCCTTCCTCACATATTTTTTTTTTTTGTTAGACTTTCTCAGAATGCTCATTGCAGGGCCATTGTCTGTAGGCTGTTCCTGGGACGACATGGCAGGCCGTCTGCACTCTCCCTGCAGCTGATTTCCTAGAATTGAGGCTTCTGTGAAATGGGGAGCATGATACAATGATGTATTCCTGGTCAAACACACAGTAACCCCTCCTCCCACAGAGGTTAAAGGGGAAGTATGCTTCTTTACAAAGGTTTGCTAAAGGGTACTATGGACTCGCACTACTGCCAGAGGGGCCAATGTAAGGAAAGTCCTCAAGCCTGTCTTCACAGCTTCATGTTGGCACACCTGGAGGACGTCAGGAGGAAGTTTGGGGCGGGGGGGGGGGCAGACTGCCCAAGATGACATCAGGGAGCTCTCCTTGCATGTGTCTGCTTGAACAATGGCACCAAAGATGTCTGTGGGTCGAGCAGCAATTGGAATACCCCCCTCCCTGCAGGAGTCCAGGTGCTCACATGATCATTTAGGTGTCACATGTGTCTTGGACAGGATGTATGCCCGGGGAGCACAGCACCTCTATTCCTGCCAGCATGCAACTGGAATCCACTGTGGACTGATTTCCATGTGCCACAATATGCCAGGCTGCATGTCAGCACGTATTGAAAGACAGGCTTCCCAGCAGCGTTCAGGCAAATGAGCGCATCACTCTGCCGTTTTGTGATTCCGTTGCCATGACGTCCGAGCCCCGAAGCTGTTAATGGGATACGCATCCCGTGCAGGCGGCGAGCAGGCTTGTTCCACCGCATTGTTTCCCAGCAGCCATAGCCCGGTCTGCAGCACAGAGAGGGAGGGGCTTTAACAAAGCTGTGTCCTTTAGGATGGAGACATGCGGCTGATCTTTGACTTTCCCCCCTTCCTCCTTAACACCTCCAGCAGCAGCGGTATCACTAGTTGACCTGCAGACACGCCCCCGTCCAGCAGACCCCCTCCCCAGTAGCTGCTCCTCCTCAGCTGCTTGTAGAGCTTTGCATGCTGCTGAGTGGGGGTGGGGTGGGATTTGCATGCACGATTTGGTGTGGCGGACAGTGACACGGGCAGCACCTCGGAGGTACAGCCAGCTGGAGTGAAGCGAAGCATAAAGGGGGGGCGCATATTGCTATGGTGAGCGGCTAGAGTGTGATGGAAGGAACCCCCCGCCTCCTCTTCTTAGTCACAGGATGGCACGAATACTCATAGGTCGCCTGCTCATACCACCTCCATTCAGTTCCATCAGAAGGTAACTTAGTCTGACCGGCTCACAGTCATTTGTATTACTACTTATTTAGATGATGGTCAGGTTTCTATGGCCTGACAACATAGGGCCTGGAAGGGTATGTGAAGGAGTGTCTGATTTTTTTTTTTTTTTTGACCGTGTCATGTTCTCTGAGCTCTGCACTGTCTGTATGCAATGGGGTCAGTGTTGGCTAGGCTGGGCTGACTGCGGCAGAGCTAATTTTGGGGACACCACCCTGGGATGGCAGGCGTGGGCTCCTGTGGGCTCCCAGGCATGGCAAGCCTCTCTTTAAGGTGCTAATTATATTTGGGGAGGAGGTACAGATGCATATGTAATGATGCATATACAAATTGGGGCTAATGAGTGTTCTGTGACCCTGTGCTCACTGTGGTGTGCATGTAGTGGAAGGCTCTGTGCACGTGTGCCTGTAGTGGAAGGCTCATTGCACGTGTGCCTGTAGCAGGCAGATGTGCATTGATGCCTTGCCTTCATTAAAGGGCAGTTCCAGATCAGCCCTTTGTGAGCCTAATGCTTTGTTTGCAATTGTTTGTGGGGTGAGCAGGGTAGGGGGTGGAAAAGTAGACTGTTTGTTAGCCTGGATCAGTGAGAGGCACACCGGCTGTGTGGGAAAGCGGCTCTCCACCATCCAACCTTGCGGGTTTGGCCTGGGATGAGTTCCAAAATAGTTTGTGCGCTAGGCTTTGCTTATTTGGGAGCTGGGGTACAGTGCCTTATTTGTTCTGCATGTGTGTCTCCTCAACGGTCCACACAGCACTTTTTATAGTAAATGTCTGACTGAGATCAGGAGAATATTTCAGAAAGTTCTGGACTTGGAGCACTCTGGTTCCAGAAGTGGAGTGAAACGGCAGCAAAAGGCCATGGTGGTTAACTAACTGCACCAAGATAAATGGAAAGTTCAGGCCCCCCTGATTCCCTAGACTCCTTGCAGGAAACCCTCTGGTTGGGGACCGGATCCATCCTATTCTGAGGGTAATCGCAAGGTCATTCTACTCTATTGCTGCTGAAGTACCACCATTCTCATGAGACTGACTAAGTTCGGTTACCCAATACAGGTCTGGCAAGTCCTGGTTTCTACTGCTCTGCTGCATGTACATAGTGTTGCTGGCCACACTGTGGCTCATTTGTGTCAGCCTGATTCCATTGGCAGAATGACTCCCATCCCCCTCCCCAACCTGCTCTGCACCACAAGTACTGGAAGGTAAATCTCCCATTGGGGGGGGGGGGGTTAAACTGAAATGGAAATGTGACTCATGGCTGGCTAATGACCTTAAGGAAAAGGCTGTCTGCAAAGTGAACGGGGTGACATGTTTGTACTGGGTGTGCTCCCTGTATTTTGAGACGATGGACTGTCAGCTTATCGGAGTGCTTGGCCTCATGCCCCTGCATGACTAGATTCTTCCAAGTGGATCAGTGACCTCCTTCCCTTGCCCAGTATGGCTGCCCCCCCAGTGAAGAGATTGGGTTCTGGTGTCTGCAGAGGAAGTGGAACTTGGATTCCATGCTTCCATGATCCTCCAGGGCTGTGTAAGCTTTTAATTACTGACCATTTCACACCTGAAACTCTAGATGAGATGCCCTGCTCATCTGTCTAAATAACGAATTAAAGTTGTGCAGAAGAGTGTACATGAAAAAACTGACATGTGCAGCCATGGAAGGCCCAGGATTGGGAATCGCTGCACCAGAGTACAATAAACCCATGGAAAGGAATAAAGAGAATCATCCAGAATGACCTGGTGGGAGAGTGAGCATTATGGAGTGTGAGTGGAATGGGATTGAAATGTAAATACCACCACTAAAGTTTTATCAGGATGCTAATAGGCATGCCTCTGCAGAGTACCATATGCACTATTTTTACCATTTGTGATCCACTTTTTGTTGTGCGGACCCTGGTATCTTTGATATAAAGACGTGATTCTATGGAAACATCTGGCTGTTTAACCACCGAGTTTTCTGCCTTCCCTTTTGGCGGTAATGGCGTTGACTTTGAGGTTCTATTTGTGGTTCAGAGTGATCCATTTCTTTAACCCTCTATTCTTCATGTACGTATTCCTAGTGGCATTTTAGTGGCTTAAAAATATCTGTAAGCCTGATTTCTTGTGTTTTGGTCCAGGATTGGGTCTAATGAGTGCGTATTGAGAAGAGAACAACATTCCCCAAGGAAAACTGACGTCAGGGTGCTCTGTCCCTGACGTGAAACAGGTTATTATGCCCTTGGAATCTGATGGCAGTATACGGTGTTACCCTTTACTCTATGCTTGCCCTAGGATGCAACCCTTGGTGACCCTACTGCTTGTTAACCTGGCCTCTGACCCAGCATTCATTCTGTTTCCTATGTTTATCCTTTCTCCAGAGCCCCCGAAATCATTTTGGGCCTACCTTTCAGCGAGGCCATTGACATGTGGTCCCTGGGCTGCGTTATTGCTGAGTTGTTCTTGGGTTGGCCGCTGTACCCGGGGGCATCAGAGTATGATCAGGTGAGTACCTGGGGTGGGTCACCTTTATGCCCACTCTGGGATGGGCAGACTCTGGAGTGCTTTCAGTCAGAATCTGCTTGGTAGATCATCTCTGCCCATGTACCTCCCCCAATTAATCTCTTGCTGTAGCCAGTAGACATGTCAGAAAATATCAAGACGTGCTAAATTGCAACTCGGACTGAATTTAATTTTCCACCATTAGTCTATCTGAATTTTTTGTAACCCTTCTCTCCCTCCAACCATCAAGCATAAATTGTTGATGCATGAAGAACAGGAGCTTCTAAATTAGCCTTCCTGGAGGCTCAACCCACAGCCCTTGCAGGAAGATACTGTGCCAGGCCTAAATTAGCATTTGATTCAGGCATAGTGTTTGTATTTATTTACCCACTAAACAGCTGCCTTAGGAAGTCATACTGATAACTCCACAATGGCTCTGCAAATACTGCCTGAGAATCCTATACTTTCTTTAAATAATGATTTACATAGGGAATTGCTAGTCTTACAAAAAAAAGTACAGGGCGATGCTAAACCGTTCATGATGCATATGGGAGCCGTTTAGACTAATCTGGAGTTTGTGTCCATTCATGTCCCTTGGTCCAGATCCGCTACATCTCCCAAACACAGGGCCTGCCAGCAGAGTACCTCCTGAGCGCAGGGACGAAGACGACTCGCTTCTTTCACAGGGACACAGACTCCACGTACCCTCTGTGGAGACTTAAGGTACGGTCACAGTGCAGTGAGCGAAGTCAGTGTATACATTGTATCTCAGGCAAAACAGCTGAAATATAGAATAGAATAGATCTTTGTCATTGATTTAAAAAAGTAACAAAACACCATTTTTGGTCTAGGATTGTCAGCATAGTAAATGACATAACAAATGTAGACATGAATATGAACAAACATAGATAACATGGCATAGTGAGGTAGTATGTACCAAAGTACTGGTGCAAAATGATAACATAAAGTGCAAGTGAAAAAAAGTGACAGGGAGTGATGTATTTTTAGTTCTTGGGGTAGGGCGTTCATTAAATCCGAGTCGGGGGGGTGGTTTGCATTTGACTGCCTGTGAAAAGAAGCTGTTTTTTAATCCGTTAGTTTTGGTCCTAAGTGTTGCTTTGGGTTGGGTCTGAACTTGTCAGCTGTGGTGTGATGTGTCCACACAGCATTTCTATGGAATATTCTATACCCGATTTCACCCCACCCCAGAGTCTTATCTACATAAAGTGAAGCAGATTCTTTGTGTGCAAAAACGAATGGACCTACAGTGTGTTGTAAATAAAATTCCAGGCTAATGAGAGCAGAATGGATTTCACTGGCGAAAATTGGACAGCATGAGTAGCCTTTGCCATGTAGCTAACCAACCTAGAGAAGAGCTTGGTAGAGTTTTCATTTCTACACCTTGCCTAGATGCAATTGACGTTGGATCACATTGAAGGCTTTTCATGTCATGTTATGTCCTACTTGAATAGAGCCATTTTTGTCCTTTTTACCATCCTGGGCCTCTACCACACTAGAAGATTGTTTTTGAGTGTACATGCAGCCTTAGACACACTGTAACTGAGGCCTTGGACTTTCTGTAACCTAGACCTGCACAACTTTAGACTGCGTAGCCAAGGTCTTAAGGGTGTCTCATGCTTCTGTGTGGAGCCTGTGCAGAGCTTACAGTGTGGCCATTGCAAGTAGCCCGTGCCATTGCAAGCATTTATACTTCTGAGCTGGTGTCTGTGTCACTCTGCAATTACACTACCAAAATCAAAAAAGTTTACTCCTGTTGCTTTTTTTTGCTCTATAAATAATACTGAAAAAAAACAGTATGACACCTGAAATTTTCTAATGTCATACAGCCCTGCATGAATGGCTGCAACTGTGTTTTTGTAACAGCGTGAATGGCTGCAACTGTCACAAAAACAGTGGACAAGTTAGACAACTTGTCCCACACTAAAATCCCCCTAGCTGGAAACAAAGAACAAAAAACATGCATACGAGGAAGTGCAATACTACCAAGTGAACAAATCACAGTTGTTGTGATCTGTGTTGCTGCGACATGTAGATGCATTTCTGGGGAGGTACACATCAGGCTGTGGCGTAGGCTATGGCATACATTATGTGGCAGCACTGAGTATATTCTATACTGACTGTCACCAAGGCCTGCACAGCCTTAGACTCTCTGTAACCAAGACCCTGCCCATCCTTAAGGCTAGTTCATACTTCTCAACACACGTAATAGTGGACATGTCCGCTTGAACGTTTGATACATTTGACGTCATTGTGCACCTCTGTGGACAAACGCTTGCTGCACTCTAAGTATGTGTCTGCACAGCTGTGTATGCACAGCTCTGGACACACTGAGCATGATCAATTCACTAGTGTCCACTTTATATACAGTATTGTTCAAAATAATAGCAGTGCAATGTGAATAACCAGAATAATCCAGGTTTTTAATATATTTTTTATTGCTACATGGCAAACAAGTTACCAGTAGGTAGAGTAGATTCTCAGACAACAAACAAGACCCAGCATTCCTGATATGCACGCTCTGAAGGCTGTGCAATTGGGTAATTAGTTGAAAGGGCGTGTTCAAAAAAATAGCAGTGTGTCATTCAATCAGTGAGGTCATCAATTTTGTGAAACAACAGATGTGAATCAGGTGGCCCCTATTTA
>JAODUD010000062.1:28518813-28533284 GCA_026784285.1 Stomatorhinus walkeri
GAATAGTCTTCCTGATAACGTAGTGCAAGCAGAATCCGTGGGTTCCTTTAAATCAGAGCTAGATAAGATTTTAACAAATCTGGGCTATTAAGTTCTCCCCAAGCGAGCTTGATGGGCCGAATGGCCTCCTCTTGTTTGTATAGTTCTTATGTTCTTATTTCTTTGCTTTTGATTGCTCATAATATACAGGTTATATTTGTGTGTGTACTTAAACAATATTAACGTTTTGTGTGCCACCTTTATAACCATGTTCACGGAGTATCACCTATTTTACCCCTTTTACACTTGAACACATATAAATTTGAACAAATAAATAGGTATAGCTACCGCTCCATATATGTTCTCTTGGTTATACATCTGAAATACCAACACCAGTGTTCACACTCATACATGCTCACTTAAAACACATTGCTCCTTACATCCCCAAGCTAGACCAGGATGCTCAGATGTTGATCCTGTTGAGAAGGACATGACACAGGGCATAAGTTGAGATGGCAGGTCAATGGGCCCCACAACAGAACAGGTTGGAATCTTGAAGATTGAATAGTCTAACCAGGTATCTTTATGTTTCCTAACTTCTTTCTTTGTTTAACAAACCCCCCCCCCCCTTCTCTTTCTTCCTCTCTGGCCCTTATCTGATCTTTGTGGCCCATTAGGAAGCTCTTTTTGTTCTACCATGCTACCTTAAAAGAACTGAATTAAGCTGTACATTATCCATTCTGGGGAGAAGATCAATTGGGATAAGCCACACTAACGAAAATACGTTGTTCCCAGGTGTTCAACTTAAAGGGTTATTACCAAAAACTAACGGCCATGCGTAAGGAAAAGATGTGCTGTTTGAATGTGAATATGTCATGTGATCTCTGTACAATTTACCCAAAGTGTAACATCTGTTGAGGTGCAACCCAAAACACCTATACCGTATACTGATGTGAGTCAGTAATATACGTATAAGCAATTCTTAATTAATACAGATGATATGAGGTGTGAAGCAGTAGGTTGGTATGGCATATTTGGTATAAAACTGATGGAAAATCACTCCTGATTAGTAGATTCCCATCAGTAAAGAGGAATCAGTCTGGTCATAAATCCCAAAAGAACTGCCACAGACATCCCCTCCGAAAGCTCGCCAAATGGATGGTTCAGGTTTCAAATTCCTGGTCATCCCTATTCATGAACTTTAGACTAATTAAACCTGGCACCTCAGAACAAAGCAGAGGGGGGGGGTAGCATAAAAAATCAGCCTGAAGAGGCAGAGAACATCAGCCCAGGAGAAGAGAAGCCCAGAAGAAGCCCTCTTGAAGCCTGCCGGTGAAGGGCCAGCTGGACAGAGATCTGCAGCCATGACAAAGCTTCACAAGGAGAGAGAATCAAAGGGGATCCACTCCAACAACTGCTCCAAACGCTGCACCTCCCTGAGTGCCATCATCCCGTCAGCTCATCAGCCTCTGCAACCAACTGGCAAGACCCCCCCCCCCCCCCACTCTGCAACCAAGTCAACCAACTTCCTTTCATTCTAACAAATCTAAGGTGTTCTGTTAACATGCTTTATTACTTAAGTGTCGTGTTTCCACAAACTGTGCTTGCTTTGCAGAACAGTATCTCCCTTTCAAGGTTACTCATTTAAATCTGGTCATTGCATTTCCATAATTACATTGTTTGTTTCTGTTACATTATTTTGTGTTTGATGTTTAATTAAACTAGTTAAAATTTAATTAATTTCAAAACATTGGTGGAGATGTAAAAATTTAGCTGAGCTAATAATTCCTACATTAATTGGTGGAGAATGTGGGTACAAAGTTTAAACTCTTTATGACGGAATGTGCAGTTGAATAAGCGCTACCGTGAACAGATTGCAAAAGGTTGAGGATCAATCGCACTCGTGGCAATCTTAAGGCATTTAAGTGGGATTATACTGGCTTATAATTGTTATTTTTATTTCTATTAGTAGTAGATATATTATTTTTTTTTACTTTTGGTTATTTTATTTTAGTTTTCTTTTGTTTTCAACTGTGGTAAACTTTCACCCTATATCTGACGAGATTCTCAGAAATATCGCATTGTTTCCAGGATCGATTCGGATGAGCTTCACCATTTCTATATATCCCGGCAGAGATCTCTCTATTAGTCAGAAGGAAGTCTTGTTACGAGGTTCTAACCTGAATTCTGTTGCCCTTAGACTCCCTCAGCTAAGACCGATAGATTAGCTATCTATCAGGATCTTACTCGTATGTGTGTGCCTGCTTTAGGCAAAGCAAGTTTAACACCACTTTGCGCTGTGAGCCAAGTGTGTGTTTTTTTAGAAACTGTGAGTCTCTGGTGCTTGTGACCCGCCGTGGTTAAGCACCATTTGTGACAAGATACAGTGCACTCGCTATTTAGATCCATCACTGTAACGCGAGCGCTGTCACTTCAGCTGTATTTTAAGGGGTTTTAAACTTCGCAAGGCACAGAAGTTAGCGGCAAGCCGCGTGTGCATACATTAAAAGTGTGTGTCACTCATCTAGCGTCGGCAACCGCCTAGCTACCTCATATACCTCATACCTCAAAATTGATAAAAGACTGCAATGCAAGATAACCCGAATGGTGGAAAAACTTCTCCAATCAACTTCTAAACAAATTCAAGCTGTTCTGCAGACTCAGGGTACAACAGTGTTAGCTCTATTTATTGGTCGACATTTGAACAAAATGAAACACATGACAGGAGACCCCACTGCTGACACAGAAACATATAAAAGCCAAACTGGATTTTGCCAAAATGTACTTAAGGAAGCCAAAATCCTTATGAGAGAATGTCTTGTGTACAGATGAGACCAAGGTGGAGCTTTTTGGTAAAGCAAATCATTCTACTGTTACAGAAAACAGAATGAGACCTACAAAGACAATACCTACAGTACCTACAGTCAAACATGGTGAAGCTTCAAAGATGTTTTGGGAATTTTTTGCTGCTTCTGGCACTGGGTGCCTTGACTGTGTGCAAGGTTTAACGAGCTAAATGTCAGGGCTAACCACGTGATGTGGGGGGAGTATGTATGTGTGTGCAAAGCCGGACGGAGATGGAGGTGACGCACCAAGAGCAAGCGCGGGAGATCAGGGAGGGGAAGGGAAGAGGAGATGGATTACATTTGCGAGCTGTCTGTCTAACTGAAATAAAATGCCAAGTCCTGTCCATCAGCCCTGGTTATTGTGTATCTGTAAGTGGAGTTGACTGCAGGCACACCTGAGGATGAGTGGGGTAACCCTGAGAATGAATCCTCCGAGGCTGCACCTATTGTTTCAGCTAAAAACCCAGCTCATCACAAAGACATCATGAAATGAAAGAATATCAAAAGATTTTGGGGCACAATGTAGGGCCCAGTGTCAGAAAGCTGGATCAGCATCAGAGGTCATGGGTATTCCAGCAGGACATAAGATACAAAACATACCCCTCATTTTCTCATCCGGAATAAGGGCATTCCAGTTCTGATCTCCACTGGATAGCTCTCTCAAAAACAATCTGCCTCTAATTGTCACCGCCACTGCCATTCCCAAGAGGTCAATGATGCTATTGATGACAGCACCCCCTGGCAGTTGTGTGGCTTGTCAGTATCTGTGTTTATGTCCCGGCATAACTCAGGCTCCTTTGATAAGGGAGAGTGTCATCCTCGAGACCCAAATATTTGATGCCTGAGGCCAGTTCTTCAGGTTCTAAGGCTAGCACCACAGTGATGCTATTGTGGTACCCAAGCTTATCTTCTACAGCTAGAAACGGGCTATTTCTGAAGATGCACCTGCATACAATGCACTTCTACGTCCTTGGACAAGTCATTATCCTTATGTCACAGGAATTTCAAGCAGTCTCTGTGGTACTCTCTCCCCAGGAACCTGTAAGACATTTGTTGCATATCAGCGGTGATGCAGCAATGAGGTCCTTCATGAACCATAGCAACAGAGTATTATTTAGGTCCAGACCTGTCAGCAGCATTGAGTTGAAACACCATAATATTGGAAAGTTAAGGAACATGCACTAATGACAGTGCATTGCTGCACCCACCACACAACAAACTACCTTAGGGATGAACCTGAGTATAGCTCTGCAATGGGCGATACCTCAGCACCACAGTAGTCCAAATGGAACAATGTGAGTTTTTTCAGATGGCTGGAGTGCCAATCTTACCACCAATCCCCAAATGTTCCCTGTAAATTGGAGGACTTGCTTGCAGGACTGATTGTAGATTAATGTCTTACCCAGAACAAAACAAGTGCAGGCTAAGGGCCTTCCTTAAGTAGGATCAAGGGCATTCAAAGGATCTGAACCTGCAACCTTCAGATTGTTCACACAGATACCAAGCCTCAGAGCCACCACCCCTCATATCTGTCCCAGCTTCTAAGGATGGTACAGCCTGAAAATGGGCAAGTATCAGCATTCATGTTAAAGTGCATCTTAAAGATATGAGGTAGAACAATGCTTGCTCTCTGTTGTTTGAGAGTGGGGAACAATGTGACCTGAAAGGCAAGGGAACTACCTAATTCTTCACTTCATCCTGATGGACTTCATCCTGTATAATCGTTACAAAGATCTCATCCTTAAAGGACATGGCACACATTTTGTCATTCTCTGCACATTCAAACACGGTGAGCCTAAGCTTATCTTTAGCCAGCATTGTCTTTGATGTGCATGTTGGCAGGCTATACTTGTGCTCCTTGCCATAGCTTGATTCTTCTCTTGTCCAAAGAGTGAGGTGAAACGGACATAAATTCTGTAGGATATGGGTTCTGAAGTTAGCTTGTGGGTGTTGTCAATGCACACATCACCTGCAATTACCCAGCGAAAGTCTAGAAGATGAGGAAAGGGTGTGTTGTGGGGCCCATTGACCTGCCATCTCAACTTATGTCCTGTGTCATGTCCTTCTCAACAGGATCAACATCTGAGCATCCTGGTCTAGCTTGGGGATGTAAGGAACAATGTGTTTTAAGTGAGCATGTATGAGTGTGAACACTGGTGTTGGTATTTCAGATGTATTAGTCATTATTTCATTGCACTAAATGAGAGGTGGGAGATCCATGCACACACAGTAGAGAACACGAGTAACACCACCATTTAGTACGAATACAGCATCGCCTATGACCAATATATGTATAACTGAGGCCTATAACAAAGCCTAGGTAGATCCTGTTTAACTAATCTACTGGAGTACTTTTAGGAAACTATGAGAGAATTTGATCACAAAAAGGCCTACGATGTGTTCTACTTAGATTTCCAGAAGGCCTTTGATGTTGTCCCCCACGAATAGCCTTTGCTTAAGCTTAAAGCTACAGGGATTTTAGGAACTGTAGCAGCTTGGATCGAAAACTGGTTAACAGACAGGAAGCAGTGAGTAGATATTAGAGGCAAAATGTAACAGTGGGCCTGTGTTCATAGTGGGGTACCACAGGGTTCAATTTTAGGACCAGCAGCACAGCAGATACTGATCTAGCAGCACAGAGGCTACAATGGGATCTTGATTTAATTAGCAACTGGGCTGATACCTGGCAGATGAAATTTAACGTAGATAAATCTGAGGTAATCCCTGCAGGGAGCAGAAATATAAAGTACAGATATTTTATGGGTTCCATTGAAATAAAGGTAGGTGATTATGAGAAAGACCTCAATGTGTATGTTGATGCTTCCATGTCCCACTCTCACCAGTGTGGGGAAGCAATAAAAAGGCCAATAGAATATTGGGTTATATCTTTAGGTATGTGGAGTTTAAGTCAAGGGAGGTGCTGTTACATTTATATAATTCCTTGGAAAGACCCCACCTAGAAAATTGTGTGCAGGTTTGGTTACCATACCTTAAGAAGGACAGTGTTGCCTTGGAAAGGGTGCAACTTATAACTATGAGAATGATTCCTGGTCTTAGAGGAATGTCTTATGAGGAGAGGTTAGCTGAGCTGAATCTGTTTAGCCTCAAGCAAAGGAGACAATATCCAGGTATAAAAGGTTCTAACAGGTCTGGATGCTGTTCAGCCAAATGGCTATTTCAATATTAGTTTAAATACCGTAACTCGTAGCCATA
Organism: Stomatorhinus walkeri; assembly: GCA_026784285.1. Lineage (NCBI taxonomy): Eukaryota > Metazoa > Chordata > Actinopteri > Osteoglossiformes > Mormyridae > Stomatorhinus > Stomatorhinus walkeri. Next base: position 28,524,852 of record JAODUD010000062.1, read on the forward strand.
AGTGGAAATTAGCAGGAGAACATTTTAAAATAAATTTGAGGAAGCATTTCTTTACACAACGTGTAGTTAAGTATGGAATAGTATTTCTGATTGTGTTGCGGAAGCTAAAACCCTGGGTCCCTTTAAATCAGAGCTAGATAAGATTTTAACAACTCTGAGATATTAATTAAGTTCTCCTCAAACAAGCTTGATGGGTTGAATGGCCTCCATTTGCTGCTTGGATGTGAAAGCCTACTGGTCTCCTTTTGGTCATTTCCGTCATTCTGGCACGTCTTCATCAGAAATGGTGACAGGCTGCCTTTGATCCTAAATATATGGAAGAATTCAGAGTGGCCCAGTGAGCAGTTGCTCGGATTATCCAGGCATACATCTTGATTGAAAGTTCCAGTTGGCCATTAAGAAAGACATGCACTAAGCCGACCTTTGAACAGGATCGATCAGGACTGCCTTTAGCACAGGCATTCAAATGAAGTACTGCCTTGTGGGTCTGCATCTGGATGTGGTATGGCTGATAGTGAAGAAGGCTGGGAGGTGTCTTTCACTCTCACTCAATGCCGAGTATCTTTCTCATGTATTTCAGTTCATAACGTATTGAAATATTATAGAAACATGAAAAAAAACGCTGACTAAACCTGTAATTTGTCTTTTTTTCAAAACATACATTGTCGGAAGTATGGGGAAGTATTTTAAAATTAGGTTAAATCGATGAACAATGTAACGGTGAAATGCAATCCCCATCAGTACCATAAAAGTGGAGGAGATCAATGGCTCATTCATACACGTGAAATTTGTTACATATTTAATGAAAGGAGCCAGAAATAGTGACATGAGTTTGTTTTTTATTATTTATTTATGCAACTGAATGTTGCAACTACACCATTTAGTCATCTTCATGTATCCAAGAGTTTTCTGATCAGATATCTGGTATCAATACAAACTTCTATCATTGCTTACTATGTACTTCTATAATGTTTCTGCAAGTGTTCCAAACTGCATTTTGCAATGTCTATACTTTGATGTCAAATTAAAAACTTAACATGAATCTGACATATTTAAAAAGTAAACTGTAAAAGACAGACAGAGGGCAACTTGTGAGTTAGTGACATGAACAGCACAGGTTCTTTTAACATCGTCTGAAGACTCTTTAATTAGCCACTTTACTAGGAGGTACAACTCTTTGCTGCATGTGAGCCTCAAACCATGCTTGGAAGAATGAGAACTATACATGATTACTGGATTATGATTGTCTGTCAGTGACCATAGAGTATGTGATGGGGAAGTATCCAATTGAGTCTGTGTGGTTGCCGGAGAGTGCATTTTATGTTTTTTGGACTGCATGCATGAACAGCGTGGCCCATCTGGGACATTAGCAGCAGAAATATGCCCCATTGTGCAGTACGAAGAGAGTGAAGGAGCTGAAAATGAGTGACTGGGCTGAGCAGGCTGGATACCTGATCAAGTGTGACCGTACACCTGCATTGCTGCTAGTCCGGTACTGTTGCAAGGTCAGCAAAGTCACTGGCGGTCCAGAGTCTCAAAACATTCTGGATAAGGAATTCTACTTTGACCTCAGGCTGGCTGTATCAGTGAAAGACTTGGAGATTCTCAAAACACATTATCCCGGTGTTGTATAGTTCTGAAAGTGTTTTGAGAATACCATTCCTCCAATTAAAAAATGCTGTTTTTTCCCACCGCCTCTGTCTCTGTCAAACATTTTTTATGGCAGAGAGGGAGGGAGGGAGGCCCCTTCTCTAACCAGTGTAACTCTGAAAAACTTTTTAGAAGGCATAAGGTGCCTCTCTCCCAATAATTAAAAGCCATCGGTGACAACCAAACTGAAATTAAAATTAACAGTTTGCAGGTGGTATTCTCCATAAGTTCGAGGTCAACCAGGCTAACTCTGAAGTAGCGCATAGCTCCATATAATAAAAATTGGTGTTTTGTCTTCACATTAACTTCCAGGACATATAGATAAATAAAAACACCCTGCCATATATGATATTGACATTCTGTCTTTGCATAAATAATAAAAAGATCAACAGATCTTAATAAAACCAATCATCCTCCTCCAATACAGAGAGTACAGAGTCCAAGGCATCTTACTCTCTGACTACTCCTCTTCCACCACCAGCTTCTGAGCAGGGAAAGGGTCCAACGGCAGAGTTCTGCACGCATCTGTCCAGACCCGCTTTGTGCTGAGGGATGTTGAACTGTATTAAATCATTGATAGTGGCTTTTAGCTATAGTCATTAGGAGGGACCCACAGAAAAACTGCTACAGCTGTCAGGTGAATCATCCAAGTCAAAGACAGCATCCTAGCCTGTTCCCACCAGAGAACAATTACATCTACATCCACTTTTAATCTGTGCTATGTGACAGCTAGACTGATTGGCTGATCCCTACTTTGAATCACGTTTTAGTGACCCTGGGCATCTGAACTCCAGTTGACATGTTGGAGGAGGCCGTGGAAGCTTTTCTCTTCGATCTACAAGTTTTCTGAGACGGCATGCATGAAATGAATAATCTGGAAAAGAACTTGATTCAACACAACCCTGTACTTAAACCGCTCCTGGAAGAATTTCTGACTCAGTGGGAGACCAACGACTAGCCCCAGCGACATTCTGCTGCCTTTGATGGGTGCGGCTGGCATTGGGACCTTTGATTCTATTATAACTGCGGGGGGTGTACCCTCAAGTTACAGACAGATGCCAGTAAGTTTTTAAATTGGACTTTTCAGAACGATTTAACTGAATGTTAAAAGAGAGAATGTACAGGTACTCATAGCTTAAAGCACTTGCCAATATTTGGATGTATTAGATTATATAATAAAGAGGTACGACCAGCGTTTTCATATAAGTATTAAAATGAAACCTTTCGAGGTCATAGCTGATAATGCTGAAGTATTTGAAAATCTATATGGATCCTACTTCTAAAAATCAGCATGTAGTATCTGCTGTAGGGCAAGGAGAATATCCTGTAATCAATGGTTACATGGTTGGGACAGAATATGTAGCAGGCCAGTAACTGTTGTTACTTAATATACAGAGGTTGAATAGTGCCATGCTACAAATTCTTCAAACAATCAAATGATTTTCACATTATCTACATTTACTAATGCATGCCAAATGAAAAGCCATTGCAAATTCAGAAAACACAAATTCTTTGAACACTTTAATCAATGACAACACATCATTTACAAACCAGACACAGAGAGGTAAAACAAGACTTTAGTCAAAAAGACAAGTAGGTGAAGGAAGCTATGGATATGAGCAAAGGACTTTATTCACAGGGTAGAACTCCAAGAGAAGCAACATACCAGGAACAGGACAGATGCACAGAACAGGCACAGGGACAAAAGACACGACAACCACTGACAGACCACAGGGAACGCAGACAGGCAGATGGGCACCAGAAAAGGAGACACGGGGGAACAGCAACAGGAGGAATGAAAGGGCCTGGAGTGAACACTGGAGACACAGAGGGATGAGGAGCAGACACAGGAGGCCGGAAGAAAAAGTACGGGTGACAATGGGGTGGAAGGTGGAAGCTGCAAGGTCAGCAGGCAACCACTAGGCCAGAGCAGGAGGGGACCTTGGAAGGGGCGAGGAAGAAGTTTGAGGGACAGGCGGAGGAGGCGAGGAAGAAGTCAGAGGGGGCACCAGGGGGGGCAGAAGGTGAAGGAAACCATGGTGAAGGCAAGGAGAGAGGGGAAGCCACAGCAGGTGATGGCGTAGCCACAGCAGGCGAAAGCGGCGTTCACCGACGGAGTGGAGGGACCCGCAGGCAACCACAGGCATTGGAGGCGGGGCTGAAGGTGACCGACGAGCAGGAGGTGGAGAACCTGCAGGCACCTCTGGAGCCACAGCCAATGAAACCAAGGGCGAGCTAGGGGGCAGGGCAGACAGTACTCGACCACTAAGCAGGTTTCCTCTCCCCTTCCGGGACACTGACAGGTAGGGACCTGGCTGGGATCAACCATGAGAATCACGGAGAGCAGAGCAGGGGTTTGTACCTTGCAGTGGCCATCATCCGTTTAGAGATCCTGGGGACCTGCGGGATGGTTTCCCCAACCAACCTGGCCCATTTAAGAGCCTGCAAAGGGGCAACCTGCTGGCATTTGCAGCAAAGGAGCTGGCAGATGTCCCGCCTTCCTAGGCTGCATGATGGCAGGCTTCGGGCCAATGGTGACGTCAGAGATGAACGAAGCTGGGTCCAAAATCTTGATGAGCGTCTCCCAGCACCCGATTGGGGATGCAGCGGAAACCAGGGTGGCCCCCAGGAAGATCCCCGGTGTGTCCTCCTGATTCCAGATACTCTGCCGTTTTTTCTTACTCCCTGCCTTCTGTGAAACCTGAGTGTTTCAGGCAGCGGACTATAAGGTAGCCTGCTGTTGACCTCCACCTGCTGCATCATTGCTTCCACTGCCTTCTCTCTAAGCCACTGGAGGTTGTCATGCACTTCATCCACCAAGTGCACGTCATTGAGCAAGGACACCTCCTCCAGTATGTTCCTGCTCTGGTTGGATAAAGGCCGAGTCGCTGGATCTTCCCAGACTTTGGGTTGATGTAGCCAGTATAAAACCTCATCGGTGAGGTCGGGGTATTCAGCCTCACCGATTCAAGGTGTCTTCTTGTTGAGTCCTGACATTTTGTTATGACCACGTGCAGGAACGAGTGAGCAGTGAGCGGGGAAGCAGGATCAGACTCACGGAAATCCAAAAAGTGGGGTTTTATTCAAGTAAACTGACAGACAAGTAATCACGCTATAAAAAACATGACCGGACTGAGGAAACATACTTAAATATACAGGACTATCCGGAAATAATATGAAACAGTTCACAAATTCAATCACAAATTCGCACAAGGTAATGAGGGGGGCGTGGCACACAGAAGGATCGTACAAGCAGGTCATGACACATGTTACATATCACCCAGACCTTCAGAGGGGATGATCAATATTCAGAAGTTTACATGCAATAAGGTATGACTATGTCTACATGCAATAAGAAGTCCCTAGTGTGTTTTCCTTCATACCTGGACTGACTGCATAGCTCAGTGGGTAGAGCATGTGGTCCTGAGACTACAAACCCACCAGTCATGAGTTTTTAAATTAAGTTTTATCAGTTTTCCTTCATGTTTGGTATTATAACGTAGAAGCTTAACACAGCGACCAACTGGGGAAATTATTAAAGGCAGGCACTGAAATACACTGATAACAAGGAATAACAAAGGGCACGTGTCATGACCTGCTGATACAATCCTCCTGTGTGCCATGCCCCCTCATCAACCTTATGGTCATGACAGAACCCCCCCATGTCTCAGGGGAGGTGAAGGATGAGATGACACCGGGAAGACAGGACCTGAAAAACAAGACAAAAGCATCACCTGGGAACAGGGAACAGAATGGAAACACAGAACAATGTAAAGCCAAGACAGAATCTGGCACATAACAGGGAACGCAGACAGGCAGACCAGGAAAAGAGACACAGGGGGAACACAGAACAGAACACCAAAAGGACCAGGAGTGCACCAAGAATACTCCAAGGGACAAGGAACAGAGACAGGAGGGACGAACGAAGGAGGCAGAGACATTGAGGATGGCAAACAGAGGGGAGCTCAAGGAAAGCGGGCAAAGAGTGGCAACCGGGGGGACAGGCAGAGCAGGTGAGGAGGGAGTTGGAGGGGGCACCAGGAGAGGTGAGGAGGAAGTGGGAGGGGACCATGCCGCAGGAGAGGAGGGAGGAGCAGCTGGAGCAGGCGACAATGTAGCTACAGCCAGAAAAGGTGTAGCCAACCAACAAGCTATAGTGGGGGGAGCCGCAGGTGAAATACAATTAACAAAACCAGGAACCAGAGAATATAAAAAAGGCTTAACACTAGGGAAAACTAGGAACATACGGCTATGCAGAACAGAATAAAACCAGACACAGTGAGGTAAATAAAAAATGGGGACAAAAAGCAAAGATAAAGATCCTGAGAAAAATCAGGAATTCACACAAGGTTGATGAGGGGGCATGGCACACAGGAGGATTGTATGAGCAGGTCATGACACCTGCCCTTTGTTATTCCTTGTTATTAGTGTATTTCAGTTCCTGCCTTTGATAATTTCCCCAGTCAGTCATTGTGTTAAGCTTCTACGTTATATTGCTCTATATTGCCTTTGCCTGCTATTCCCATGCTTGTTATTTCCTTACTTTTTGTCTACTCCTGTTCCCATTATCTCTTAATTCATTCATGTGATTAGTTAATAGTCTTAGTTTAGTCTGTTTTATAGTTTGTTTTGACCCCTCATGGTCCTGTTCTCTTTTGGTGCTTTTCTCCATGTGTCCTCAATAAACCCGTTGTCTTGGAGTTGCTAAGTGGATTGTCATTTTCCCGCCTGTCCCATGCTGCACCATAAGAAAAAATGTGTTTAGATGTGTTTTTAATTACCCAATTACTGCATTTTAACTAGCTTGAGAAATTCCATGTCCCTTATCTAATTATATGTAGTGCTGGGTGATATGAACCAAAAACAATCTTGGTATTTTTAGGTAGAATAGTGATTTTGTCTATGAAGTGTGCTAAATATTTATTTTTAAATCAAAACCATATATGAGATATAACAAACACTTTCACAACACGCTGTGGGTATTTTCCATACATCGCTTAAATCATCTGAGATCAGATGCCTCATCTTGGATGAGTCAATGCCAGTGAAACTCATCTAGGATAAGTCAGTTTTTCAAACACAGCTGGGTAGTAGATTTGTCTAGCTGGATCGATTCATTGGCACTGCTTGAAAAGCCCATAAATATCGAGTCTAGAAAACTTCATTGGCAAATCTCTCAAAATGTCAAAAACAGGCCGCATTTTTCATGCAATCCAAGCAGGACCTATTATTAGAGGGGTATGATGAATTAATATGTACTAAATTAAGCAGCCCAAACTAGAAAAAATGCAAAAAATGTCCGACAAATTAAATGTGTAAGTAGTTTTTAGTTATTGTATTTATCACTTGAATGTAGTGTTAAGTTTCCATCCATCCATCCACCCATCCATCCATTACCTACCGCTTGTCCGGGGTTCAGGTGGCGGGGGTAGCAGCTTCAGGAGAGAAACCCAGACCTCCCTCTCTACAGCTACCTTTACCAGCTCCCTGGGGAGTAGATCAGGCGTTCCCAGGCCAGTCGAAAGATATAATCCCTCCAGCGTGTCCTGGGCCTGCCCCGGGGCTTCCTCCCTGTAGGACATGCACGGAAAACCTCTCCAGGTAGCCGCCCAAGAGGCATCCGCACCAGATGTCCAAACCACCAAAACTGGCTCCTTTTGACGTGGAGAAGCAGCGGTTCTGTTGAGCAGAGGCAGTACCTCTTCCCTGACCTAAAGAGGAGAATCCACCCGTTTCCAGCTGGGAACCATGATCTCGGAGGTGTTAATCCTCATCGCTGCCGCTTTATACTCAGCTGCGAACCACCCCAAAGCACACTGGAGATCCACAGCAGATGAAGCTAACAGGTCGACATCCTCCACAAAAAGCAGCAAGGCAATCCTGAGACCACCAAACTAGACACCCTCAACACATTGCCTGCACCTAGAAATCCTGTCCATAAATATTGTAAACAGGACTGATGACAAGAGGCAGCCCTGGCGGAGCCCAACCCTCACTGGGAACACGTCCAACTTATTATCAGAAATGAGGACCAAGCTTCTGCTCCGTTCATACAGGGACCGAATTGGCTGCAACAGTGGACCCCGGACCCCATACTCCCGAAGCACTCCCCACAGAACACCCCGGGGAACCTGGTCGTAATCCTTTTCCAAATCCACAAAACACATGTAGTACCCTTGCAAGGGTATAAAGCTGGTCCAGTGTTCCATGGCCAGGACAAAAACCGCATTGTTCCTCCTGAATCCGAGATTAGACTATCGATCTCGCCTTCCTCTCCAGTACCCCGGAATAGACTTTCCCAGGAAGGCTGAGAAGTGTGATCCCCCTGTAATTGGAAGACACCCTCCAGTCCATATTCTTAAATAAGGGGACCACCACCCCGGTCTGCAAATCCAGCAGCACGGTCACTGACCTTCATAAGTCCTTGAGAAGGCATGTCAGCCACAACAGAGCCTTTAGGTACTCCGGGAGGATCTGAACCAACCCTGGGGCCCGGCCACCCCCAGGGCACTTTAACCACTCTGGCCACTGATGGACAAGCCCCCCCCACAGCACCCTTGGACTCTGTGCCCTCAGATGTCTCAAAGGCAGTGTGCGTAGATGTTTCTGAAGCAGGGTTGAGGAGGTCCTCAAAGTATTCCTTCAACCTCCGGGCGATGTCTCCAGGTGAAGTCAACAGCACCCCCTCCCCACTACAAATAATAGCAACCAGGAGCTGCTTCCCCCTCCTGATATTCCGGATGGTTTGCCAGAACCTTTTTGAGGCCAACTGAAAGTCACTTT
>JAODUD010000062.1:28554971-28576708 GCA_026784285.1 Stomatorhinus walkeri
TTCTCCCCAAACGAGCTTGATGGGCCGAATGGCCTCCTCTCGTTTGTAAATTTCTTATGTTCTTATGTTCTTATGTACAAAATTTAATCTTTCTTCTTTTTTCTTCTATATTTGCTTTATAATGTTTGTTCAACTACATGTAGCAGGTTTGGTGAGAATCAGATGGTCTATTGATGAGAAATTGGTCATTAAGTGAAAAAAGGCCATGCCCAACAAATTACTTGGTCTGTAGCATTGGAACGATTTGGTTGATCAAAATCCTACGTACAACTCTTTGTCTGCTCAAGATGCTGCAGTGCAATTTTGTGTGAATTTGATGAATGGTGTAGGAAGAGGTCAAAAAATAGATTTTTCACATTATGCAAATTATCAAAAATGTAAGTAGGTGGAGCTTCATAATCCTGTTTGCTGTATTTTTTGTCATAAGTCAAGGAATGTCTGAAAAGAAGAATTTTCATTAAGTTAAAGCAGTCTTCATGCATTATAGATACCTTCATAATTATCATAAGCATGGCTGTAACTAATTATAAAAAGGCATAACATATTATAGCCAGGTTTATTATGCATTATGAATGCTCTATGATGTGAAGTATGATAATGCACTATAGATACCTTCATAACGCATTATAATGTTTAATTTCAGTATAAGCTGTGTCTGAGCTGTGTTGTCTAGACCTATCCGAGACCTCCAGCTAAGATATAGTTCCTCAGCCACACCAGAAATCCTGAAAACTCAGGTCAGGAGGATCTCTTCCACCTCGCTCACTTTGGCCCTTGAACAGCTACGGGAGGCACACGTCTTCGGCAAACTAGATGTCAGGAGCTCTTACAACCTGATCTGCATCCGGGCCAGCAACAAGTAGAAGGCCTTCATCATGAATACTGGTCAGTTGAGTATCTATTGATACCCTACAGTTTGTATAGTAGTCCCTGCATCTTTCAGAATTTCATGAGCTGCATTCTCTCTGACATGCTGAACTGTCTTGTCATCATCAATATCAACATAATCCTGGTCTACTCTTGCTTTCCGGAGGAACATGTGAGTCTTGAAGAACCACCTGCTCATGAAAGGGGAGAAATGTGAATTCCACGTGTCATTGAGTAAGTTCTTAGGATAACAGATCCAGCCCTGGGGGGTAGAGGTGGATGAGGAGACGGTGTAGGATGTGCGGAATTAGCCTCACACCGTTAAGGAGCAACAATGGTTCCAAACTTCTAAAGGCACTTCATTCTGGGCTTCAACTCCATGACCACCTCACTTATAGCCCCCCTCAAGGTAAGTCGCATCACCATCCATTGGAATGCTGAGGCAGAGACTGCCCTCTACACCCTCAAGGACCTCTTCAGCTCGTCACTTGTGCTTTTGCAGTCCAACCTGACACAAACTGATATCACGGAGGTGGATTTCTCAGAGATTGATGACTGAGGCTGTGTTATCACAGTATCTGAAGGAGGAAGGGAGTGTCCACCCTTATGCTTTCTATTCACATAAGCTGTCTCCCACAGAAAGTAATTACAACATGAGCAACTTGGAACTGCTGGCCATAAAACTGGCCCTCAAGGAGTGGTGACACTAGTTCAAAGCCACAGCTCTCCATTTCCAGGTAGTGCCTGACCACTGAAACTGGAGTACCACAAAACTGCTAAGTCACTTTGCCTGTCCATCCCTGATCCCATGTGGCACTCAACTTCATTATGGATGTGCCCCGATCCCAAGGTCACGTGGTGGTTCTGATGGTGGTGGACTGTTTTTCCAGGTTGTGCCAGCTGTTACTTCTTCCCAAGCTCGACCAACAGACAGACTGTTCTCTCCAGTACCCCAGCATAGATCTTATGAGGGAGGCTGAAGAGTGAGGATCCCCTAGTAGTTGGGACACATCCTCCAGTGCCCTTTTTGAAGAGGTGTATCAGCAAAGACAGCGCAACAACATCAAGAGTTTTCAAGAACTTAGGGTGAATCTCATCCACCCCCAGAGCCTTACTACTGAAGAGTTTTTTGACTACTTCAGTGACCTCTGGTGAGTCTTACAGCTCTACTTCCTCCATGGAACGCGTATCAGTGGATCAGGAGATCCTCGAAAGATTCTTTCCGCTGCCTGACTATATCACCAGTTGTGGTCAGCAGTTCTCAAACATCATAGGCAAAGCCCGGCTTCCCGCTGCATGTCGTCCAATGGTTTGCTAAAATCTTTTTGAGGCCAAAGGTCCTTCTCTGTAGCCTCACCAAATTCCTCCCACTGCTGAGTTCTTGCTTCAGCAACCACTAAAGCCGCTTTCCGCAGACTATTTCTCCCAATCACACCCGTCCACATTGAGAGTCCCCCAGCTTCCAGCTTGTTCACCGGTTGAACATCGATAAACTTGCACCAAAGCGGGGGGGCTATCAGCAAACCCACCCATCTAGTCAGAATCTCTCTACCTCCCGCACTGCACTGCACCCGACGCCCACGGCTTTCCCTGACGGTGATGGGCCCACAGGAGGGCGGACCCACATTACTCCTTCAGGCTGTGCCTAGCTGGGCCCCGACCAGCAAGCACTCAACCTCCAGCTCTCTCCAAGCCTGGCTGCAGGGCAAGGCCCCGGTGTCCCCAGTCCAGGTGGGATAACATGATACATTATATTTTCCTTCTTCATGAGGGTCTGATTTGCACTTAGTCTAACTGCTCACCTAGGACCAATTTGCCATGGGAGACCTTGCCCCCGATAACAGAGGCACACAAACCCCTCCACTGTGATGAGGTGGCATTTCATGGAGGGGTGAATAATAAATTTATTATAAAACATGCAAGGATTGTACTTGTCCTCTTAAGACTGGTCTTGCTAACTAGCCTCAAAAATTTAGGGAGGCTAGTTAAAATAAATAATGGGATTGGTCTCATTTGGTGAGGATGCGACTGATCTATCCTTGATACTTGGGGTGGGGCAAGAAAGGCATCCGCGGATTTTTACCATTCTCTATACTTCTTGAGTATTGGAACTGGTCTTCAGTAATGGATGATGACATAAAATGGGCATACAGGAACAGTCAAGGACACTTATTGAGAAACACCCACTATTTACTGGTCTTTTTCCTCAACTCGCAAAGCTGTGACATCACAGTAATGTGTTTGGTCAGTTGTAGTGATGTTGGCGCAGCATTAATTATGGGTGTTTCTCAATACCAAGAACACAAAGATCGCACTAGTGGTCTTGGCAAGACCGATCTTAACTTGCCTCCCAAGAACGAACATGGGGCGCAATTAATCATGGGATTGGTCTCATTAAATGAGGATACAACTGATGTATCCTTGATATTTGGGGAGGAGCAAGACCAACAGCCAGGTATTTTAGTGATAAGTTGTCATTCTTAACACACCACAGAACACAGTGCACGATAACTAAATATGTTCTCTGCATTTAACATGCATATGTGACATAGCAGGCGGCAGCTAATTCAGAACCTGGGGAGCAGTGCTTGGGGGCTGTACGTTTCTCAGGGTACCTCAGTGGCGCCTTGCTGGTCGGGGATTTGAACCTGCAATCTTTTAATTACGAATGCACCTCCCTAACTATTAAGCCACCATTAAGCCTTAGTACTTGTGTTCTTAGTATTGGAGTTCGGTCTTGGCAATGGAAGATGATGTAAAATGGTTACACAGGAAACCAAGTACACATACTGAGAAACATCCAATGATGTTATAGGAACAATATCAACACAACGATATCAGATTGTGCAATATGATGGAGCCACAATTGACAACACCACGCAGCACAATAAGCAATACCATACAGCCACAAAAGATGATACAACGCTGCCACTGCACCTAGCCATAGCACCCTCCAGCCACTAAACCATGGCTGAGAATAAGACTGTGTGTACCGGTGTGGGGCTCTGTGGATTCGGATGCTGTGCCTGTGATCAGAAGGTCACCAATTTGAATCCCAGATTTGTCAGTGATTTTGTGATTATGCCCCTGAGTAAGGCTTTTAACCCCAATGGCTCTGATTTCTCCATTCTGAATGGTACGATTGGCTAAATATTTAGATGTACCTAAATCTTAATTAGCCATAGGTTGATGGTAATGCTGATACTGTTACAAGGTGCCAGTAGCATTTCCTTATGTAGCAGCATCAGGCTCCAGTGCTGTGAGGTAACTAACCAGCACAGTAAACTGCAAGCACTGCTCTCCATGGGCCATGGAGTCTTCACTGGAGCCACTCCTTGGAGAGATGTGACTTGAATTGTCTGGTGTTTGGCAGGATCTCCCCATCAGATGCTGAATCCATGAGGAGCAATCCATCCAGTGGGAGGGAGTCAGCCGAGGAGAACACCCGCATCCATGGCACTCCCAGTGAGGGGAAGCAGCTGCGGAAGCCCCCCAAAAATGGCAAGTGCCACTAGGCCATCCTGGGTCTCTCTCTCTCTCTCTCTCTCTCACACACACACACACACTCTGTCACACACACACACACACATGTTGGGTAAACATATCTTTATACGGACCACTCATTCATTTCTGTGGGAAAAATTCTAACGCTAACCATGAGAACCGTAACCCCTACCCAGCCTTAATCATAACCACAATAACCAAGCAAAATAGTTTTTGCATTTTTAATTTTTTCATCGCAGTCACAGATTTTTATTAAATTGAGGAAACTGGTCCCCATAAGGGAAAAAACAGGTATTCATCACATTGTGGGGACATTGTGTCCCCATAAAGAAAGGTATACCCGCTCACACACACACGTACACACAGCCGAACACACAGATTTGTAATTATATCTTTGTAGGAACTCTCTATTCATTTCAATGGGGAAAACTCTAATGACAACATGACGATCTTAACCCCCACCCAGCCCTCACCTCATAATCAAACAAAATTCAAGACTTTTGGCATTTTTATTTTTTTGATTGCATTTACAAATTTTGGTGGGGACCTGAAAAATGGTCCCCACAATGTAAAAAAATGGGTTTTTATTACATGGTGGGGGACATTTGGTCTGCACACTTAGTCCTAAAGAATGTCCCCCAATGAGCAGTCTCTACTGGTAAAACTGTACAGGAGGGTCTGTGCCAAGGTCTCACTCATCCTGCACTTCCTGCTCTCTGGAGCTTGCAGACAGCTCCCCTAGTCTGCACTGTTATAGTACAGAGAGCTTCAATGCTGCTCTGTGCTCACAGTGCTGATGGTCTGGATCTGATCAACACAGTAAAATGAATAATTCTGTCAAGTTCCCTCTTCTTATTGCTGATCTATGCCTTGTATCACTCGGGGTAGAATTAAATCAGTCAGAAATATTCCTCTTCATGATTGGTAGATAGAACGCTGGTCATCTGGTCTGTGTAAGCTGTGTGAAAGCTGTGTACTCTCCAAGTAGTTTGCGATGGGGTTTGATCCATTTTGAGTCCCAGGGGATATAATTCTGACATCGGAAGTCTAGATATTACTGTGCTTGCCCACTACTTTAGCATTAATCATCCTCTGTGGTAAATACAACATAAGTTCATTAGTAAGAGTAATTTGTGATATAAATGTAAGGATAGCATGCGGTTTAGAGGGCTAAGCCTGTAATCAGAACGTTGGCAGTTCGAACCCAGCTTCGGCAAGTGCTGGAGCAAGACCCTTAACCCCCAGCTCCCTGGGCACCACAACAAATGGCTGCCCTGTACGCTCACGGGGATCAAAAGGTATCTATTATTATATGCTTCAGGTGAACTAATGACCCAGTTTGAATTGTATGTATTGACTGTGAATGGAGGCACATACTGATGAAGGCATAGTGCTGAAACCATTGTGCCATACTCGTGGTGGATCATTAATAAAGAATGCAAGTCATCTGAGTTTGGACTTGATTATTCTTTATCTTATTGTAAACTGGCATTAAGGTGGCATATTTGCCTCTTGGTGACAGGAATAAAGCTTTACAGAACTAAAGAATTGATTTTGCAGCAGGCAGTTCAGATAATCCAAAAAGTAAATCAAAAGCACTTTTTAAAATGAGTTTTGTTCCAAATTCTCTCTCCGTAGAGTAGTGGGTAGGTGATCTCCGTAACTGACTCCTTTGACTCCCCCACACCAGGACCCTCAGCAGGCAACGGGGCCAATGATCAGCAATCCTCAGCCTCCATCTTTGAGCACGTGGACCGTGCATCTCGCCCTTCAGAATGCACCCGGCGGGTAGCCAACAAGATTCAGCTGATCGCCATGCAACCTATGCCTGCACCAGCTCCCAACAGCCCCCCTGTCATTGAGAAGGTGCTGGAGAGCACTAGTATCAATAGGGAGGTAAGGCTCAACTCCCATCATGCCTCTTTGCCATGGACTGGAGCTGTGTCATACAGCTTAGACTGATACCTTATCTTCCAGGAGTGGAGTGATAAGAAATAAGCATTGATTTAATTTGAAAAAAACACATTGACTGACTTTCTTGGCAGACTGGGTTCATTCTGTCTCATAACACATAAATGTCTTTGGTTCAGATTAGGGTAGCCCTGAGGCAGAAGTCTGAGATTGAGCAGTACCGCAACAAGATCCGCCTTCGGGCCAAGCGGAAGGGACACTACGACTTTCCCACCATGGATGACCTCATGGATGGGTTTGAGCCGAAAGATGTCTACCAGAAGGCACAGCTGCAGTTCGACAGGATCCTGGACCCGGATGTTCATGTGCCTTCTGTTTACATGGAGCCCAGGAAGAGGTCAAGGGTCATAGACAGACCTTTAAATTCTTATTTTAGTTTCAGAGTGATTTTCAAAACTTCAGTATGGGGTTTGAATGAGAATCGGGTGGGTCAGGGATCTCTGCTTTTCCATGTGTAAGAGTCACTCTCAATATCAAATAAACCTGTTATATTGATAGAGATGTGTTAACAATCCAAATGCCTCCAGCAACCTGAGGTCTTGTCTATAAGCAAAAATTATTGACAAACCCTTTGAGCAGGTTTTGAGCAATAATATGTTAAAATGAGCTGAATATTCACACACATCTGCTCCTGACTACTAAATGGAGATTCATATTGGTTCGTTTTATTCCTGATCTGATAAAATACCCACATGGAGTCTTAGTTCATTTAGTGCTGTTTGTTAAGTGTCATTAATAAGTAAGGGTTTAGGATTATGCTGAGCTGCTAGGATGCATTCTGAAAAACCGGTGCTCATGGGTAATGATATGTGACCTGTATCAGCAAGGGGAGGCGGTCCCCCAAAGAGAGGAAGAGGTCCCCGGTGAACGGCAGCCTGGTGGATACCGACAGTGATAGACTTATCCCCATGGACAACGATGCCACATACAGAAAGTTTCCAGGGGTTAACAACATTGCCTATGTGGTGTGTACAAACATGTTTGGTTCTTGAATTACAGTTACCATATGTTCTGTTATTTTCTCAGGAAACTTCAGTCTGGAATCATGCGGATGTCATTAGTACCAAAACAGGAAATGTAGTAATGAACCTACAACCAGGATGTATTTTTTTTTTACCAATATATATATTTTTATTTTAATATATTTTAGATTTGTTGGTGCATACAAAGCACAACATACATTTCACTCATCCACATTTCAACAACTTACCTGGTCAGAATAATAGGAACAGGATAAGATACATTTACTTTTATGTGTATAATTCAGAATCACTGAATATTCAGAATAACTGGCAGTAATAATGGTATGGCGTTTAATTAATGCCAAAACTCCTGTGCATAAAAAGCAGAAAACCCATGCTCTCTACTTGCTCGCGTTTGCACAGCACTCGCTCGCTCGGCGTTAAATTAGTGCCAAAACTCGAACCACGCGCGAGTGTGCGCTCGCGAGCTGAAAACCCAACCTCTCTTGGCGCTCGCGTCTGCACAGCACTCGCTCGCTGGACAGGATGAATTTTGACACTTTGGAGGCGGGAACAATGCCTAATATCTCCACTCCTTTCTTTTTTTTAATATTGACTACGATTGGCTATTTGGTTTGGTAGAAGATGAAGACAACTTGTCACTGACCGCTAGTGATGGGAAGTTCGGCTCAATTAAACTGATTCAATTCTTTCGAACTGTCCGTTGTAATGAATCGATCTTAAAACTGATTCTATGGTTAACTGTTTTTTCGTCTTTTTTTGTTCAGCTTGACTATCCACGATAAAAAAAAACAATATAGAAAAATATAGAAAGGGTGTCGATGCGCGCGAGATTTAATTAAACGCCATATAATGGGCTGAATATGAACTAGTGAGAAAGTGGTAGAAAATGGGGAATAATACTGATTTTAGTTACAGTGAACAGTTAAAGGAGCTTGGGCCTCGTGTGTATTTTGGCATTTACTTCACATCTGGTTCGTTAAGTGGCACCTGGTTAACGTGCCTGAGGTCATTAGATGCATCTCCTGATAAGGAATGTTTGTCCTTGTTCTGTTTCATCACAGTCGGACCCGGACCAAGCACTTGAGCCCCGGAGCCCTTCCCCCAGCGACGATGTGTTTGCCATAGCCCCTCCCCCCTATGTACCTCCGCAGCCTTCCATCGAGGAGGCCAGGCAGCAGATGCACTCCCTGCTGGACGACGCCTTTGCGCTGGTATCTCCCAGCTCAGAGGCCAGCGTGACTAACGCCAGCCCCCCACCCAGGACCCCCCATGGCCAGTGGGCGCCACCCCATCCGACAGCCCTGCCTCTGAGCCCTGTCTCTGCGGTGAGTGAGGAATAAGAGGAGCTTTACTGTCTCACAGTCGCTTCTAAGTGGGTACTCTGTTCATGACCTTTGACCCAAGAGGGTGTGCATTCTATCTACTGTTCCAAAGAAAGGTACATCAAAATTGATGTGGTTTCCCAAAATAAAAATGCTTTGACACAAAAGTCAGGAGTGCATAGCAGCCTTGGTCAGGATGGCATGCTGTAATGCACTGCCCAGCATCTCCAGTGCATACATGTGACTGTTGTATAGCTACAGCTTTCCTTTCCATGGGGTTGCCAGAGCTTCGTGGAGTGGAGTATGGACATGCTGGCTTCTTTGCTCGAGAAGCTGTCTGTCTGCCTCGATTTCACTTGATGAACTAATTCGTTCTGGCCCACTTTTCCCAGAGCTTGCATCTAGTTGTCCTTTTGTGTGGACACAAGCGGCACTTCATGCTCCATCTTTGGGTTCTTTCTTGGGTGCCATTGTCTGCTTTGAAAATGGGCTCCATCTCCCAGGACCTATTTGTTACCTGAATGGCCACATGCCATTTAACCAACACATAACCTTAACATGACAAAACCACTGGAGTTATTGGTTTGTGTTAACATGGCATAGTTTCTTTTCAGTGCTTTTTTGCTGGGACAGATGATGGTTAATAACAATAATCTGTGCTCATATTGTGTGTGTGTGTGTGTGTATGAAAGATATGCCTCGTTACTCATTGATTTAAAAAATGTTATGGGCCAATTGATTTAAAGCTTATTGATTTAAAACACGTCATTGGTTAATAACAAGGTTGGTCGTTCTGTATGAATTTTGCCCCTTCTTATGTTCCCCACCCTAAAAAAATCATAAAACACCGATGCCCAAAGTATGTGTATATTTGTGTGTGACTGAGTGTGTGACATTCAACTGGCTTCATGCAGTCTGTTTCACTTTCTTTCTATTCTCCCTGCCCCTTACACACTTTTGCTCTGCCTGTGTCTGCAGAGATATGCAGAATCTGGAATGTCCCCCCCTACTGTCCAGGGTGTGCTGCAGAGGTACTTGTGTCCGTGTGGGTCCGTTTACTCCCACAGTTATCATTAACTCATGTTCATATCCCGTTTGTATTGCGTTACTCTTCTACCTCTTTTCCACTAATACCATGCCAGTGCTGATGGGAAACTGGTTCTCCGGTGGTGCCGAAGTGGCACATCCAAAGAACCAGCCCATATTTCCACTGATTAAATACAATATGCATATCAGATACAGAGTACACACACAATGATGGGCATGTAACATTTGGAGTTAGTTTAATGTTTACTGACGTAGAATGTTTTGGCTAATGCTAACTTAAGTTCTGGTTCTTAAATTAGCATTTGTCAAACAGTCTTTTATAGTAAGCATTAACTAGTTACCTACTTTAAAATCTGTGTCGAATTTTGCAGCTACCAACAATGAATAGAGAACAGTGGGAAACTTTGTAACTTTTTCCATCTTGCACCACTTTGGGAGTGTTTTTTTTTTTGTAGTCTCGGCAATCATTTTTTAGTTTTTGTGATTTGTTCATGCTTCATGCTCCATGCATGCTGTAGCTTGCCTTTTCAGCATTATTATTGTATAAACTTTTCTTAAGCTATTTTCTAAATTATGTTGAAGTGGCAACCAAATTGCCAATAAAGCATTTGTCTTGTCATTCGATTGATTTAATTTTTCCTTGGTAGCATCAATGTCCACAGTCATATTTTCAGCAAATGTGGCTCTGCTGAAGTTCATGGCGCATTGTAGACCCTCCCCCGCACACAGGTTCCTAGTTTCAAACCACGAATTCTGTGGAGATGGGCTGGAGCCAGCTTTTTGGGCATGGAAAAGCAGGGAACCAGGTCCAGATTAGGCATCAGCTTGATATCAGCACCAGCGCCACGTTAGTAGAAAATGCCTATGCGTGTATTTTCTTAGGCAGGACCTGGGCTGCAGCTACCTGCCCCCAAGTGATACTATCCATGATGAACCACTGCCTCCGTTGGCCCTGTACTCAGGCAGGGGTCTATATGCTGAGGAACTGCCTTCATCTGCCAGACCCCGGCCTGTTGGAGGCACCACAGGTACCGGTGCCTCACAGAAACCCTGTGCTGCAAGTGTTTTCAAAATGTATGTATTTATGTTAGGTACTATAGTGAATTGATAGGAAGTCACACAGAAAAATGTATCTGTCTGCAAAGGTACCCAGCTTCACCACCTGACACAGGTAGGCCTGTCTAGCCAGATCAGCGTGTACCCTGGGACAGACCAATCCTCCTCCAGCCAAACGGGAGTGTCCAGCTGGGGACACTATCATCCAGAGGATGACTATCTAAGACCAGATTTTTCCCAGAGCCAGGTGAGTTTGTCACTGGTAGTAGTGCTTCAATCCCAGCCCTGTAATTTTCTTGGTGTTATTTAATCATTGTGGTTATCCATATGTGAAACAGCACCAAATGAGTCCCGTGACCTGTTTGCTCACTGTATGCATAGTATGTAACAGGCAGCTCACATACTATACATATTGTGTTCCTAAGGTCGCGGTCTTCCCAGAGTACACCTCCTCTTGGGTTCTCCAGATGCCAAGAACCTCACTGAGGGAGCCCTCTGCACCTCCAGCCCCCCTGGACACCACCGGACCAGGATACCCAGCAGTGCCCCCCGAGGAGACTTCCCCATCCACCCACTCCTCTGCCTCTCTTATCAAGGCCATCCGAGAGGAGCTGATGCGGCTGTCCCAGAAACAGTCTGCAGTACCGGGTTACCATAAATGAAATGACCCCATGGTCTTTCCCAGAATCAGCCTGTAGTACCTGGCTACCACAGCTGAAACAATCCCTTGGTCTTCCGCAGAATCAACCTGCAGTACCTTCCTATCACAACTGAAATTCCACCAAGGTCTCCCTCAGAATCGTTATGCAGTACCCTTTTACCACAGCTGAAATTACCCCATGGTCTCTTCTAGAATCAACCTACAGTACCCACTTACCACAACTGAAATGTCCACATGGTCTCTCCTAGAGAGAATCTGCAATACCTGGCCACCACAGCCAAAATGACCCCGTGATCTGCTCCTTCCAGTCACTTCAGCGGGGAGTTCTAATGCTTTTTTTCCTGTACTGCCTTGTGATAGGTTTGTATCCTTTGCTGGTCAGTATGCCAGTGTACCCAAGCACACATCATGTCCAATCTAGAAATCGTAGCTTTTGCCACTTTTCAAAATGTTATTTTCTGGCCCCATACATGTGATCTAGTTGGACCCCCCTACTGGGAAGACTGTGAACTGCTGAATGAAATTATGGCATTGTTTGAGCCAGTTTTCACTTGAATGACGATGAGAGATTGGTCACCATAGAATCTTCATCACAGATCTCTTAATTTTGGCTTTTGGGCAATAAACCTATATAACCTATTTTTTCTGTTCCAGATTAAAGGCTGATTCTTTCACAACACCATAATTACACCGAATATCTTAATGGTGTGACAGTATTACCATACACAGTTTTCAAATTCTGCAGTTTCCCTTTCTCTGAACTGTTCTTAAGACTCAATACTGCATTCTTTTGCAGCTCGGGAAAGCTTTTGGTTGGAGGGTCACATATGGCCTTATCATTTTCATTTTATGGTGTGAAATGAATTTCCTTCCAGCATAAACAATGTATTTTGACATTGCGTCTGCCAGTACACTCACTGTGTGCAGTATTCACCCATCTGCTCCACTGTGTTTGTCTGTTTATTGTTTATTTGTTTGTTTATATGTGTGCTTGTCAAAATAAACACAAGTACACTACTTTACAAATTAATGATCATTGCACTGATTTATAATGGTTACCTACTTATTCAGGGTACTAGTATTAAGCAATCAGTAATTGTAAATCATTCTTGAAAAGAGCACATTAATCAATAAAAAAGATTTGATCAGATGGAAGATATGTCTGCTTGCAATTGAAATGTGATAAACCGCTGAGACATTACATGAAGCTGAAAGTAGAAGCCCATCTAAACGAGAACTGTAAATGCTTGTGCCAGGATCATTAAGCTTCCTGGCATTAGCTGGGGCCATGAGGGGGGTCATTTCTCCTAAGCACAAGGTGAATTTAACATCATCCACCAATGTATAAACATAGGGTGGCATTTTTCATTCATAATGCTACACAGAAACAGCCTTCTGGAGCTAATACGCAAGAGTATATTTATTGTTCAGTTTTGAATCGAACAAAGGACCAAAATGCTGTTCATTCAGTCCAGCTGATGGTAGTGGCTTATTGCCGGCTTTCTTACACCTGGACATCAATATTATTCTAGTTGTTCCCTCAGGTTTATTTTTTGGTGTTACTACAAAGCCGCTATCTGACCTCTTTTTCACAGAGAATGAGCTGCAGAACATATTTTACATCTTAAGGAATAAATGACATTGCTTCTAACTGCATGTGACACCTGTCTTTCACCTGGATGGGAACACTGAGCTTTAGAGAGCTGGTGAATGTAGATGGTAGTGTAAACCCTTTGAGGGCCTGGTGTTCACTGGTACCCTGACAAGCATACATTCTTGAAGCACACCTGTTATGCAACTTGGAAAACTGTGTTTGGAAACGTAACCACAATGTAACCTGGGACACCAGAACACTCCACCAGAGGTGTTAATTATCATGTGTATGGTCCCATAACCAGTCATGTGCCTTATGGTTTGATCCACACTAATGAACATTGTCCCTGGACAGCAATTAAAGGCCCACTTACGTGGTAGTAAGAGCCATGAGGTCAGTTCAGTAATTAGCTGACATCTTACAGAGAAGGGATACTTCAGAAACAATGGACACTCAGCATTTTATTGTAGGACTGTTTTTCTTTGCAATGTTCCTTTTCTTCTTGTCTTTTTGTTATTACAATTTTCATGTATTCTTTTCTTTTTTTGGGGGGGGGGGGGGGTCAGAAGGTTGGCAGGCCCAACTGAAAAATTAGAAAATCGCATGTTAATTAAACACTATGTTTCAGCTATTTAGAGTGTGTTTTGCATGTTAGTAATACTTGTTTTAGAACATTAAAAGACATAAAAATCTAAGGTTAACAGTATTAGATTTCAAGTCCGACTTCCGTAGTCCTGTGTCTTGTGGGGGAAATATTACATGACTCATGAATTGGAATGAACAGCATTCAGGCCTTAGACCCTTCAGTTTTTTGGTAAAGTTCTTGGTTGTGTTGTGGTCCACTCTCCATTAAGATTTTAGTAAACTCTGCTACTGAAGAGGGATTCCTGGTCGAGACCTAATTCCATGCTCCAGTTCATCCCAGAGATGGGCTGTCAGCTTGAGGTTGGCTCTGACCATTCCACTGTGATGTTCCACAATCAAGGTGATGGCCCATGACCCGAAATAAACACTAACCTTAACATACGTGAAGTGCTTTTTCTTTGTTTCGGAATTGTTCTTTGTCTCCTGTTGAAGGTGTTCAGATGCACTATGGTACATGATGACAGCTTTCAAAATGCTGGATAACAAAATAATCACTTTAAAATAAGACAATTGTTGGATCTCTTTTTTTTAATTGAAACTGTTTTAGGATCTGCAGACTGTGGCTGATAAACAACCATGAAAAAACTCCCGAATGTCTGTTCATCCAGCTGTATTGTTGTTGTTGATTCTGTTTTCTTAGTCATTCAAGCACTGTAGGAATCTCAGCCTTGAACAAATGTTTAGACCAGGTGTCCTCAGTGTCAAAATGCAACAATAAACTTTTACATGTCACAACAAATGGTCTCTGTTTATTAGGCATACAAGGGAGTGGATGTAAGCCCACTTATCACAACCCCAGGTAATGAACACTGACTGAACAATGAGAATTACAAACCCCACATCTGTGAGGGCATCCATGCAGGACTGGTATAGATCATAGATGGCTGAAGTCACCCCTTGTTTGTTTCCTCACAGACTGGCAGAGTTACCTCCACAGGCTCATGTTAGTAAAACATCCCGTTTCACCCAACTTTTTCCTTTTGGACATCCTCAATATTCACTAAACAATTAAAACTACGAATCCTACATCAGTGAGGGAATCCACACAGGACAGATGACAATCACAGTTTTTTTTTCTTTTGTATATGGAGTTATTAAATAAGAATTACATTCTGTGTCGCAAAAGAATTCCAAGCTTTCTTCATGGTCTAGGCATGTGCAGTCCTGTGCATGTTTCAGTTTCCTTTTAGGTATTTCAGCAAGTGACTGTTAAATGCATATTTTAACAACCCGCCCACTTTTGGATAATCAGAAATCCCAATCCATCCTGTCAGACTAAAAGCCAGCCCACACATTCTTTGGGAAAATAAGCCGCTTAGCATTCATCCTAAGTGCCGGAATGCTACCCTTGAGACCAGCTGCAATCCAGCCATAATCATGATGTTTTTCTTTGCACTGCAGCACTGATCTCTGATCAGGCAATGGGTAGATTTATCATTGTCATTAGGTCAAGCAAGAAGTATTTGTTCAGAGGGTGTGTCAATTTTTTATGTTCCTAAACTGGAGTGTGTCTAGTTTGAAGCACTATGTAAACATATGACAACAATGGGAGAGAATAAGAGATTATTTTTTACCATTTTTGTGCTAGGTATTAAGACAAACCTACTAGTATCACGACTAAGTTAATATTATGTATTACTAAATTCTGTTTTCTGCCATTTCGAAGACGCTACTTATCATGTTATTGTCGACCACCAGAGGGAGGCGATGTTGCATTTTTATTCTCAGGTATTGCGGAAGACACAGGTATGCACAAGCAGACATGAGCTTCAGCTGCATTGGTTCATTTATAAAAATATTTTACAAATACCCTGTCATTTTGGAATATTTTTAGTGTGAATCACAGACTTGTATAGTATTACATTATTAATTGCTACCTGCAGGCATGTAGTAATATTAGGGGATTCAACCACACCAAAATTTGCTTCCACGCCCGGTCAGCCAAATATAATCAAATATATTTCTGGCTACAGGCCTGGCTGATTGTAAAATTCCCCATTCTTGTTTGCACACAATGCAAATTTCATGACTAATCCATTCATTGTTAACTATTTATCCTAGTTGGCACCACAAGGGGTGAGCTGTAGTCTATTACAGTTAGTACAGGGAACATTCTGGACAGAATACAAGTCATGGGGCATTTGCAATATTGCATCATGGTAATTTAGAAATGTAGATGCCTCTGGACAACCAAAGGAAACCCACACAGCACTAGGAGAAGCAGAAACTCCACACATACATACACACACAGATGTTATGGGTTCTGAATTTGTCATAATACGGCCCAGATTTTGTAATTTCCCTTGAAAGTGTTTGTGCGATCTATTTGTAAAGCAGTCTATGGTTCCCTTTACCAGTAAACTCCATAGATTTCTTACTGTGTCCACCTTGTTTCAGTTCCCAGTAACGGTTTCAAGCATTCATCCTGTTAGTCAGATGAACAGTACGACAATGCTGTCTTGAAGTTGATGACCACATGTGAGCTGAGAAGATAAAGAGAAGCACAGATGTTCAGTGATGATTGGTGGTAATCAGGGGCAGTTCTAGTGTTAGAGGATATCTGGGCCTACATAAGCCCACCCCTAACACCACCCATAGTGGTCATGTCAGAAGAGCAGGAAAATGCACGTGGAGTGGAAGCTGTTGTAAGCTAACATCTTACCATCTTACTAGGGCCTACAGTTACAGCAGTTTCTATGGCTGAATGTTTTACAGTGGGGTTGCTCTCAAGGTTCCTACAGGCTGTACCTGGGACCCTTGGTACATTTGTGCATCAATTGACACATTTAAGCAAATGAATACGACCAGGAGTCATTCGGATTTAGTACCTTTTTCGGGTCCAGTCACAGTGGTATGATAGAGTATGAGCACAGTTAGCTTCAGGCTGTCAGTCTAACCAGGATGTGTTGCTAATATAAACTGACCTCATTTTAAGATTACCATGAAAGGCAATTGTCAGCTAGACATATTGCTGAAACCTCATGGCTGAAATTAGACACTTTAAAGTGCAGGTGAGGGACTTAAATTCATCTATCTACTCGCTCACTAAAATGTTTCTGGAGTACTAGGAGCATGTCCCTAAGAGCACATAGGGAATTCCATGGGAAGGAGGCCAACTTGTCACAGGACACAAACGCCCACTAATTGGTAAAGACACCAATTCACCTATCATAACACATATGGAGAACATGCAAACTCCATGAAATAGGCGCGGCACAATTTCCCTTTCTAACTAACCACTGAGGCACTGTACTTGTGACTTGTTTACTCAAAGCTGAGTGTAAGTTTTGGTACCTTATGGAGGTTTGTCACACATTTCCCAGCAGGGCTGTTACACTCAGTCCCTGGTGTCCTGGGCCATCTACATCTTTTAGGGGAGCACAGTGGCCAAGTGGTTAGTGAAGCACCTCACACTTCCATGGGTACCATTTCCCCCTGCTCTGATTGTGTGGGGCTTGCCAGTCCTTCTCATGCTTGCATAGATTTCTTTAAGTACTCCAGCTTCCTTCCAGAATCATGCAGTCTAAGTGAATTGACACTTCCAGATTGGTGGAGTGTGTGTCCTATGATGGACTGGAGTCTTCTCCAGGGTGTCCCCAGCCTAGGGCCCTGGGATAGACTCCAGGCCACTGTCACCTCACCTTAGATTTAACAGCAGCACATGTTTTAGCCATTTTGCTGCTTGTTCATTGCAATATTTGGTATTAGTATAAAATGTGAATATAATGAATAATTAACATGACCAATAAAGCCAGAGGACTGGATTCAGATAGAGACCAGCATGCATATACCGTGCTAGAGTGGGCTCAGTCTATTTCTCTTTACTTTCTATTGACGTATTACGAAATCCTATTAAAGCTTTTCCTTAGGTCTGCTTGAGTGATTCTCTATTTAGAACAATACAGGTTGGGTGGCTGGCTTTTGTATGCTTGTCCTGATCTGAAGCTCATGTTAGAGGTGATGTAATATCATGAAAACCAGGTCATCATCAAAACCCTATAACGCAAATATGAAACACAGAATGTCTAACTGGCAGTCTAACTAAAGCAGGTAATTGATTTATTTAAAGAGTCAAGGAGAAGACAGTGATTTCTGGGAGATTCCCACAATTTAATGATTGATTTCCAAGACAAATCAAGTAAAGTAATTGTGCACATATAACAGGATTATATTGACCTTCAGAATGTGTCCCTCACCTCTCCTTTACATTCGTAAATTGCCAAGTATTTTTTCTGCATTATTCTATGCATGTGCTGTGTGAAAAAGGTTTCTATTGGATGGGTTGGCACTTTTTCATGTAACCCACATAGCCTTTCACAGAGGCAGGAAGAGGTAAGGGACACACTGGAGGTCAGTATAATCCTTATTTTACCAACACACTGAGTCACATGTCTTTTGAGGGATCGGAACCAGCTGCTACTTGGCTCCTGCAGCCCTTTTTTAAGAATGTAAACGGAGCTCAAAGTGACTTAGTTTCATATCAGAGCTTCCACACTCTGCATGTACCTTTCTAATACTTGCTTTAGGTTGGGCTTGCATTGTTAGTTTATGATTGACTTTACAGCAGTAATACTTTATAAAAGATTGCAAAGTATTTAAATAACAAATCTGTAAAATATTATTAGTTTGAATTAATTAAATAGTTTAAGATTAACCAGAATTTTCGGAGGCTAAAATCAATTTAGCCTCTGCACTGGGTGTACTATAATATTATCAGTGCCATTAGTTTTTCAGTGCTGTTAAGCTTAAGTAATTTTTCTTTAACTATTTGCACAGTATATTTATCCAACTTGCAGGGGAACATTTTGGGGGTTGGTGACGGGATTGGCATTCCAACCACCATAAAACAATTCACAACTACTCGATACAAACAAGCACGCCACGCTTCTGCTCTCCGTGGGTGTAGCTCTGGTGCAGCTGCCCACAAGAAGGCTGCACACACCATGAAGGGGATCGGGGAAAGCCTTCAAGAGTCCCATCCCCAGACGAGTCAAAACTGTCGGAGAGCTAATAGGGTTAGGCCTGTTGGGGATCGGGGCTGATGTGGTGCTGAGGCATCGCCTGCTGCATGGTGGCACTTGGGTCCTAGTTTGAGGCGGCCCATCTGAGTAGGTGTGTGGAATGCCAAGACGACCATCTTTCTCTATTGTCGGGGGAGCTTCATAAATACTTCGGTGGCAATGCTCTCTGAGGTACGCAGACCAAGGACTGGCCAGATCTCCATAGGTGGTAATACCTACTTTTGGTCTGGTTGGTCTGATGGCTGCCATACTCAGGGAGTAGCTGTTTTCTGATGTCACTCCTTTCAATGAGACTCAGGCTAAAGCACTCCGTGGGTATCTTGTTTGTTGTCTCAATATATGCACCAACCATGGTGAGTGATATCTCACTGAGGGAGACATTTTACTCACAACTTCGCTCGGTGTTTGATGGGTGACACTCCACTGGTGACTACAATGTGACCACTGGCACCTCAAGTGCTGGCTATGAGGAATATGTGTTGGTCCCCAAGGGTCTGGAGAATGGAGTGGCTCAATGTTCCTTAACTTTGTGAAAAGTCAGGGGTTGTGGGTCGCTGGATCCTGGTTCCAATGCCTTTAGCCGCATTGTTGGACTTGGTACTCCAATACTGGTGATGCAGTGAATGAGATTGACCACATCCAGGTGGGCATATCCTGGAGGCTTCTGTACAACTGCACTGTCTACAGAAGTGCCCAGTTTGTGAATTCTGACCACAGACTTGTTGTTGCTATTGTGAATATTCAGCTTAGATCCAGTAGGCTACCATCTAGGAGAATGAGGCTGAATTTGGCCAGGCTCCAAGATCAAACTGTTTCTGATGAGTTTGTGTGAGGAACTTGCAGACTTGGGTTTGACTCTAATGTGATGTTGGAGACTTTCTGTGATAAGACTCTGAAGGTTGCCACGGGTTGTGTTGATATTGCCAGTGTTCCCAGAAGGAGGTGTTTCATCTTGCAGGACACCCTGGATATTATCGAGAGAAGTCACAGCGCTCGATTTGGAGGCAACTCCAGTCTGTACCAGGAACTGAGGAGAAAGGCTGTGAGGGCTCTGAGGTCAGATAAGAAGACATTTGTTAGAGGAATCTGTGAGCAGGTGACACTCCATCCGTGGTCTAGTGACCCACATCCTGCTTACAGAGGAATCTAAGCATTATGCACATCTGAATCTATTCCTCAGAGACTTTCAGTCAGGGCGGGTGATGGGATGGTCCTTACAGATGACACTGAAGTTGTGACCTGCTGGGCTGGCTACTTTCAGCAGTTTTTTAAAGCTCCAGCTAGGATGTTGGACATTTCTGCGTGCACGGTTCTCAAAGCTGATCCTCCGATCAGCTGTGACCCATCCAATCTCACTGAGATTACACAGGTTGTGAATCAGCTGGGGGCAGGGATGGTCTCAGGGATCTGTGGTATCCAGTGTGAACTTCTCCATGCTGGTGGTAAGACTGTCCTCCTGGCATTGCTGGCAAACTTTGCTTCCATTTGGGGGTCAGGTGTCCTCCCTACTAACTGGAAAACGGGACTTATATTCTCTACCTGGAAAGGGAAGGCTGATCGCCTGGGGCATAACACTGCTTTCAGTGCTGGGTAAGGTCCTTGCTAGAGTCATCCTTAACAGGATCTATGATCACTTGCTTACCTGTCAGTGACCAGAGCAGTCTGGTTTTACGGCTAAAAGGTCTACCATCAACCGTATCCTGGCACTGAGCATTTTTATCTAGTGCTGTGCAGAGTGGAGAGAGAACCTCTGTGTTCTTCCCAGTTGATTTTGGGGTTTTCCAGGTGTGTGTTCTTGCTATTACTCTTTTCAATGCTTGTATGGACTGGGTGTTGGGCAGGGTCGAGGGGTTGAGCAGCTGTGGGGCACCGGTGAAGAAAGATTTAATGATCTTTAGCCATTTTGCTGCTTGTTCATTCCAACATTTGGTATTAGAGTCTGAGCATCTGGGATTGAGGTTGTCCTGGATAAAGACCAAGATCCAAGCATTTAATGACTTCTTAGGCACAGCCATCAGTAGTGTTTCTCTCTGTGGGGAGACTGTCAAGCTTCATGTCTCTGGTGACTCTTTCTATGAAGTCAGCAGATGGATTGGGAGAGCATGGGGAGTCATGAGGTCGCTGGAAAGGGGTGTGTGGCGCTCCTGATATCTTTGCCAGAGGACAAAGGTCAAAGTCTTTAGAGTCCTGATGCTCCCTGTCTTGTTGTATGGCTGTGAGACATGGACGTTATCCAGTGAACTGGGATGAAGGCTGGACTCCTTTGGTATTGTGTCTCTGTAGAGAACCCTTGGGTATCGTTGGTTTGACTTGGTGCAGAAGCTAGTGGAGTCCCGAATGAGGCACATTACCTGCATTGTGAAGGAGCATCAGTTATGGCACTATGGCCATGTGGTGAGTTTCCCAGAGGGTGATCCGACTCGCAGGATCCTCACTGCTGAGGACCTGAGCGGCTGGACCAGGCCATGGGAACGTCCACGTAACACCTGGCTGTGGCAGAAGGATGGCCATTTCAGGAGTGTAGGACTGGATCGTATGTATACCTGTGCGGTCGCCTACCGGGATCCCAAGGAGTTTCGCCATGTGGTGGGTGGAGTTTTATTGGGTGGAGTAGTGTGAGGGCTCAGTATTAATGCTGTTGTCTCTCCATTCTAGTGCTGTGACTCTGGGCAGCATAAAAGTTTAGAAAATAGATAGATTTTACTTACTGAATAGTGCAATCAATAAATAAATGCTATGTTGTCTTGTAATTTGTGCCAGTAGCTTTTTTTGGTCTATTTTACAATGTATGTATATTAATTTTTCAATGTAATGCATCCTACATTTGTTTACTTTCCTAGGTTTTTTAGCTTTTGATTAGTGGAGGAAGTGTCTGCAGCTCCCTCATCAAACTCTTCATGATATCGAGCAATAAAAAGACACTAAAAACAAGTGGGAAATGCCCACAGCCAGTTCTCTTTGTGTATTTTTACTTATGATCAGTGGTCTGTCATGATCCACTCGTTCCAGCCTCATGTTGCCACGCCCCCCCGCTCCTCATGTGCAAGTTCCCAATGGAAATCA
>JAODUD010000062.1:28584399-28597743 GCA_026784285.1 Stomatorhinus walkeri
TTTATGCTTTGCAGTACAATGGGTGGGGCTTAGGGCAGAGTTTATGCTTTGCAGTACAATGGGTGGGGCTTAGGGCACCATGCTCTGAAGTAAACGGGCATGGATTAGGACACTGCACTGTTTACACTGCAGTAAAATGGCTGTTGTTTAGGACACCATTTATGCTGTAAAAATAATTATGGTTTAAGACAGCATTTATGTTCTGCTGTAAAAATTATAGTGATTTAGGACACTGTTTATACTCTGCAGTAAAATGGGTTTAGCTTGGGATGCTACACCTTGAAGTGAATGGGTGTGGTTTAGGGCACTGTTTACACTGTGCAGTAAAAATGGGCATGATGTAGATTATTGTTTATGCTTTGCAATAAAAATACACGCAGTCAAAAGAAAAGAAAGGTGCATACAATGTCCATATCAGGATGAATTACCTGGTAATTCTTGGTACAGAACAGTTTCTCCTCCAGCAGCATTTATTGATATCACATCCATAGAAGTCTACTGCTCAGGTTGAAATACCTGATTCTCTCCATGAAGTACCTCCCACTCTGGTCTTTCTTGTACAGTTTCCAACTAGTCCAATCTGCTGTTTAATGCCTGATTTCACCATTTGCACATTCTCTCCTTGGATATTGGCTGGTTTCAGGGGCTCCCTGGTATGCTAGGAATCATCAACCTGCTCTTTTGACTTGCTGATGTTTACCACAAGACAAAGTCCTGTTGTTAGGGTCAAAACTCATCCTCCTCAAACTTTTGTGTCTCCTGCAGGTATTGCTGGCCATGGTGTCCTCCCTCTGTCTTTCACCTTAGTGTATTTCCTCAGGCTGCCACAAAGCTCAGCGGGCTGAGCATGTACTTCCAAGCCCTTTGGTCATGAGTTTGAAACCAGCTTTCTCTTTATTCGTAATTATTGGATTTTGTTCCACAATATTTATTTTCTGCTTTAGTTTTCTTTGCCCTAGTTTTTGGTTTGTGTTCTGTTTTGGGTTTTGCTAGGTGCCTTTGTTTGTGATTATACAGGGTGGGCCATTTATATGGATACACAATAATAAAATTGGAAAGGTTGGTGATATTAACTTCCTATTTGTGGCACATTAGTATGTGTGAGGGGGGAAACTTTTCAAGATGGGTGGTGACCATGGCGGCCATTTAGAAGTTGGCCATTTTGAATCCAACTTTTGTTTTTTAAAAAGGAAGAGGGTCATGCGACACATCAAACTTATTGGGAATTTCACAAGAAAAACAATGGTGTGCTTGGTTTTAATGTAACTTTATTCTTTCTTACAAACAGACTACCAAAAAGCTTATTAAATTAAAATAGACAAACACATGCAGTACTTTTAAAAAAGTTTTAGTGGTTGGCTGGAGGTATAGTACAGTACTATATTTAGTTTGTCTTCTGTATTATTATTATTATTATTAATAATAATATCAGTAGTAGTAGTACTAGTAGTATGTACTGTATTATTATTTTTACGACTTGCCTACCAATTCAACTTAAATACAGACTTAGGGAGTGGATCTTGTTTGTAACCTGGGGACTGCCAGTAATGTAAAACCATTTAGTCGATTTGTGCTGTGATTCTGTTTTTTTTTATCATTATTTATTTAGATTTTGCACACTAAACTGTTTCAGCCATTCAAGATCCCTCGACCACATTCCTTTTTTTATACAAGTGTAGCACCGGCAGGGCGCATGTCTCAGCATATCCCAGCATGTCCCAGCATGCCGTGCGTGCCCTGCGTGCAACTGTAAATAGAAGGACCACAACAGGCAACCAATGAGCACCGAACCCAAATACACAGACAGGAAACACAAGGTTGTCAGATGCCGAACTGCAAGATGCACAAATGGTGGAAGATTTACACACGCTAAATATCTCACGAGGATTGGACCGGGTACACACAAGACACGGGCAAACGCATGCACGACAATAGGGAAATGTAACCATTAACATTATCAACAACAACAATAAAAGAGTTAAGGACCTTTAATAAAGAGTGTGATTTCTCCGTGTCTCCCTCTGCTCCCTGGCACCACACTATACTCTGTCTTTCTTTAAACTTTTTACTATAAAAACTAGAAAATGAATTAATCAAAATATTATCTAGTAGGTATGTGAAGAAATTAATCAAATTTCAATGCTTTCTTTTGGTTAAAATTGCCTTGGTTTGCGTATAAATTGGTTCGCGGCCACTTTCCTGGAATGGATTGTGTTCGTGAACCACAGGTTTACTGTATTTATTGTTTCTCCAGCCTCTCCATCGTGAAAGACATTACTGACAGCGGAGTTGCTAATCTACGCTGTTATGTGGTTCTCTGTGTGAAGAATCTGTGATGTTCTGGGAGGATGGGATGATCAGAGTGGATATGTTTATGTGTTGGGGGGCACATACCCCAGAGTCTGAGTTCAGAATCGTACCCCCGAGTCATCCATCTGTTACTTCATCAGCCCCATTTAAGTCTGGATGCTGAATATTTTGGTTTATTTTGAACCATGGTGCATTAATCATCAGTAAATACGTATCTCCATTCTCTCCTTCATGGCCTCAGTGACCTCAGGTTGAGTATCTGCAGAAAGTGAGTATTTAATCAATAACTTCTACACCAGACTCACTAGTAGAGTTTTAGAATACTTTCAGGTCGAAGCTGGTTGGTAATTTGAATGGCGTGTCACAAAAAAAACATTAAAGCAACATAAATTACAGTGTCTGACATAATGCAGCACCATGTGTGGTATACACTTACAGGGATCTGACTTTTCAGTGAGTTACATTACCACCACATTCACACCAGGGCAGAGACGGAGAGCCTGGCGTGCTTTCCTGATCTTAAGACTGATCCCTAATCCCTACTTATCACCATTTCACAGGTAAATTTATTTGTTAATCAATATTCAACACAGATACTATGGAACTGGAACTAGCATTGAACAAACAATGTACAATGTACACAAAACTTTGGGGTCACTTTCAAGTTAATCATAAATACATTACAGACATTGTTAATGTTGTAAGTGGCTACTGTATATAACTAAAAACGTAACATCTACATTGGCATACAGAAGCCCCATTATCAGCAATCATCGTTCCTGTTTCAATGGCACATTGTGTTTTTTAATACAAGTTTATCATCTTAAAAGGCAAATTTGATAATTAGAAATCCATTTAAAAATTATGTTAGCACAGTTGAAAACTGTGCACTGATTAAAGAAGCAATAAATCTGGCCTTCTTTAGATGAGTTGAGTATCTGGAGCATCAGCAGTTGTGGGTTTGATTGAAGATCCGAAATGGGCAGAAATAAAGAGGTGTCTTTTGAAACGCTTTCATGAATTCTTGTTTTGAGATATGGCAATGTCTGAGAGACCCCAAACTTTTCAATGGTAGTGTACTTGAAAATTAGAAAATCACTATAGTGTACACTCTGAACCCCACTCTCCCAGCTAAATGTTTCCTCTGAACCACATTTCTAGGCTGGGGCTCCCACTGGCCCATGTTCCTGACTGTCATGATGTCCAAAAGGAACCTGGACCGAACGGATTTGTGTTGAGCCTATTTACTGTATGATTAAAAAACATGGTTAGCGTTTGGGGCCCAAGCATTTTGATTAATGGTGGTGCCTTCCCTAGTCATCGTTCCTGTTCTCATTTTATTCTTCTCTCTGTCTCAGCAGACTTCAGCTGCTAGGCTCACCAGTGGTTTTCAGCACAGCCTTGCCCTCAAAATACAGATAAGAAAGGACAGTGTTATCTTCCACTTTCAGGAGGTTTTCATCACACCGGAGTAATAGGGACATCAGGAGACCTATGCAACCAGTCAGGGCACAGGAAGATGATCACCACGGTAACATGTCTATGGCCACAGCACTGCAGTTACATCTGTGGCCCTCCTGTGTGCGTAAACAACACATTAGCAATGTGACAAGTGTTCATCACACCACATCTGTCCCGATCCACCCGTCAGAGCCTCGTGTGTGCCACGCCCCCCTCGTTACCTCGTGTCTGATCCTGATGGAAACCAGCTGTTGTCTATCCGTGCCTGATTGTCCTGCGTATTTAGTCTGCGTCTAAGTCAGTCTTCCCCAGATCCATCATTTTGTTTTGTTTGGTATTATGTCCTTTGTGCTTCGCCCTGTGAACTCCGCGACAATAAATCCCTTTCCCTGCACCTTCTCTGCCTCCTGCCTGCTTCCTGCTTGCCCGACCGGCAGCGAACCCTAACAACATCCCTGTTGCTGTTCACTACATTGTTATCGTAACTATTCATGTAGGTTATAGCCCTTACACTGTGCTAGACCCTTTCATCCTAGCTTTCACTGGCCCTTTTCCCATTGTGCTCATCTGATTTGTTCTTTTTATGTTTCAGATGGCCACAATAATTCCCCCTCTTTCAGAACCCAGCTCTGACAAGGTCCTTAACCACAGAGTGGCTTGTGTGAACTGGGTTGTCTTATCTGATTTGAGGCTAAGCAGCATTAAGTACATACATGGTAAGGAGAATTTTGAGGACGTGTTTGTGTAAATGCTAGAAAATCATTAACTGACATCATAAAACTGACCGAGTTCCAAATGTGAGTCATGCTGAAGAATGTGTTGGTGTAATAAAACATGTGACCTAATATCAGGTCTGGTGTTGAGGCCAAACCACTGATTAGACCCAGAGTTCTAGCACAGCTTTCTTTTTGTTGACTGAATGTACATTTTTGTGTTGCCTTCCATACCAGGTTTTCAAAAGTGTGTCGTTATTAGGAATTAATTGGTGACGCAGGAGTATCTAGCTACATGACACAGATTCCTCCCCCTAACATGTCTGCCTTTACCCCACCCATAACCAGGGCAGCTATCTGTCTGTCTATCTGTCTATCTATCTATCTATCTATCTATCTATCTATCTATCTATCTATCTATCTATCTATCTATCTATCTATCTATCTATAATCTCTCTCTCTCTCTTTCTCTCTCTCTCTGTCTGCCTAATCTCTCTCTAGCTTCTTCTCCAGTGTGCACATACCTCTCCAGTTCATTTGAGGTTACATGTCATCCTTCTACACCACATACGGTTGTGAATTTCAGGCCACTGTCGATCCGTTTCACCTTTTCTAGCTCTTTCAGTCCATATGGCTGCAAGTTTTTTACATCCCTCCGTAATGTTTCCACTGCCTCATGAGCCACAGTCTGAAGTGGTCTGCACAGTCTGTAGTGGAGTCTGCAAAGGCCAAACTGGCAGGTGTAGATGATTAAGTGTCACGTCAAACAATCAAGGTTATTATTATTAACTAAAGCAATAAGAAAACGTTTTTGTAAACTGTAATAAAATAAGTTATGAAATAATAGATATGAAAAATAGAAGAAAAAGTAAAACTAAATGAAAACTATAAGTATCGTTGCTGAAATTAACTGAAATAAAATTAAAGCAGATGTCAAATATTTTCGGTTTTAATATTTTTACAGTTTTTCCTCATTACTTTGGCACATTTCATGAAAATGCTTAATGTTTTCATGACAAATTCATGCGTATAGCACAACACTATGGTTTAGCTGCAGAAGGACACAGCTCAGTTAAGTCTAAAGCAGCTGAAAATTACAGCAAATGATTACAATTGAACAATAGTTCATTTGCATACATTTGCAAATTCTACAAAGCAATGACAAAAGATGTTCTGCTCAGCACAAGTGACATGGTGTATGGATTACATTTGTTGTTTTGCAAATTTGAGAAATGTACCAAAGCAATTGAAAAAAAATGTAAATGCTTTTTAGCTAAAGTACAAATTTGTGTATGTTTAACTAACTCTAGCACTAATGCCTTGAACATGTCCATTTTGAGGACAATATTTGAGGACAAAATGTGCACTGTATATTCATGTAGGATTCGGAAGAGACACATTTAACCTTCAGTCAAAGGTAAAATATATAAAAATAAGTGGAAATGTATCTTAATGATAAAAACATGTAATTGAAAATAGTATATAAATAAATCATAAATTTTATAAAAATATAATAAATCAATGATAATAACCCTGCTTTCAATGCACCTGTCATTTCATCAAAGTGGCACAATGAGGTAGATTTCACACTCACCCCTTGTGGCAATGGTAGAATGTCTCCACAGTGGTGCACAGACATATGATTATGGGCCAAGCTCTATCCTTAGCCATAAGTAAATAAAAAAACAAGACTTTAGAGATTTTAGTTTTTTGATTGCAGTCACAGATTTCTTTGAAATTGAGTCTCCCCCTGTGGGGACTGAAAAAAAATGGTCCCCGCAATGATATAATAACAGGTTTTTATCACATTGTAGGGACACTTGGTCCCCACAACATAATATGTACACGAGAGACAAATGCACACATCTATGGGTAATCTATTGGTAATACCAATTCACCTTAACTTGTTTTTTGGGGGGGAAACAGAAGATCCTGGAGGAAACAGTACTATGACATGAGGAGAACGTGCAAGCTCCACACACATGGAGCACCATACCCCAGAGGTCTGACGCAACAATGCTAACCACTGTGCCACTTCACTGTGCCGTCCCAGCCTGCATTCCAGGTTGGTAAACTCAGCTCTCTAGTGATTATGGCCCATGCAGCTTCCAGCAGTATCTCGCGTCCTGCAGACACTCTTATGTGTGTCTATGTGCACCTACTTTTTTATCTTTGTGATGAGGAATTTTAAGAGCACGTTCTCACACAGATAGCAGAACCTGAAAAAACAGGCACTCTGGGAACATACAAAACATCTGCTTGAAAAGAAAAAAGTGAAGTAGTACATTGTTTTTTATCTCTTTGCAGTCTGTTGGATTGGGACTAGAAATCATCAATGGCATTACATGGGGAATCCCATCAGGGTCCTTGTATGTGTATTTTCCCATAGGGATCTTGGGTCTGGGAATTCGGTTTATGGTGCTGCCATCTCCTCATCATGTAATCATGCCCCCCCCCCCCAAACTCGACTCATCCTGTAACCTTTTCTCTAGTACCAAAATACCAGCCTCGCTACTTAAACCCATGTGACTTTAATTATATGGAGAAGTCTTGTCCTGAATTGTGGTCTGAGCAGTTTGCCTTGATTTTGGATTCTTTTCTGAATGATCCTTTTTAATTTAGACTGATTTTGCGTGATCTATCTTCTTCAGGCTTTCATCAATTCTTATATGTGATCTGGTGTTATAAATTAAACTGTGATTGTATCCTGTTTATTGTGTCTGTGGCAGTGTGAAGAAAAAAGTTTTAAAATAATGTATTAACATGATGAGCCCTTTACTTTACTGAAATAATTCCAGGATAGTAGACATCCTTTGAATGTCTTACTCTATTATGCTTAATTAGTGGAGTTGTCAAGCTGATCAGCAAGTAATTTGATAGATACCAACATTCTACTTTTTACTGTGCCCCTGAAACCACAGCTTGGTTATCAAAGGCCTGAAGTCCGGGAAGGGAAACGTGGAGTGAATAATATGCACCATGTACCAGAGAGGGGAGAATTGTCATTGGATTGGGGCCGTGTTTCCCCAGCAATACTGCAGGAACAGTGCTTTGGCCTTTTCAAACTGTGCCAGAAGCATTTAAAGTCAAATGCTGATCATCAGCAGTGAGTTCAGGATGTCATAACTGATTTCACATTACCGTCTGGCATGAGCAACTTGAGATCAACCTAACTAAAATGGGCTTTTCAAAAATATCATTGCTGTGTTTTTTTTAAATGACCTTGCGTTGTCTCATTTCTATCTGCTTTTATCATTGTATGCCTTCCTTGACAGCCTGTTTAGTTACATGATCTTTATTCCCCTTTAGTTTCTTCTCAGAACCATTTGTGGTATAGCTGTTTTCAAAACCACACTGACTGTATTCAGCAGTAGAACAATGGCCTTCCATGGCTTTTCAGTGGCTAAATTCCAGCCAGAGGGGCTCTACAGGGAGAAAATGAAGTTCCATTGGCTGATGAGACAAGGAGGGCCTTTGCAGTGAAAATGTGCATTTCACTTGGCTGAACCTTCTGGAGGTAGGGCCATCAAGCAAGATAATG
Source organism: Stomatorhinus walkeri (assembly GCA_026784285.1). Taxonomy (NCBI): domain Eukaryota; kingdom Metazoa; phylum Chordata; class Actinopteri; order Osteoglossiformes; family Mormyridae; genus Stomatorhinus; species Stomatorhinus walkeri. The sequence continues at coordinate 28,592,425 of JAODUD010000062.1, forward strand.
GGGTCTTATTGGTTGAACTCTGAACGGGGGTGGACCCAGGGGGCAGATGAATGCATTGTGTCCTCTCCTTTTGTCCTCCTCCCTTGGATAAATGGCTTCTTTGTATTTAGTTGAGATTACATGCCGTAATATTTGCTCAGCTTTGACGTTTCACCATGTGCCTTAAGTGACCCCTTGGTAAAGTGAGAAAGCTTGCAATGGAACTTGCAGGTTACTGGGATCTGTGGAGCATAAGCTTCTTCTTCACTGGATTATAAGCGTCTTCCTCACTGATTCATTAGTACCTTTCTCAATGGGTTATATACTCCTTCCTTACTTGATCATAAGCTCCTTCTTCACTGTATTATAACCACCTTCCTCTCCAGGGAAGGAACATTCATCCTGATTCTTTGACACATTAGGTCACCCTAGATGAAGGATGAAGGATGAACTAACTTGGGCAGACCCACCCACCAGGCAAAAGAGTGTCATGTTCCCTTCTGGATGTTTCCCATGCTGCTCAGACATGTCCTAATCTAAGATAATGTCGCATGTGCTACTGACTCTCCTGAGATGCTGAGCTGAGCAAGAGTCACATGACCTCAAGGCACATGACCCACTTTTGTCACATGTAAGTGAGACAGAAAAACCCCAATAAACATCTAAGTGAAACAAAAAGACCCAAATAAAACCCAGCAAGTGCTGGTTGTGTGCACAAATTCTTGTGAAACTGATTTCAGAGACATCAGAGGTCACCTGCTGCACATAGACAGGCCCCATGGATGTGAGTACAGGCCAAGGTATGGTGGGTCATGCTGCTGAGCATGGGAGCGTGAGTACAGGATGAGGTACAGTGAAGGAAGCAGTGAAAGATGTGGCCTGGAGGGTCGTGCAGAAGACCATGCGAGTATGAACATAGGATGCAGCACAGTGAAGTAAGCAGTGTAGGTTGTGGCTGCACAGCAGACCATGCAAGTGTGAGGATAGGACGAGGCACAGTGAAGAACACAGCAGAGTTGGTGACACAGATGAGTGTGCAAGTGTGAGAACAGGATGAGATACAGTGAAGGATACAGCAGGGTGGATCACACAGTTGAACGTGTGTGTGAGGACAGGATGAGGTTCAGTAAAAGATACAGTGAATAATGTGGAAGGGCTAGTCTTGCAGTTGAGCATGTGAGCATGAGGACAGGGTGCGGCACAACAAAGGAGACAGTGAATGACGTGGCAGGGCAGGTCACGCAGCTGGCCATGCAGGTGTGAAAACAGCTGTGAAGGATGAGCATGCAAGTGGGAGGACCGGATGAGGTGCAGTGAAGGACACAGTGAAGAACGCAGCAGGCGAGTCATCCAGCAAGGCATGGTGACGACAGCCTCCAGAAAAGCTATATTAGTGCACACAGTGCACATCGCACCACACAGATTACACCATAGAGTTATTTTGGAAATGAGCTGCACCCTTTATCTTTGCACGACAGGATGGATGGTGGATCACATGAGACTCACCACATGTTACGCCATTTGTGAGAAATATATGATCATAATGAACCCCAGTGGGAAAAAAAGTGCTGTGCAGTTCTGGGCAGCCGAATGCTAGCCAGTGAGGCTGGAGAGCATCATCCTCCAGGTACCACACTGCCCAAGGTGTACTTCAGCCTTAATCTCGATCTGCCTGGTACAGGCTCCATCCCACCCCTCCTCCCCAAGTTGAAAGGTAGATGGTGTATTAAAATCAGATGTACATTATAATTAAAAATAGAGCGATATTGTTTCCCTCCCAGGCAAAAGGCCGTAATCATTTATGCTGCTGAGACTCTTATGAATTTATACATGGGTGTTACATTTATAACGATTAATCCATAAAAGATTTTTAGGGTCTGTAATGTCCATGTGTATCAGAGGTCCAGTTTGACTTGCTCATGGTGATAACGGCAGCCTGTCGGAACAGCTCTTTGCTTGGGATCATACTCTGTCACCTCCTGTCTGTTTCATTATCGTCCGATGTGATTGTCCCATGAAAAATGACACCAGCAATGAGTGGGAAAGGCATCAGGGGACAGGAATAGAGCCAACTAGCCACAGATTGGCATGTGGGAGATATTGGGGGGGTGGTATCATTGCCGGCATAGAATGACCTATATCCGTACCCATACATGCTGTCAGGATGACCCAGGTTGCCATGGAAGTTGATTATGTCTGAACTCCAGTTCTGGAGCTGTGAAGCAAAATGTAATAACCTGTGAATAGTTTGAAGTTTGGGGCACAGAGTGATCATTACAGTCTCACAAGCACTCTGACAGAGTCATACGCCTGCCTTTGTTCACCTGTCACTGTGGGGACTGCACCCTCACTCGGGGGTATATGACTCCCAACTCCACCCTAAACATAAAGTTCAGTCACTTGTTATTTACTTTAAATGGAACTGATTAGCAATAAATGTATTTTCCTGGGTTCACTGTATTTGTGAGGACATTTTCCTGTTTCTCATTTGGAAATGCTATCATGCGTTAATTCATAAGCACAGATACACACAAAGAAGTGTTTAAACACACTGATGTAGCAAAACTAAAATAAAAACACACATATAAGCATATACATGTATACATAAAGCCCACATTAACATTAAAACAGCACAGACACAAAAATCAAGACATAAATACCTGCTCAGACATTAACTTGAATTTGTTTTTATTTTACTTGGTTTCAAGAATACTTTATTGTCTATTACAAGGTGACAGAAATTCTTTTAACACACTTATATGCTTGTGCAGTACAGATACCCACATCGTTGCTTTCACATTTCTGAGTACAGAACATGGATAATTCATATGGATGGAGTTAAACTTTATTTTATATATGATACAAGCAGACAGGGTTGATATGTTCAGACATGACTTCACTGCTGGCAAAAGAACCGTAAAGTGTCATTAGAGCTCGTTACAATGTTCTCGATGGCTCAGGGGTCAATGTGCTGGGGCAGCTGATCCTCTGGAGAAAATCAATATGTTCCTCTACATGGCTTCAGCTAATGAGGAGCCAGGAGCTGGGATGACTGTGGCCTGGTGTTCAAGCCCATCCTAACTAAAAACATACTGCTTTATTACTCGCAAAGCTTATGAGCAGGCTGCACAGTCCATAAGTTCAGCAAGCATCCTGCATAAAGGCCTAGGCTATCCCTTAAAGTGTTTGAATGGCTCCTTTACCAATCAAAAGTGAAAGAGGTGGGTCTTGGCATTACCAAGTAATATTAAAGGCCCTCTCCATTTCCCATCGTGGCCCTGCTCCTTCTCCTGCTCAGGCAGAGAGCTGCCCTGAAGCTCTTTCCTGCTCACTGACCTGTGACAGGCCCATGATGGTTGTGCTCATTATGGCCAGGCAGCTCATTACTAGGGCCTGGATTTTATGAGCCCGCTGGCAGATATGGGGTAGGACAGAAGTGTAAATCAGGCAGTGGCAAGGAGAGGCTCAAGCTGGGCCCTGCCAGGCAGTCTAGAGAGTCAGCATGGCAGTCAGGTTCCACTTTTGGCTTTCATGGAAACATATATGGAAACATATATCACTGGTGCTCATAGGGAACATAGTGTCTTATGGATGAAATATGTGAGCTTGACACTCAACAACCTATCTCACTGATATTGGATGGAGAAGACGGAGAAGATGTTGTGTTCCTGTGAAATGCTTACTCACAGTTGCTGTAGAGCTGGCCCCTTCCCAATGAAGCAGCAGTGATACATCATTGGATTTTGAAGCAGAATCATCACGCGTAAATAGCTACAGGCACAGGTTACAAGCAGAAGCAAACTGGAGGGGGAGCCCTGTCAGGTACACAGTGGGTCCTGAATAAGCTGCTCTGTACATTAGTTTAATGCTTTAAAATATCAAGTTATTTGCGGATTCTTCACGAATCCCACACAATACCTTCATCTAGCAGATTAATAGTTAACAGTAAGTGAAATTATTCAAAGTACACAAACATGGGACAGAAATCAAGGCATCCTGTTGGAATATCTCACACACTAGTGAAATGAATGAAAGCTAATGAAAAACATTACCTTTTATTGAACTGTTCATGTTGAATATTATACTAAATTTTGGGACATTAACAAAAAAAAATTTTTTTAATCATTCTGCAAGGGTAGAGTACAAACTCAGACAAGTGGCTGGGGCAGATCCAGGTTGGCCGGTACCATGGAGTTTAGGTGGTCCTACAAGGAGGCTGACGTTTGATAATCCCTCAGCTATCTGCATCATCAATGGTGCTTTACTTCTTGGTGGGTGAGAAGTATGTCATGATTGGAGTACTATAAATAGCTGTTTATGAATGAAATAGGATACTTCCACATTAATGTTTATAGGCTCCAGGCCATATTTAGGGCAGGGATGTGATCAAACCTTATTGCAAATGCCTTCTATGGTGTATATTTCATTGGGTATCACAGCAAAAGTCCAGGCGTTCCCTTGTCAGCTATGTAAACTGTTTGCATAAATTGCAAGTTTAAAACTGCAAGAAAAAGGAGATGCATGTTATGTAAAATGTTAAACCATTTTGTTATAAGTGTCTTTTGGAGAATTATGTTAATCTGCTTCCCAGTTCTGGATATTGTTGTCTTTTACTACAGTCCAAACAGAAATCACAATGTTATGCCAGAACTGCGAAGCCTCTACCCCCTAATATAGACACCATACCCAACTAACAGGTAAAACATACTTCATGCATGACTCCAGCACTCAGTTATCCTGTATATTGCACTCAAAGTAAAACATATATATAATGTATAGACCAGGCAAGGCATTGCTCTTATTGGCAAAACTATCCCTCTGTTTGACACATGACTGGCTCATCCATAGATGTGACTGGCTGAGCATCTCTGCCCATTGGCTGCTGTGGTGCTTCACCTGGGCAATAACAGGAAAAGCCAATTAGTATGGTAATACAGTTAGATACAGCTCATTTTCTACCTAAAAAGCCAAGTGGATAACCGCTATGTGTTTTTGCTGGCAATGTTTTTGTGGTTTTAGGGTTTAGATTTTAACAGTGGAATTTCATTTATATTCTTACCTCATACATTTTTCTAAATAACCAACCCCCATGCTTGACACCGTTCTCTTTTTAAGATGAAGAAAACAGAAAAATCAGTTTTCTTTAAAAAGATCCCATATCAGCCTCTGCTCCACATTTCCCCTCTTCAGCCCCCTATTAAACTCAGCCAAGGATGTGGCTCGGGCACACACACACACACACACACACACACACATATATATATATATATATATATATATAGAGAGAGAGAGAGAGAGAGAGAGAGACGCGAAAACACACCATGGGTAATGTTTAAGGTT
>JAODUD010000062.1:28599214-28610609 GCA_026784285.1 Stomatorhinus walkeri
GATATTTATCACACTATGGGGACATTGTGTCCCCATAAGGATAGGTATACCCGCTCACCTACACACACACACACACAGGGTTAGCATTCAACTAATCTCACCCTTGGGAAGCTTGCTGTTAGTGTGTTCGTCTTTCTTTCCCGGCCAGAAGTGGGCTTGTCATGCTTCATTTATTTATTTATGTCTATGATTGATCAAATGGCTGATCTAATTTGTCTGCATCATTTCTACCCAAAAAAGCAGCTAAGTGAAAAAAATCAGTGTAATTGTGTTTCCATTGCTAGTTTATAAATACAACTATGAAGAATTTACACAAATATGGGGCCAACCAGATCCACCAATTAACCTATCCTGCACACTTTTGGACTGTGAGAGGAAACCGGAGCCTCCGGCAGAAAACCACGCAAACACAAGGAGAGCATGCAAACTCCCCACAGAAAGGTCCTACGGCCAAACCAGGGACCGAACCCAGGACCTTCTTGCTGTGAAACAGTAGCGCTAAACACTGCGTCACCCAAAACAAATAAAAAGTAGAAAATCATGTGGTTTAGATCAACTGATAGATTATCAAAGGTAAATGTAGTATTATAACTGACAGAATTATAAATAATGTAAATTACCAATATACTGCACTTCATCTTAGTAAGATCATTATAGTTTTTCTGTGCATTCTCCTTTGTCCTGCATTTTTCTATCCCTTTGTCACTCGTTTATGTACAAAACATATTTGCATAAGTTACAGCCACCTTTTTGTGAGGTTTTCCCTCAGCTTTCTACATTATATTCCATTGCAAAGCACTGAGTTATTGCAAGAGTGCCTCTCTTACTGGGACCCTTAGCAGAATGAGTGGATTATTATGACAATGTCATGGTGTACAGATATACCCAAAGACCTGCTGTGGATTTAGAGAAAATGGGCCATGCATGAGACCACATGAGGGCTATTCCAAAAGCCTCTGTCTGCTGTAAGATAAGCTGGTGTAAATAGTGATAAAATACTCTGTGCTTGGAAAAAACAAATACCCAACTCTATATATCTCAATGTGAGCCTTGTTTTCACTCTGTAGACCTCTTAATCCACCGCTGATGTAGTCAGCCTTGGATAAATATAGGTATCCTTTGGTTTTGGATGCACTGTTTCAGCCATAAGTCAAACACCTTTACTACAGTACTAATTTTGGGATGTTTATGTAAGAAGTGCTATATTTTCTCTGCAAATAATCTTTGGTGTAAGGTTACTCCCCTAAGCCACATAGACACTGCCCATCTCTTAAAGTGAGATGATTGTCATTTCTCTCTGGTGACAGGAGGCAGATGGTCACACTGAGTCCTTGAGAAAGCCTTGGCCTTTAGCTTGTGGGGCCCAGATGTCATCATGGGTAATCCTCCATAGTTCATTGATATTAGCAGTTATTTTTTCATTTGGAGCTCTCAGACTAAGGAGGTGGGGGAGGGGCTGCACTTTCTGCTGTTAAAAAGACACACAAGATGCAAAATACCTCCTAAACAGTCCCACAATCATAAATAAATCATATATAAACAGAAATATGGACCATCCCATTGCAAACAGAATTTCAGTACATAATTAAAATGTGCAAATTAGACAAGAAGCATCGCACTGCCTACATAAAGGAAATTGGAAAAAACGCTGGAGAAATGTCGGCTGTGCCCCGATAAAGCACCGGTTATCTGGGTGCATGGGTCCATATGGTCCATTCCTACTATGATCACGCCCAATGTAAACCTCGACCGGAGCCCAAACGTCACCCCTAGACGTCCAATCGGACCGGGCCGTATAAAACACGCAGTTTCCTGCGCTGGGATCATGCTGAGGTCCGTGGGCACAGCTGACAGCTTTCATGCAAAGTCCTTCCCAAACCGAAGGAGCTCCTACACGGATAGTCTGCATTTTGGCCCCGTCCGACACGATGGCGGAGATCACGGCAGTCCGAAGCGGAGATGAGATCCCGGCCCTGGCCTTGGATGTGTCTGAACTCGCCGTCCAGGAGAAAGCAGGACCGCGGCTGTGAAGCGGGGATAGAGGAGTGACAACGCCGCGTAGTCTCTCTGCGATCGGCCGCTCTTATACGCCCAATCGGAGCGGCAGCACTAAAGCGGCGCCGCTTCTCAATTTTAAAGGTGAGATTTCCTAAACCGTGAGATTTCTGATAACGAGGGATTTCTGTAACCGTGGGATTTCCTATACTGAGGCACCATTACAGTAAGTGTTACAGATGCCATCTGGTCCCTGTTTTTGTTAATCTCATCGGTAAATTTTGCGTAATCGTATAAAGCCTAGAAAATCCCATATTAAATAATTCGTGTATGATAAATGATGCAAATTTATCTTATTAGTAATGAAGCATAGTTAGGTGTGCTTGTTGGTCGTGCTGATTGCGCTCGTTCCTTGGCTTTCCCCACCATGTTATTTATCGCCGCTGGTTAACGATGCGTCTTATTGTTTCCTTATTGAATGTCGCCGTTTTCGTGTACACCCGGGCGCCCTTGCTGTCTGTTATCGACCCCAGCATGTCTGTGAGTCATTGTTATGTTGAGAAACTGAAAATGGTGGCCTTTCAGTGTGTCTCGCTGTCATATTTCCCCTGCCTGTAAATATATGCCGGATCCATTAATGAATTTGTGTCCAGTAATTGAAAATTCTATGTAGTCTCGGAGGGATCGGTTTTGAGTACGATAGGAAAGGCAGACACTGTGATGGATATATGAAATTGTGCCTTTCGTTATGTCCTTTCATTGTTCACCGGGGTTCTCATGGTGAAACACCCCGGACGATTGCATACATTTTACGATGATAAATTTCGCAGTATTACCCACATATAAGGCAACAATACACTGACGGTATAATACAGTAAAAAGAGCATTATTCATGATCTATTTCCCTCTTGTCACTAAAATCTCTTGCGCAAAATCTTCCGAATACCGTTGGATGCAATATAATTACTTAATTTTGTATTTAGTGCTTTGGTTTTTGTGAATTAAATGTATCACTGATTGATGTTAATGCATGTGGATAATCGATATAATGTGATTGTTAAATCGCGTTTTTAATCTCGTTTGTCTAAATTCTTGTTCGAAATCCTACAATAAGTGCAGTAATTGTGGAAATGGTGGTTTACAAATGGAAGGACCATCCCACCGGTGCTTGTCCATAAATATGAACGGAAGCTGAAAGAAAAGACTGTCATCAATACAATAAATAATTTTGTTTTGATTTTGTGTGTTTGGACCATATAGCTCTAGATACGAATTTTTATTCTGTATCACATTTACATTTATTTATTTGGCAGGCGCTTTTGTCCAGTGCGACACACAAGTGAGGCAGCTATTACATAACAAGCTTACAGCTGTCAATGTGCCAGCTTTTGTATCAGTTCTGCTGGGCTGAGCTCACAGTTATTGACCAGATAGCTTTATATATGAAAGATAGTTGTGGGTTCAATTAAGACATTCTGATGCAGTTTAAAACCTTGCGTCAGAGATCCTACACAAATATGAACCAGGTGAGAATTTCAGAAAATAGTTCCAAGTTTAATACACAAAAACACAGGGCCTCAGTACAGCCAAGCAAAGCACTTGATGGAACCAATGGTAGGCTGAGTGGACTGTCAGCTGGTGCTGTATAGCAGTATGGGATTCTGTCTATATTATTATTATTATTATTATTATTATTTAGTACTGGCTATCACTTGTATATGAGCCTTTGTATCTTGTAGGGAAATATGTTTGCAGAGAACATCGCATAACTGGCTGGCTGTGAACAAGATTGGACTGGGATTAAAAATCAGGCCTGGCCTTTTGCCCATACAGGCCAACCACACATGCATTCCTAATAAAATTTGCTGATGAAGGGAGTCTCCCATGACATATTTTGATGACCCACTGGGAAAATGTCTGGTATGCCAGATAGGTAGTGCTGTTCAATTAGTTCTGTGATACTCTTAATTCTTGCATCCTGTCTGGTTTTCTGAAGACTTTACTGTTTCACAAAGAGGATTCTCGCATATCCATGGTGTGGGCAGTTGTATTGATTATGTCTGCAGTAAGAAGGGTTGCTTTGTACTGGGATCATCTGAGTGTGGAACTGGAGGCTGATTGGGGAGCTTAGCTGAGTGAGATGTTCCCCTTTGCTTGCTTCATTCCCAATGGATCAGGCATAAGAAAGGGAGGCAGGGTATGGGGGATCTGCTTTTCCGAGGCATATTAAAGGGGATGAGATGTTTTCAGAAGTCCATAAACCACGTTCCCGGCCTTCAGCACTGGAAGTAACATCTGGGCCGCAGACACATGAAAGGACATTCCACGGTGAACCGCCCCAGTACCTCAGCAGGCTGCGATTAGCTTTAACAAGGAGGCCGATGCTGGGGACTTTGGGAAACAGAGCTGTAGGACTGGAACCCGGCACAGCTACCTTTAATGAAGCTGCTTTGAGCTCCTTGTGTCTCTGCTGAGGAGGTGACTTTGGAGTTCCTGCGGCGTTGGGATGCCACTGTGGCTGATATTTTCCTGTTCCTTCATCTTGCTATCAGAGCCAGTTCTTGGCTGTTTAACAAACATTCGATTTATTGTGCAGAGTGGCAGAAACTTTGAGTGGTGACGTGATCCATGTTAAGATAACTGAGGTCCTGAAAGGGCGGTGGGTTTTTATAATCAATCCTTTATTGTCCCCGTGGGGAAATTCCTTTTACGCCTCCCTCAACTTGCTCTGTGTAGAGCAAGCTGTCCGCAGAGGGCAGCCACCTTTTGGGGCAGCCAGGGAGCTGGGGGTTAAGGGCCTTGCTCAAGGAGCCACAGACATGCTGAGGCTAGGTTTGAACCAGAGACCTTCTGATTGCAAGCATACAGGCGTAGCCCACTGAACCACACACTACCCATCATTTATGCCTTTTATATGACAGCCCCATATAAAATGCTTTAAAGACCCCATGAAACCAAAATGTTCAAAGTTTATGGTTAGCTTTATATATGTATTACCAAATATGTGGTTCTGTCAGGTTTAGGACCACGATCCATGTCTTTCTGCAACCTTAGATTTACGATACCCTCTTATGCTCTAGTTATGTTTCTTCCAGGAAGTTGGTGGCTGCATCATGCTGCTTTTAGTCCACTAGACCGACACCAGCTAGTAGTAATCTACAGAGAGCCAATGAGTAGATCCTGTAACATTTTTCATTAAAAAGATCAATCATATCAAATTTTAAAAATTCTATTTTGCTTAACATGGCAGGTACTGTCTCAGACACAGTGAAATTGGCTCCCCAAGGCCTCTAATCCCCCCTGATTGACATATTGCTGTGGCAAACATGTGGCTCAGCTGCTTATATTCTCTTGCTCTAGGATATTCCACGTGAGTGTCCACTTTAAAGGAAACGGTCAGCTATCAGGTGAAACTTTGGTCTTTGTTGCCTTTTCAGCTCTTTTCATTTTAAATTTGTTTAAAACCTTGTTATGTATTTTTTTGCAATTATTTATCCCTTGAAATGTCCTTCTGTCCTGCAGTTTCATGTCAGTTACTACATGGAAATTAATTGAAATTATTTTTAAATGATAGCCTTGGTTGTATCAGCACCACAGGTGAAATTTGACCTTTGTGATGTCATTCAGCTGAAGGCCTTTGTGCACTGTGTGTGCTTATTAATGTGTCGTGCCAGGCAAACATGGCTCCTCAGCGTAAGCAGCGTCACTGGAGCTGGAGAATCCTACCAGCTGCTCATAACAGGCTGATATGTCCCAGCCCCCACCACTAGCCCTTCGGCACCCCGGCCGTAGCCCAAACCTGGGTAGTCTGCGGATTCTTCCGCTGTCTCCCCAGTCCACTGCTCTCCCTTACTGAATATCATTAATGCCAGGTCTAGTTCCTTAACAGATGCCTTTTTAAAAACATGTAATTATGCCGTTTTTACTTACTTATATGACGGTGTTGTTCACAGTGGCAGTGAAGGTTAAGTACGTTACCTGTGAGTCCAGTGGCATTGTACCTTTTGGGCAGAGAGCCTGAAGGCCTCGTTTTTAACCCCAGGGTTACCTGCTGGCCCTACTTTACAGGAAGCAACTTAGCCCAATAGTAGCCGACTGAATGTCATGGCAGCTACTTCCTGAGGAATCCCATGTTAAGAGTGTGTATTTCTCCTTTCTGTGATGATCTGCCCACATCATCATGTAATGATCTCCAAATGGACTGTGCAGGTCAGCATTTTAAGGCGTTTCTGGCTGCCTGAGCTTCGGACTCAAGGACATTAAAGTCCTTCATTAAACCGCCTAGGATGAGGCTTGCCGATCTGTGTCCATGAAAGCTCCTTCTGGCATGGTTCCTAGACGTGCATCTCCAGTAACTCGGAAGTGCTGGATATGAGTCTAGGTTCAGAGAGAATCATGATTCTTTACATGCTGCTAGGCTGACATGTCCTTGCATGTGGGTAAGGCAGGTATGCTCCCAAACATGACTAATACTGGGAGAAACACCAGGATAAAAATAATGACTGCTTCACCTGCAATGTTAGTGCAGTTATCTGGCTGGTGTAGTTGTCTGAATCCTATTCTGTTTTTCTTTATATACAGAGAAATGCTGCTCAGACTATAGGTGGCACTGTGTAATATTACCGAATCTGGCTCAGCTTTTACTTCTGTTTTAAAAATGCCCAGTTTAAAAAAAAAAAAAAAAACTGGTCAAATGTCTGTATGTAACTTGTCATTTATAAATTGTTTTTTATATGAGCAAGGAATAATTAGGTATAGAATCATTGATTATTTGAATATGGTAAATATTTTATATTTTACTGACATGCCATCCACAGTGTCCCCTGCCGCATGCCCTGTGTTGCTTGGCATAGACTGCAGGGTGTGCCTGAGCCTACACTGGATGATTGGTTGGAAGATGGGGAGGTGGGGGCTTGTTTTTATCTATAATATTTTAAATGGGGAAAGTATTTAAAAATGCAAATATTGCAAATTATATAAAATCTTATTATATAAGATTTTAAGTAGAGTGATTCTGTTTCAACATGAAATTCATTTCAATCAGCGTGATAATCAGGTCTGTGTTAGCAGGATTTGTCAGAGTAGATCACCATCTCCACTGCTCCAATGGGATGAGTATATATGTATAAACTGGCTGTTAGAAATGGTCAGGCGGCGCGTTTACACATTCGGGGGCAGAGAGCCATGGGACCTGTTCTCTCAGGTGGAAGGCAAGGAGGGAGGGCCAGGCTTGGGGGATGGGCTATGCTTACTGTGGGTGCTGTCATCCTCCCATGACATTGTTGAATGATCTTTGCTTAGATGTTTACAGATTGGAAGAACAGAATGATTAGTACAATGTTAAAAACAACCATAAAGCAGTATATAGCATATACTGATATTATGTCAGCCCTGCGTTCCAAAGTAAGATGGGACGAATGAATCCTGTTTTTCTATACACCATGTCAAGAGTCTGTTTGATTATGTGCCTCTCAGAAAAGGTGTCTTGCAGGTTTGCTGATGTCTTGGCCCTTATCTCATGTCTTCCTTTTTAATGCAAACACAGTAATGTTGTCTGTTTCATCAAATGCCCAAAAGCACTGCTAGCAGTTCATTTAGTGTTATCCTACTCCCTACTCTCAAGCTGACCAGGTGATGTCTGCGCTTCATTCAGTTTTAACATTCATAAAGGTATGTGATTGACAAAGCTTACAAAATGTTAAGCTGGCCATTCTCTAGTTTAACATTCACTAAGGTATGTGATTGGCTAGTCTAGTGGATATTTCAGTTTACCCTCCTTCAGCTTTATCATCTTGCATTAGTCATCTGTACTGATCCAGATTTGACTTAAACTTGAGTACATATGCGTTGATTATGAACATGCATACATCTGTATGAGGATCGTGCAGCTGTAGGTTGACCTTGCTTCAGCCTGCTGCTCATATTTCCATGCAGCTTCCTGGTTCACGTTACGGGTCGTGCTGTAGCGTGAAGGTTAATCTGGCATTCAGATGCCATGTCTGTATGAATGGTACCATAAATGACAAACAAGTACAAGAGCTCAGCATGATGGCTCACCTTTCAATCACCGTTTTCATCTTTAAACTTGCAAATATCACCAAGTACACTAGGACCCCAGAGACCCTGAGCGAAGAGCTGAAGTATCTGTTTATTTTGGCCCATGATTTGTGACCAAATGTTTTTAGCACTTTCCATTGGCATTTCTGGCCGAATATGCTCTATCGCAGACTCAGAATAGTTGGGCTTTCGTACTATGACCCAAAAGCAATAGTGGAACAGACTGGATTTTGTTTATTTTCATTTCATTTTTCATCCTAGTGTCCAGGGTGGTAATATCTTTAGCTCATTTCCACGTAGTCAGGAACCTAGATGGTTGGGCAGCGTCTTACTGAGCACAGATGGTGACTTAACCATAAATGGGTGATAACAGTGCCTGGGAATCCATAGCAATAACAGTGGCTTAAGGTTCTGAGTGCCCCTCCCCAAGCCGTGCAGCGGGATATTATGGGATTTTAGCTGACTGGGAGAAAAGCATGATATGTGTATTTAATGGATAAACAGAGGAAGATGTATGTGCACCATATGTTTTGAAGATACTTGTCAGTCTCACAGTTGTTCACATTGATGTTTTCTGGCAGCTTTTATTTGTTTAGCGTAAGGTTTAATGGGGAGTACCTGTGTAAAACGGCACAATGGTTTCTCTAAATATATTCTCAAGGCCATTTTTCCTTTGGCAATGTCCTGCTTGCCCTCACTCATCACTGGGAGCTGAGTAACTCGAACATGACCTTGTGTAAGCCCCCTAATGCTTCATAGACATGCTGGCTCTGACATCAACATGGCTGCCTGTCTGTTTGCAAGCAGTGCATAGCTTACTGGTGAGGTAAGGAGGATGGAGCTGAATGAGGAACATTGCATGAGTCAAATGGCAGTTTTATTAGTGATTTTTGAAGTTACCGCCTAGCAACACGTTTAACAAATTTTGCTGTTAGGTGTCACACTCTAGTGCTGATATCAGACCTTTTGGAGGAAATGCTGAACTGGTTCCCATGTGAAAGCAGGCCTGACCCAGTGCACCTGGGATTGTTTAACTGGGCTTGGAGGACAGCTATGTGTTTTAAAGGTAACAGGGCAGTGATTGGTCAGAGCTGAAGATCCAAAGACTCACCCTGATGAAACTCTTCAATAAACTACCAGTAAGAATGTCAGAATGAAATGGGGGTCATGGTAGCATATAGATATCTATGTTAAATGGTTATATTTGAACTTGTTTTATATATTAACCTAGAATAAGCAATAAATCCTATTTTTTTTATTAACACAATTAAAACTTCTTTCATTACTGCGTCTTCCCACTGCTTATCCAGTATAACCTGGTGCTTATCCCAGGCAGCACTGGGCTGAGGAGACACCAGATGGAATCCCAGGCCATTAGAGGAGACGCGCACTCACATACTCATAATGGGCAATTTAGGGACGTCTATTAGCTTAACCGGATGTAGTTGGTATCAATTGGAGTACAATTTATATCTCCCCGCCATCATAGCATCCATTATCCCGACTAGCAGAAGGAAGTAGCCTAGGGTACACTCCTGGTGGGGTGCCAGTCCATCACAAGGCACATGGAGACACGCTGCCTTATTGATTAATATTAGCAGCTTGTGATGTTACTAGGAGTGGATGCAGAACAGGAAGTCTCTTCTAGCTGTGTGAGGTGCCCTTTCTCACTCTATCCAGCTTGCTTCTTGTCTGTGGTGTGTAGAGGACACACCTAGTCTCTCCCAATGGGAAGGACTGAGCCCACTTTGAGAGGCTCTCTGAATGTGCTTGTCAGTGAAGGTTACCTCATTCAAATGTCTCCTCACCAGAAGTCACCTCTTTTCATACATTTCAAACCAATGCATTTACATTTACATTTACAACATTTAGCAGATTATCTTTTCCAGAGCGACTTACACCCAGTGCTTTGTAGTTCTTCGATCTATAAGCTAGACCTAAAATCAGCAACTGTCATCATGATCAAGTTAGCGCTAAGTATGTTTTATATTAAGAAAAACCTTGTCAGGAAAAAGCAGTGCACAGGAAAAAAAAAAAATTATTATATATATATATATATATATATAAACACTGGTAACTTCAGGGATGTGTACAGGGGTGGGGCCGCAATGACCTGCCCGTGGCTGAAAGCTGATTGGCCACCAGAATGCCCTCTTCCCTGTCACTCACTGATTCAAATCATACCATTGAGTAATGATAATGTTGGCCTCTCGTATGCCCCCCACTTTAAAAATAGTCTTAACTTGTAGCCATTCAAGCTAAAATTTATAACAGGTTAAATAATCTCTGTATCTATATCCATGTGTCTGGAATGGAAAAAGATTGTGAGTGAGACCTGTGCTTCGAAAGGTCTGCTTCTGGTCCAGGTTTTGAGGTCGTCTCCTCATTCTCCTGATCTGAGGAGCAGCAGTTGAGTCTTTGTGGGCTAGGGGGTGTCTATGGTTTTGTGGGCCCCTGTGTTGGCGTGGGAGGGGCCTGTCGGGCCGCATTACTCCAGTTACTTATGGGAATTGGATCAGTCCAGTTCTCCATAGATAAACGTTGTGTAATTCCTTGAGCGGTGTGAGATACATCTTGCAGATGTTTCTTTTCCGGTACATTACAATCCATTTACAAGTTTTCTGGCTTGCTGATATCCAAGGTCGTGACCTGTTACGACTGCTCCCTTTGCTCACTGTGTTTTGTGATTGGAAGCTGCTGAGCTGAGAGATGGTTCCGGATCTTGGAGACAAATGAGGGATTTTGTTGTGGGTAGGTCGGTCAGGGAATTGGCAGCTGCTGGATGGAATCCACTGTGTTCTCATACTGCAGTTGGGGAGACGAAAGCCAACTGCTATAGAACGAAACAGCCATTGTAGAAATTCTCACCACTCTGAACCTTCAAGATGAAACCTTTTGGATCTGCTTAAGCCATGTATTTTGCTGCTAGATTGTTGGCAGGTTCTGATTCTGAACAATAGTCTTTTGCTTTTCCATAATTATCTGGAATATAACTCCTCATTCACATGTATGTAACACACCAGTAACCCCCCAGTGCTGCTGTCATACTTTTTCTTAAAGCACATAAAATCATATTTCCTGTATTCTGGTTTTTCTGCTTTGATTTTGCTTATGATTTTGACTCACTTCAGCAATGCAACCAAAATGTCTGTATAATTGAAGATTATTTTGAAGAACTGTTTCGTAATCTAAAAGCTAAGATGATATTGAATGAAAAGTGTGTGTGTGTGTGTGTGTGTGTGTGTATGTATATATGTATGTGTATATATATATATATACATACACTGAACAAAAATATAAACGCAACACTCTTGTTTTTGCTCCCATTTTTCATGAGATGGAC
>JAODUD010000062.1:28610709-28621292 GCA_026784285.1 Stomatorhinus walkeri
TGTGTGTGTGTGTGTGTGTGTGTGTGTGTGTGTATATTTATTTTTCATAAATTTCATAAGTAGGGGGTTGCAATACAACCAAATATACAGAAAATTTGTATAGGCCTATATGACATCATAACTTGACATCCTAGTTAGGCCTGTCGTGATAAACAATAAATCAATGAATTGCACAATAATTAAAATGAGGTTGATAATTTTTCCATTAACAATTCTATGAACATTAATAAAACGGCTCTTGAACAGGAGCCGGCTCTCACCGTTCACTAAAAAGAGCCGTCTCATTCGCGAACGACACATCACTAGTAATGAGGCGTAACCCTCGTGTCAGTGGGCTCTTTGTCCGTCAGCTTCCGCCTTCATGGAAATGCAGTTCGCTAATTTCTAGTCTCTGAAAAAATGGCATTGGTTTATACATGGACTTACTCAAACTTATGATCAACGCTTTTAACTATGAACATCCCTTGTTATTCTAGCGGAGTAAGTTATATATGTGCTTAAATAGACATTGCGTCAATCTGTGTTTGCTATTTTTAGTGTCAAACAGAAACACGGGAACAGGAGAGGTTGCTGCATCCACGAAGAAGCACAGCAAACATCATAGTGTAAAAGTATGGCAGCACTAGTAATTCTAATGAAAGCTTATTCCAATATTCAGATTTGTGTTATAAAGACGCATCAAAGCTTATGATAAACATATAATAAAACGAGCCACGGAGATGCTGCAGCGAACGCTTTCAGACAAATGTTGTGAAAATATGCTGTATAAATAAAATTGAAAATTTAGGTACAGTATTATACTGCATTATATAGCATATTTTAATTATACACAGTTCAGTAATTCAATTTGTACAGTACTGTAATTTGAAAAGTGTTTGAAACGGTTATAGGCCTACTGTATTTTGCATTCAAAATTAGTGATGCTGTCTGTTTTATTACCTATCATTCATGTAAGAAATATACACGTGTCTGAGACATGATGAAAAAATCGATGATGATGATCATCCGATGATAATTATCAATTTTGCCTAGGCAGACGTGTTCACTGTAAGCGGTAAAGTAAAATGTGGCTATAAATTATATGAAATGTGAGTAAAAATATGTTGGATTTGCCGACTTTCCCAGCGGTGTGCGTGGAAACTTAAAACTCGATTGTAGTTTTAGGAAGTGATGCACTTAGGAAATTATTATTACTCTTTTTTTCAGTTTCTGAAACACAAGTTTATCTTTTCTTGTGCTCATAGTTATTCAGACTAGTGATGGCCGATTCCCTAATGAATTGTTCCTTTTAACTCGATTTTTTAGTGAACGGGTTGAACCAATTCGTAAGTCTGAACGAATCGACTTTTAAAATTATTTAAAAATATTTTTAAAACTGACCTTTGGCTATTCAACATCCAAAAGCATTTCCCGCGATTTCGGATTTATTTTTAATGTTTTGTCTATGCTTGTCTTGTCACTTTTTGGTTTATTCTTATGTTCTTCACTTACATTCATCACTTTTGCGTTCGTAGACTTCCGTCTGGTGAGAACACCCGAACGGCTGAGTACCTGGTCTCTAACTCGCAGACTTCAAAAAACCCGAGAGAACTAATCAAGACATTCGGGTTTCAACATCTCGGTCGGTGAATCAAACGAACGGTTTATGGACCGATCCAAAGAGCCATTGTGGCGTGGAAATGCGGTTATGCTGATGAATAGCGTAAAATAAATAGGCTATATAATCATTTAAATAACGCACTTATTGCATTTGGCGTTTATACAACTGTTTGTACAGCTTATTGTATGACTGCCTACAGCATTATTACTTTGTCATGTCCATTTCAAGGGTCTAATTTGTCGCACGTCTTTTCTTGTGTTAAAATGAAAGTGCAAATGTGTCCTATTTCTCCAGCAAAATTGCTGCAATGACCAAATTGAATGCAATCAACAATGTGAAAACAAATAGGCTACTTAAAGAAGGCATATGTCCTGTAATAAATATTTTATTTGTATTATTATTATTATTATTATTATTATTATTTATTATACCTGTGGTTCAGTCACTAATACTCGTTCAATATATGCTTGCAGATATTTTTAAAACAAATTATCACAAGTATAGGCCTATATTTTATAATTAGTACCACAAACTGACAAATAAAACACTTTTTAATTAAAATGCCTTCGAATTTATTTATACACTTTTTCTGTAGAAATATGAGTTAGACTCCAGTTGCTGTATTAGTCTATTGATATACACTCTCAGAAACTCCCCGAGAGTCCATTCGATGAACGAATCGAACTTACGGGTTTTTGGACACTCGGTCGGTGACTCAAACGAACGGTTCGTGAACCGATCCCAAGAGCCCTCGTGGCGTTTACTGCATTAAACGCTGTTAAAAGGAATAAAATAAACGCAGCTCTTCATCATTTATTACAACAGTAAATTATTGCATTTCTGTATAATAAAACTATATGTCTTTCATCAAAGAACAAACTAAGATATTTAACTTTGATGTTTACACATCAACGTATGCAAGTTTACTCATGCTCATTGTATGTGTATGTGATTGTATTGGTAATATTGCAGTTGTTGTTAACTGTGATGTAGTCCTTGATACTCATGCACATGAATTTGGCTTAAGTAAAGAAAATAACTATATATAGGCCCTACTCGCGTTTGTATTCAGCATCGACGCCTTTTGTGCTTTTTATACCTTGTTTATTTATTGTAAATAGTCAAGCTGAACATTTTTGTTTAACACCAGCGCTATCTTTCAGTCAAATAACGTAACCTTGAGACTTATTATCTGATCCCATGATTCGTTGAGTCATATGGTCTGGCGGAAAAAAAGACGGGGAAAAAAGTGAATCATAGAATCTGTTTTAGAATCGATCCACTACAATGGATATTTCGAAATAATCGAATCAGTTAATTGAGGGTATTTCGCATTGGCGGATATGACGTCATTGCGATATTGTTTGTCGCAGTAATTCCTGGGACAATTTATTGTCCAGCAAAATTTATCGTAACAAGCCTAATCATAGTTATGGCTGGCTTCTATTGGGTGAGCGGGACATGCATCAGTGGCTTAATATGTGCAGATTTGAAAGGCTGACAGGATGCTGTATCCCTGATAGGGTATTTAGAACATAACTCAGGGGCTCTTCGGGGGTTGGCAGGGGCAGATACTTTGGGGGGGCTGCAATGGCAGAGACTGGTGTGGGTGGGGACAAAGGCATGCTGTATTGGGGAAGGAAGGAGAGAGGGAGGCCCTGAGGGCAAGTGGAGGATACAGCAGACGTGTGTTGTTCAGGTGTTTGTTCAGAGTCCTTCTGAAGCCCATGTAGCAGCATGCAGTAGCAAATAGGGGGCATGCATTTGTCAAATGAAATCATGCACATATGTTTGGAATGGTGTAGTATTTTCATGGGAGCAAGACTGGAATACTGTGTATATACATGTATGAATAGGTTAGACACAGCCTTCTGTTAAATGAATTGTGGTAAACACCACAATTCCAGAATCTCTCCTGACCCTGCTAATTACTGGATAGGACCTCTATCTGGCCTTGTCTGTCTGCCACTGGCTTCCCCTGTAATGCTCACAGCTCTGGAGAAGTTGCTTTGCTTGGCTTGCAGCTTGGTCCTGTGATGCTCACCCATCTACGTGCGAGCTTACATCGAGGAACAAATCTGCTTTTGAAAGAGTCCTCACTGCCTTTAGTGTGTCTGGTCATACAGGTTCACCTGTGTTTGGGTGGGTTAATCATGCCCTGCAGAAGAATGGATACACAATGAAAATATGGCAGCCCTGTATGAGAGTGATCAGGTGATAAAGATTTTGATTATTCCGGCAGTGTCAAATAGCATTGTTTACATGTAGTGTTGCCATTCTAACTTCTTCCTCCAAACCATTTAACATTCTCCTCTTCATCAATTTCCTGATCTTCATATGAGGCTGACAGTTTATTCAGTTTCAGAATCGATGGCCCTCTTCACCTATGGCCAGTGAACTCACACGCAGTCCGTTTGCTGTAGAGCAAAGCTAATTGAAATGGTGTTTCAGTAGTTGGGGTGAAGCTCTGGATAGTTTTTATTTTCATTTATATGGAGATCTCAATTTTTGGTTGAGGGACTGGATTTGTATTTACAGTTACAGCGTGAATTCCTCTTCTCTCATGTAATTAACCTGCTGCTCAGTCCTAGGTGGGAAGCATCTACTGAGAAGTATAACTTTTGTATATGACAGGGCTGACCCCAAGGCTGACCCCAAACATTGATGATAAGCCCCCCTGTACACGATCTTAGTACTGCCTACTCGGGCTTTGATTGGTCGAGAGAATGCTCCTTTTGCTTCCCAGTAGACATACATATTTCATTCTAACTCTGGGTATATCTTCCTCGTGACACATGAATAACACAATACACATTCAGGGTGTGGGGTGATTTTGTATATAATTTGAATACCCATTTGTTGTCTATCTGGCAAGGGCCTGGCTTTGTTTTGTAGTTCCTTTTTTGCTATTGTTCTACAAAGACTTATGCCAGCATCATGATGAAATGATACTTCCTTAATTTGTTGGCTCTCCTCCTGTCACACAATATCTGCACTTTCTCCCTGTTTAAGGACCTCACAATGATGTCATTATGTTTGAACGTGGCCAGCAAAATTGTTTTGGCGCTACTTTAACCTTGTGGGAAATTTCTCCATATTTACGTTACATTAGACTGTCAATGAGTAAATGCTTCACCGTGAGCCACCGGCCTATTGCAACAACATTACTGTAATTATGTTGTTTTGCATGCCTGTGTCTAAGTTTCAGAATAATAACAAACCTAGCCCAGCCTGCTTATGAGGATCAGACCTGCTTTTACATGGCGCACCTCTCTGTAAAGAACACCGAATCCCTATGTGCTGAATCCCCAGTCAGAACTATGTGAGATTATGAATAGGTGAAGAAGCTCTGCTCTAGGGTTTGATGATACTGTTTTTTAGTACATGTCCTTGTTTTCATTTGGAGTTTATTTCTACACTGCTCTGGAAGGACAGCTCTTTCTAGGTCTTTTGTTGTTTGTCATACATCTGTATCCATTCTTCTCTTTTTAGAGGGTCCACATTGTTGGAGAGGGGCCTCTTGCTAGGATAATGTTTATTCCCTCTCTCATTGAATGCCAATGGCTTATAAATGTAAACCTTCTGTTCATACACTATATGACATCTAAATCCATAGGCCTCAGTTTGGAGTTGGTCCCCCCTTAGAAGCTGTAACAACTACCACTCTTCTGAGAAGGCTTTCCACAAGATATTTTCTTTTTGTTATGCCCATCAAGACATTTTGGACAATTCTATGCTTCCAGCTCTAAGGGAAATGGGAAGGCCCTTTTCTGTTCCAACATGACTGTGCCCCAGTGCACAAAGCAAGGTCCATAAATGCGTGGTTGGATGAATTTGGTGTGGAACAATTTGATTGGCTTGCACAGAGCCCTGACTTCAACTCCATCGAATGCCTTTGGAATGAACTAGAACAGAGATCACGAGCCAGGCCTTCAGGTCCAACATCAGTGCCTGAACTCACAAATGCTGTTCTGGACGAATGGGCACAAATTTCCACAGACACACTCCAAAATGTTGTAGAAAGCCTTCCCAAAAGCGTGGCAGCTGTTATAGCTGCAAAGAGGGAACAAACTCCATATTGATGCCTATGGATTTAAAATGGGATGTCATTAAAATTATTGTGGGTGTAATGGCCAGGTGTCCCAATACTTTTATCCATACAGTGTATCTTGATATGTTTCCTGGCCTGCTGTTCATGCATAAAACTCTGCATTTCTCTTATGTCTGGCCACCATCCCCTGGTGCAGGTACGGAGATGTTGGAACCTGGAAGCTGTAGCTGATTGGACTGACTGACAGAGTGGGCTCTAGGCGGGAAGGTTGTGCCTCCTCACCATGGGAGACGGGGGCCTGGGTGCCAGGGGTGAGGGGCTGAACCACTCCCATGTCCTGTTTGACCGCTTCGTCCAGGCCTCCACCTGCAAGGGCACTCTCAAGGCCTTTCAGGAGCTGTGCGATTTCCTGGACCTCAAGCCCAGCGAGTACCGCATCTTTTATCACAAGCTAAAGTCCAGACTCAACTATTGGAAGGCCAAGGCCCTCTGGGCCAAATTAGATAAACGGGCCTCTCACAAGGACTACAAGAAGGGTCGTGCGTGTGCCAACTCCAGGGTAAGTGGTCTGCATCATCTGCTCATTTTTCATCCTTTATCATATCATGTTTTAGCAGTTAATTAGCAGATAATTGTAACACCCAGTTCTAATAATCTGTGTTACCGTATTGTTATGACATTTCATGTTTATCTGTGAATTGGTAACTTTTTTTATCCTTATGTTTTTAATGCTATACCCTAGTATTTCACATTCTAAGCATTTTACCTTTGGGCTGGGGCATCATTATAGTGCGTAATGCATATGATTGTGTATGAGTATGCAACTAAAACCTTGCTTAAAAACCCACTTAAAGCTCAGAAAGGGGGTGTGATTGGTCATGCTGATTCTTTATTCTCAACTGATGAAATCATGGAATAGACTGCATCATAACTAAATCACAATAAATTTAATCACTCAACAGATGTGTTTTAACTATTATGGAATTGCTATATATATATATTTTTTTTTTTTCCTTTTTAACCCCCTTTTACCAGTACCAATGAACTAGCCTATAATTGGCTCTTACAGACTGTACTAGGTAGTCTTTTGGTCAATTGATTGTAATACTTAGTTTAGCTGTTCCTATGAAGACTCGAACCCACCCCTGTTTCCATCAGTACGTGCCTCTGCTTGGCTTGCCAACAGTGCCTGATCATTGGCGCGGGGCCATGCGGCTTGAGGACGGCCATCGAACTGGGCTTCCTGGGGGCCAAGGTGGTCCTTCTCGAGAAGAGAGATGCCTTCTCACGCAACAATGTACTGCACCTCTGGCCCTTTACCATCCAGGACTTGCGTGGCCTTGGGGCCAAGAAGTTCTATGGGAAGTTCTGTGCTGGTTCCATCGATCACATCAGTAAGTCTTTTTCATTTGGCTAAGCATTTTCATTTACACATCAAACCGGTGCCATTTTGCATCTAGCTGAGGCAGAGGTTGCTGGGATTGCTGCACTGAGAGAGAGTGGTTTAAATGTGGGTGTAAATTTGGGTTTTTTTGTGTTTTTTGGCCTCCCAAGAGCAACTTCACTTTATTTTAGCTTTAAATGGTTCAGTAAGAAGTTATTCTCTGGTAAGTAATAGTTAATTTGGTTATTTTAAAAGTTAAGTTTTTAGGTTTTTATCTCTCTGGCCCCTATTTGATAATTAAAAAGTTCAGTTTCAACATAAGTGTTAACCTTCTGGGGACGAGGGCATCGTCCACGTTGACTAAATCCGTAATCTGTCTTCTTTTCAAAATGTCCTTTGTTTGAAGTATGACATTTTTTTTTTATTAGGTTAAATATGCAAAAAGTAAACCATGTCACCTTACTTTGTTTTACCTGCATCGGGGGCGTGTAGTGCCCCCCTCGCTATTTGCATTCAAAATAGCCACATTACCGCATTTTACCATCGCTTCGCATGGTAAATTGATGAACAACGCAACGGTGAAACGTGATCCAGATGCATCCTCCCCATCAGCACCATGAATGGGGGGGGGAGGATGTGGCCAGGTGTGAATGGGTCATGCGTACACATGATTCATGGCATGATCCTACATATTCAATGAAAGGAACCATAAATAGTGACATGAGTTCGGTTTTTTTTTGTTTATTTATCCAACTGAATGTTGCAACTACACCATTTAGTCATCTTCATGTAGCCAAGACTTTGCTGATCAGATATCTTGGATCAAAGCAAACTTCCATCATTGCTTGCTATATACTTTTATAATGTTTCTGCAAGTGTTCCAAACTGCATTTTGCAATGTCTGTACTCTGATGTCAAATTACAAACTTGATAAATCGGACATATTTACAAAGTACACTTTAAAGATAAAGGTAAAGATGAGATTATTGCCAAAACAAATATATAAGAAATTATTTATTTACCATGAATTAAGTTTATTGAATGAAATGTGTGATCATGCCCCAGTCAGTGAAAGTGTCTTCCCTACCCCTAAACCCCAGAGGGTTAACCATACGTTAATTAAATCAACTAAAGAGTTTAATACTGTATATAAATATGCTGGGCTGGAAGTGTGTACACCACAAATGGGGAGGGGGAGGAAATGAAGAACAGAGAGGTCGAGAGAGCTTGGTGACCGTAGGTCATAGGCGTATTAAAGGACATACACACTTTGCAGAGGTAGCATCACCTGAACTGACCATGTCAAACCGCTTTCAGGTGCTTCCAGCCCAATTATACTCCCAAATTGACTAAGGGGGGACATGACATAGGTATGTAACATTATAACAGGTCTGAATGCTATTCAACCAAATAATTACTTCAATGTTAGTTCAAATACAAGAACTCATGGCCATAGGTGGAAATTAACGGGAGAACGTTTTAAACTGAATTTGAGAGAGTACTTCTTTACACAGAGTGTAGTTAGAATATGGAATAGTCTTCCTGTTGGTGTCATTGAAGTTAAAATTTTGAATTCCTTTAGAGCTACATAAGAATTTAACAACTCTGAGCTATTAGTTGAGTTCTCCCCAAACAAGTTTTATGAGCCCAATGGCCTCCTCTCATTGGTAAATTTCTTGTGTTCTTATTTTTATTCTGAAGAGGACATAAGCAGTTACCTTATTATATGATTAGTAGTGATTGTTTATTAATACCTTACTAGTTAAACATGTGACTGGTAGTGATTTGAGATATGTCACGTGGGTCGGCCTGCTATATAGAGTTGAGGACAAAATTACTAGCCCCCCCTATGAAAATCTCATTGTTTTGAAAATATTTCCCAAGTGCTGTTAAATAGAGCAAATAGTATTTAATATGGCGTTTTTTAGTGGGTTTTATTTTGAAAATATGCCACAGAAACCAAAAACTACCATAGTCAAAATTATTAGCCCTCCGGATATCAAAAGTCAATTGTGTATCCTTTTTGTTGGATAACAGCCTACAGTCGTTTGTTGTAGTTTTCAACAAGTCTTTGACAGGTCATCTGTGGAATCCCAGCCCATACTTCTTTGGTATATCTTTCAAGCTCCTCCAGATTTGATGGCCTTCTGGCATGGACCTTCTTCTTTAGTTTTCTATTGTTTCAGATTTTCTATTGTATTTTAGTCAGGGCTTTGTGCAGGCCACTCCATTACGTTCACTTTGGTCTTCTGGAGATAGTTCTTCACCAGGAGAGACGTATGATTGGGATCGTTGTCGTGTTGGAAGACAAAGCGACGACACAGACCCAGTTTTGCTGCTGACTGCTTAAGGTTTTCTTTAAGATCTCCACATATTCATATTCATGTTCATAATTCCTTTCATCTTGGCATGTTTTCCAGTTCCTGATGCACTGAAGCATCCCCACAGCATAATCCTTCCACCACCATGTTTCATCGTGGGGACGATGTTGTTTGGATTATATGCCTCTCTCTTCCTTCTCCAAACATATGCAGTGTCTCTATGGCCAAAGAGCTCTAGTTTAGTCTCATCTGACCATAGGACATGTTTCCATCTTTGCATCATCTTTCTCCAGGTTGTGCTGAGCATACTTTAGTCTGGCTTGAAGGTGTCTCTCTTGTAAAAGTGGAGTCCCTCTGTAGGGAGGTCTGTAACCTCGAAGACCATTCCTTTACAGAGCTCTAGCGATGGTCTTCTTTGAGACCACAATCCCAGACTTGGCCAAGTCATTCTTTAGTGTCTTGGCAGTTGTTCTTTCGCTTCCTACCTCTGCCAGGCTTGTCCTGTACTGTGTGGCTCTATTTGAATTTCTGGGTTATACTTCTCACTCCAGTTCTTGACATTTGGAAGCACTGTGATAACTTTGTATATCCTTCTCCTTCATTGTGTGCATCAACAGTTCTCAGCTGATTTAATTTGTATTTGGCATGGTGCTTTCTCAAACAACAGATGAATGACCCTTACTGAGGATTTTACACTAATTTTATACCTTCACTTTTCACTTAATTGTTAAGTTAAATCACCTGTGAAGTTAGAGCACATTGTTATACATAAGTGGCTTGTACAATGGCTCAATAAATTAATTTCTTAAAGGGGGGTAATAATATTGTCCCTGGACATTTTTGTTTTTTTTCCCTGAAATAATTCTGCTATTGTGTGCAAATATAAATAATTTATTCCTTCTAAAGAAAATTAATATGTTCAGAAATGCTACGTTGAAAATTCCTTGCTTTGTTGAAAATGCACTTTGGAAAATCTTGAAGAAACTTTCATCCAAATTTCATAGGAGGGGCTAATGATTTTGTCCTCAAATGTACCACCCAGTTGCTACTGATGGGGAACCAACCAAGTGTCCAATCTGTATCCACTGTTGAATTAGGCAGTATTGTTATACTGATAAGAACACAAGAACTACACAAACAAGAGGAGGCTATTCGGCCCATCAAGCTCGCTTGGGGAGAACTTAATAGCTCAGAGTTGTTAAAATCTTATCTAGCTCTGATTTAAAG
>JAODUD010000062.1:28651020-28671743 GCA_026784285.1 Stomatorhinus walkeri
TCTCGTACCAGGCTGGCCTTGTCTCAGGCCCTCCCTGGACTTTAAGTTTTGTAATCAGTCCCAGGTGTGATCCTACAATGGCAACAAAGGATGGAAATGGCAGCTGCAGAAGACACTTGATTTTGTGAACAAAGTAACTGTTAAAAGCATTTAACTGTTTTTCAAGCTTCCCAGTTACTTAGTGGTGGCACATCAAAGGCCAGCTCTTGTGAACCAGATTACATCGAGACAAGTTAGAAAGTTGGGCTCTTCATAAATGTTTTTGAAGAGGTATGGATTGTGTGTAGGGAGTTTAGCGATTTTAGAGGTTGGGGTGTGTGAGAGAAATAGGGATTAGATGGGGGGAGGGGTGACAAGGTCCCTGGGGGAATACATTGCTGCTGTTCTGACAGCATCTTGTTTATTTAGTTTTGAGCTTCATGACTGTAGATGACCATGAAACATGGATGACATGTATATTGTTCATTAACCTACTGAGACCCCTTTTCAGGGATTTTTCCTGAAAAATCAAAGAAATAACACAATAACGTCTTCCACAGAGGAGATTCCATCAGATACAGAGACCGAAGTTCATTCACAGCAGTTTCCAGAAGAAAAGCTGTCATTGGCAGATGAGGAAAGCTACAGGGGTGACACATCACCCTCTGATCATGGTATTTTTTAACTGTGATTAGTCTTGTGATCCTGCTTCCTACCTTGACTTCATCATTAAATTCTCTTTATAATATATTTTGTTGACAACATTACTGAGCTTTTAGGTTTGCTGAAGCCATTCGTAAGCTTTATTAAGCTCATCTCGCAACGATACTTGGCAGGAACTCCTGTTTCTCACTTTTTATAGAGCAACCAGCTCAGCCAGTCTGTCTCAGGCTGTTTGTTGGTGATGGTCTGGTTTCTCCCCTTAAAGATACTCAGGAGCCTGAAGCACAGGTATAAATCATTACTTTCATACATCCATTTCTGCTCTTAATCATTCAGTACTTGAGCAAGTGGGAGTTAAACTCTGTTTATCCTCCAGGTCACCCAGAAGGCTCAAACTCCTGCCTTGGTTAAGTCCCCAGATTTGCACTTCTCAGAACCATTAGTTGGAGAGGAAGTCAAGCCAAAGGTGAACTCTCCTGTCCTGGATACTAAGAGTCCCATGTCATCAGTTTCCCCCATTTGCTCTCAGCCGGTTTCACTGCCAGAAACGGTTGCTCCAGAATCCTCAGTGAGCAATGGCCAGCCCTGTCCCTGCTCCTCTGCAGGGAATGCACTCTCACCAATATGCACCCGGCCACTTCTCTGCAACAAACCGGCAGCGAGCCTCTCCAACTCCCCAGAGCGAACCAAAGCCTCATCTTCAGTGACATCCAGACTTTCCAAACCCATTCCTACAAAGGCTTTGCCTGAGCTTCTGAAGCCGTTGGGCTTCATGGAAGAAATGCCTGTGAAGAAGACAGACATCATTGAGGAGTTTTGGTTGAAGAGTGCAGAGATCAGGAGGAGCCTAGGTCTCACTCCACTGGAGAGGAGCAGAGTCCCAGAAAACGTTGTGAAGGCCCATACCCCTGACTCCTCTTCACCTAAGTCATATACCCCTGAGGACCTGTCAGAGGATCTGAGGCCCCCGTTCATTGGCCGGGCCATCATCCGAAGGCTAAATATCACTGTGGAGGGGCAGGTCATCACACCCGTGGACAAGGAGCCCAAAAGCACTGGTTCTGAGAGAAGGGACCTCAGCAGCAGCTCAGGTTTGGGTCTCAATGGAAGCTCGGCCACCAGCCAGACGTTAAACAACTCTGACTCTGCCATGCTGACCCCGCCTTCCAGCCCTCCCCCACCCCCACCTGTCGAGAATCCGCCTGCTGTTAAGCCAAAGAAGCACCAGGTAGGGTGGTCCAATATGCCCAAGGAGACTCCAGTGCCAGTCCGGATGCCTGTGCCTTCAGCTGCTCCAGCTCCTACCCCAGCAGCTCTTGGAAACATGCCCATCACCCCGGTGGTGGTGAAGCGGGAGAAAAGCAAACCTCGGCGAGATGATGTTCGCAAGTCTTTTGTGGAGTGTGTGGATGAGATCCCATTTGCAGACGATGTGGAAGATACTTATGATGACCGGACGCCAGATGCCAGTATGCTAGACCGATTCTCCACTCCTTCCAATAGGAGGCAGGATAAGAGCAAGCTCCCACTCCACCTGGGTCTGGCTATGGAGAATGGCAAGCCCAGTGTCATTGCAAGGGACACCCTGTCCGAGCAATTGCTTAAGATGGAGTATGAGGCTCGTAGAACGCTCCAAAATGTTGCTTCAGATGCTTCAGGGAAGAGTATGAAGACCCATCAGCCACCCAACTCTCTGTCGACATCAGCCGTGAAAGCTCTGGAGTCACGGAAGCATGCATTGACACTCTCTGAGCGACTCATCTCTGGACATACTCAGAAGACCCTAGACAGCTCTGGGGCCTCCTCAGAAGGTTCCTCAGCAGGCAAGATTAAGAAACGCAGCTCCCTTTTCTCTCCACGCAAAAACAAGAAGGAGAAGAAGAGCAAGAGTGACAGCTGCTCCTCTGGCAAGCAGATCTCTGCGGATGCTCCCAAGCACAAGTCCCTCTGGAAGGTGGTCTTCTCAGGGTACAGGAAGGACAAGAAAAAGAAGAAGATGGACAACAAATCCTGGTCCAGCACCCCCTCCAGTGCTGCTACCATGGGCTCATGGAAGAGGAGATCTTCATCCCTCGAGCGGACATTAGGTTAGGCGGGATTTTTTAAATTCACATTATGAATACAAGAAGGTTGATAACACTTACTTAAAGATGTCATCTATAATGCATTACAGATGCATCATAATAGTAGGTATAAGAATTAATAAAGCATTACAGTATCTTCTATTGACAGTCATATGGCATTATATTGATTATAACGCTTAATAAGCTCCAATGAAGCTGTCACCTACAAGTATCTATCAGTTGGTATAAGAATTAAGTATGCTTTATACTGCATTATGGAGCTGTCTATAGTGCATTAAAGATGGCAGCTTTTTAAAGCATTCACCATAAACATAATGTGACATTTTGTGTTTTATGCCTTTTAGAAATCTGTATAACCATGTTTATAATGTTTTATGAGTGTATTATAATGAGTTATGAATGTATCCATATATTCTTATAGACATGGCATTCAGAAAGTGTTAGCAAATGGTTAGTTTTAAGGATATGTTGTTGCCTTTTTTGGGCAAATACTGTTTAATTTTACTGACTGGTTTCTTTTTGGTGTAGAGCTCCATTTGCGAAAAAATCTGAGTTTCTCTGAAGACTCAGACCTGTCCTGTGACGACATGCTGGAGAGAGCCTCCCAGAGGTCTAAAACCGAAGTGAGTTTCCTGCCCTGTTCATCACTGAAGCTTTTGAGTGTTCATTTCATGCTTCTTCATATTTCATCACATTGGAATCTCTAGATATTGAACCACTTTGTTTATCTGCAGGAGTTCCGTGAAATACTTCACAGCTTTAACTGCTACTAGTTCACTTTACATAAAACTTAAAATGCCAGAAATTGATCTTCCTAAGATTATGTGAATAAATTTGCTTGACTAAGTTCAAATATCATGTCTCTTCACCCTGACATGACATTGTCTGATCAAGCTTCAGATGATCCAAAGTAAATGTTAAAGCAAGTTTAAGGCTTAGGATTATATAAATTAGGAACAAAGACTTCACCTAGACCTAGCCACTCTGCTACAGATGGCTCTGATATTCGATCTCAGGCCTGATAAAAAAGAGAGTGTGTTCTGCAGTGTTAACGCCAAATAATACCTGGGGTCTGTGAATGCATTCAAAAACGACTAGCTTTTTCATGAAAGTTGACAATAACTTCTTGTCACAATGAACTTGGTAAGTATTCATTTGGTGTTTTTTGAGCTTTCTTTGGAGAATGAGAGGAAGGTTCCAGGTGCAGCAGGGCTCACCAGTGAGGCAGTATATACTGTGTGTTTGCGTAGACAAGTAGCCAGATAACGGAGGCTTTTAGAGGTTGCGCTGTATCGAGTACGAGCTTTCCAGTGCTTTTAGCAGTATGTCATACATCAGTTTTTAACACTTCAGTTTGGCTTGTAGTTTACTGCGCGCCTTTCAGAAGTGTTTTACATTTTAACGTGTTTAATGTGTTATTAATGAATTGAAAATGATTAGTCCACCAAATGGTATACTTGCTGATTTTTCTGGCAGTTTTTAACCATGATAGTTCTTGCTTCTAAGCAAGATTTAGAACCAAAGAAAAGCAGAATTCAGTATTATAAAAATCCATGACTGTAATCAAAAAACTGAAAATTCCACAAGTCTTGTTTGAGTACATATAGTTTAGACTGAGCAGGGGTTAAAGTTGCCACTGCTGGGATTACCATTTTGCCCATAGAAATTATGGATGGTCCCCACAAAGAAATGAATGCAAATGTGTGATGTGTGTGTGTTTTAATATTATTTAAATAGCCTGTAATGATAATCATCTGTGTGTTTATTCATTTGCCTTTGTGATTCTGAGTGGATCTGTTAATTATGTGGTTTATGTTTATGTGGTTTAGTATTAACAGTACGTTGTCTCATTGCATGATTTACTTTGTGTTTTTGTTTTCTGTTTGTTTTGCGTCATCTGCCCAAGTGTTTGTACATCCCTCATACTGCAGCGGCCAGGAAAGCACACGCCATCAAGGTAGTGTGCGCCATCCTGCCAGCCAAGCCACTATGCGCACATACTGCTGCACTCACCAACCACCACCCTATCACTGTTCACCATGTGTGGCACTAACTTCTCTCCAAAATGCATGCCAAGGACTCGACACAGTGCCACCTGACTGTTGGCGACTGGCTCATGATTTTTTTATTTTTCCCATACTGTAACATTTAAAACTAAAATTAAACCTGTCTGGTGCCCAAAACTGCATTATATTCTTTCTACTTTATATCTACAACTTTTTCCCACCTTGTTTTGTTGGGGTTGTTATATCCTCCTGAGACCCAAGGAAAAAAGTGTCCTTCAATTTTAGGTTATTTGTCTTTGGAGGAAATAAGACATCTTACAATTTAGATTTTTTCACATTTTTTTTTTTAATTTCATGTCCTCTTTATTGTACAACAGGAATAAATACATTTCCTAATATCAGTGAAAATATGGATGCAAAAATAAAATGTCCACTACAATGGACATAAATGAATGGGTGGGGTCTCAGGAGGATACGGGAACACAGTTTGGTCCATGCAGATTTCTGTCAGCAGCCCTGATTTCACTCTATGGTTTACAGAATAACGGTGTAGTTTCAAGGATGTTCTGCTCAAGATGAACATTACTGTTTTTGGTTTTCCTGCTCTACTACAGCCAGAAAATGGGATAGTAGAGAATTTATTGATTTATTTTGAAATTATTTGGCTATAAATACAAAAACATTGTAAATGTGAAGATGCCTTGGTATTGTGTTCTGTGAACGTGATGAACTGAAACCAAGCACCCCCTAATGACCCCCTCCTTACCTGCTCTTCTGGCACTTAGTGTGAATTGAAAACGAGTAATGGAAGTTTATCCAACAATTTGTTCTACCATGCTGAGAAAATATCATTATATTTTCAGACATTGGTTGCATTCCAATAAAGGATGTCTACTTCCAGCAAGTGCTACCTTATTTTTTAAATGCCTTCACTGAATTTTTGTGCTGGCACTTTAATAAGCAGAGTAGCAGAATTAAAGCCTCCTTTTATCTCCGTAAACCAGACCCTACCCTTTACTCGTTAGGCTTATGGGGAAAGCAGTAGCTGCCATTTGACTCCAAGTTAGCACCTGCGTTAGCCTAGCCCTGTGATTGAACCCTGCCTCAGTCAGCCTCCGTGCTGTTGGTATCCCTGGGGTACTTACCTCATTCATTTGAACTGGTTGTCTGGCTTCAGTTACACTCCCCTGAGAAAAGGGCTGTGACCTAATTTTTCCTTGGAAGGGTCCTGGAAGAGCGACCTCTGCCTAGTGTAAGTGTGTCTGAAATGCTCTTCCAGAAAACGTACACAGAGGAAGAGTTGAATGCCAAGCTGACGCGGCGAGTGCAGAAAGCTGCCCGGCGACAAGCCAAACAGGAGGAGCTCAAGCGTCTGCACAGAGCCCAGGTTACCACTACTGTCTGTCTGTCTGTTTGTCCGTCCATTTGTGCTCCTGTTTGTGCCTGGGTGTGCTCCTATTTGTATGTGCTAGTGTGTGTTAGTCCGTGTTTCTCTTTTATTGCTGCCATGAGTGCAAAGCACTTAATTGCCCTCTTGACTGTTCTGGGAATGAGGTTTGATGCTGTGTATATAAGGGCAGGTGCAGTGAACCACTCTCTGGTTTCCTGGTAATGTCCGTCAGTGGTGCACTAACTCCAGGATATTGTGTCTGAAGGGAAGCCTACTTCTCTCCCCTAGATCATTCAGAGGCAACTGGAGCAGGTGGAGGAGAAGCAGAGGCAGCTGGAGGAGAGGGGCGTGGCAGTAGAGAAGGCACTGCGAGGGGAAGCAGGTACCTGTCAGTCAGAATTGTCTCAGACTTATAGGGGGGATTCACTCCAAGCCCCACCTAGGTGGCAGAATAAAGACTCTCACACATGCATCAGACTGAGGTGTTGGTCTTTATGTATGCAAAAAGTAAAACGGACCAGCTTGGGAAAAAGAGTTTGGAGATATAAATAGATATAAATCTGCCGGTTTGATTTTTATGTCTTGATTAAACAGACTTGATAAAATATATATAAACTCAATACCTAATTTAGGATTTGCCATAATAAAAATTCTCTTCATCTAAAGAGGCTTGAATAAAACAATCACAAACACTGTTTTAATATGATAATCTTAGGTCAGTCCACCGTAAAAGTTATCTGGGACAAATGATTTCAATTATGCAACTGTTACAAAATAATAGGCTACTTGTTACCTTCTTGGGTAAATCACATCTCGTGATGCTACAATGTAGTGCATGCTTCACATATTTCTGCTGAGCCCGACAGACAAGGGACTATCACAGACCACCTAACTGCCACCATGAGACATTACATTATCCAGGGCTGTCAGATCAGGCTCCCTGGCCCCCAGGGCCATTGAGATGGTGTGTTAAGTAAACTGTACGTAGATGCGTTTGGCATGCCACATTTCACACCTAGTGCTATGTAGAAAACTATGAGCATTACACTCTGTCAAAGGTTGTCGAAGATCCCTCTTCCCCCATAAACTTTTTTTGAAAACACGATTAAGTGTTTGTGCTGTGCCTTTTTGGTGAGAGATACGTTTTGCAGTATAATTCTGGCAAATTTTCTGCAGTCACAAGAAGCCTTGAAGAGACTGAAAGCTTTGCTATCTGTTGATTAACCTGAACATTATGAATCTGACCATTTGCGTGTCCCTTGGTCTTACAGAGTAATCTGAAGCAAGGGACCAGGAGAATGTTCCTTAAACAATTTTGCGTTAGTGTGAAGCAGTTTTCTAGGAGTGATATGAAGTAAAACCAATGCCATGTAAAAAGCTGGGGATTGTCTGCTACCATATTATAACAAATTGATTGACTGTACGATTATCTTCATCGTTCGTGTTTTTCAATAGGCGGATGATGTAAAAATATAAATCCTCAGAGTTTCTTTCTCATGCAGGAGAATCCAGGTCAAACTGAAAATGCTCTTAACCTGTCATTTACTCTCTTAAAGGGTGGTATAAAGGGTCTTACATTAGTCCAAAACAGCATAAAAGAAGATCAGGTATTCAAAACTGGCTGTAGTTGTGTCTCCATAACACCACATCTGCCATTTCTTGGACCTGTCATCAGTGTAACCCATGTCCGGTGCTGTCTGTCTCTCTTCTGTTTGTCCTTGGGTTGTCCTTGGGTGTCTTTGAGGTGCATGCCACTGTTACCTGAGGATGTGTGTCTCTCACATAGATTTGCCTGTGTGCTACATCTGTATTTGCCCCCAGAGGAAATGACATGAACAGAAGCACAAGTTTGCTCTTCTTTTTGCCCTAAACATAGGTTTTTACCTTTATAAAGATAGTTGTAGGCCACACTGCACCCCTCAAACACGGTTTCAAACGCTGCTTTACTCCCTGATTGTCATCTCTTCCCTCCCCATGTGCCCACGTGTGATGCTAGAGTGGGGGGGGTGGGGTGGGAGACAGCCACTTCCTCAAATGATCAGCTGGTGCTGATGTCAACGCATGCCCCTTTCAGCCATGTCTGGCCGGACCTGGGGGACTGCAGTACGTGACACTCTGCGTGCAACCTCAGAGTCTTCTGCGGTCAGAAATAAACATGCATCAGCATTCTGAGCGAATGAGAGATGGCAGCCCCACAGGTTGGGGTGCGGGGGGGTCCCAGCATTACAACAAATCTATGTGACTATCTGGTGCAGCATGTCATGCGCACCTGTGGTGCGTACCTGTTCTGTGGAGCGTATGCGTTTTAGTGTGCATGCTGTCCATCCATGGCTTTGTGCAGTAACTTTCCTTATTATATATTCCTATTATAGACTATTGGGGAGAGTCTAATTACACTGAAGTCCTGGACTTACATCTGGGTGGTATGTATTTCAAACCTGTTGCTTTGACCCAGCTAACCACTAACCCTGCACCTTCCCTGGCATAGCACTAGATGTGGTGCCTTTACTTTTAACTCTCCACCCCCTGAATACTAATGGCCCCACCCTTTCCAGTTCAACAATGGTAGTCTTAGGGCGATAGTCAGGCATCCCTTCAGAAGTCCCAAGGAGATGTAAGACTGCATGGCTGCATGACCTGGTTTTATTTATATCTCGTGTGTCACGTGGCCTGGACGTCATAGTTTGAAATTACACCTGACACAAAGGACACAGTTTGCATTCCACATCTCCTCAGCTCCTCCGCTTTTTCATTGTTTGCACCATTTGCGGTTTATGTTTTTATTCAACCCTGGAACTGGAAAGAGGTGTTTGGTCTGTACTGAACAAACTTAGTCCCACCCCCCTGTGGTCCTTATTGGACCAATCCTTTGTCAGCCAGGTGTAGCTAGCTGTCAGTCCTGATGTAGCTCATGTTCATGTCGTTACATTCAAAGGCTCTCCTCCATCTCACCTGATCCACCACCTCAGACTTCTGTAGAAGGCCATGTGATGTCATATCTCGTTGTGTGGTGTCATGTGACCCATCTGCAGACTGTGCTCCTGCTGTTCACTGTGTGTGCCATCATTCTGTAGCTGTCCATCAAGCAGGAGCTGGCCTGCGCTGCTGACTGCAAGCTCGGGAGACTCTGAAATGGTCAATGACATCAGTCTGTTTTTCTGTAGGAGTCGCTCTCCATTTTACATGTGTGAGCCAGGGGTTTTGACTGTTTTTGGGCTTCGATTTCTTTTAAAAACAAAAAAAGCGCACAAAAGTCTGTGGGTTCCTGCACCCGTTATTTAAAGAAAAGTTATGCTCTTAAAGGGATGTGACATTCTTAAAGGGCAAGAGATGCTCTTAAATAACAAGTGTTGCTATTAAAAGCAAAGTCTGCACATGAAGCAATTTTTTAGAGGAAGTGTGTTGAAGGCCTGAATCCTGGGGGTAAGTACCACTGCTGAAACACAGGGATGGGGGCAGATCGGAGCAGAGTGCCACCCTTCCCCTCAGAACTGAGCCTCCTAAAGATACAGTGCTTAACTAATCCCCAGCCTCCTGTGTTTCGGGTAACAGAACACGGTGTGAATCCCATGGACTTTCTTTAGGGTGTTTTACTTCAGCCTGGTACATGTGGGACCCCTCAGGGCCATGGCTCTTTGGGTGTCTGAATGGTTGTTGTTCTTTGTTTTGCCAGTTACGCTGCTTCTGAAGGTAGGTGTTCTTTGTGGGCTTGACATACTGCACAGACCGCTAAGTGTTGGAGCTCACACTGAAAACAAGCCGTTACCACCAGCACCCGGGACACACCTCCCCCCACCTTGTCTGTGATAGTCCCTTGTGGCAAATAACCCAGCATCCCTCTCTCCCAGCTCTTTCGCCCTATGGAACTATGGGAACATGCTGTCTGTTTCCTGTCTTTAGTGTTACACAACTCTTTCAAATACCTCTGTACTTTTCACTTGTTTTCCTTTCCCTTCCCATCATTCTGCCCTCCCTTTTATTTTTAAAAGTATTTGCATTTATTTCCTTTGGTAACATTGATTAGACAGAACATGGTCTTAATCCCCTCCTGAGATAAATCTCTGTCCTCATTCCTTAACTACGAAAGGTGTGCATATCACTTTAAGACTGATTTGAGGATGGATAGATCTCTATTTAAAGGGATAATAACCTGCGTGAGTCTCTATGATTAGAGTGCAGTACAGTGGAGCTATAGTGGGATTAGTGGAGACTGCTGAAAGCATGTTAGATGCTAGTAGACATGGTGGTAGATCATCCACATGCCAGTCTCTGTCTAGTAGCCAGGGGGAGCAAAGCTGCGGTAGGCAGCCTGGACAGTTTCTCCAGCGACAGAGGACTTCCTGTCCTGCAGAGCACACCCCCGCCTACACACACTCACACCTTGTGTGTGGCCCCTCTCAACCTGGCTCTACATCCCAAATTTCCCATAGACTGCCTTTGATTTTGTCTCCCTCTTCTTCTCCCTTCACGCCACCTGCCATCTCTTACTTGTCTTCTACACTCTGTCCCTCACTGTCTCTCTCTCTCTCTGTCTCTCACTCGCTCTCTGCCCATTGCCTTCCTGTCTCTTCCTCTTTCTCCCTGTTTCTCTCTCCTTCACGCCTCCGCCACCCCACTGCTCTGCACTCTTTGCCTGTCTTTTGGAAGTGGAGCCCATTGTGGGGGCCCCTCGTCGGAGACCTGTCACCTTCTGCCATTGCTGTTCCTCCGAAGGTAATGTAGCCCCGCCTGTCCTGCCCCTGGCCACAGCATGGTTACCCTGGCAACCAGCCAAGCGGCCGCCCGTGTGTCCGAAGCCCACGCTCCTCTCCCCGTGTGTGGCACGGCTGGGTAGACTCCCCCGCGATGTGATGGTTCGGTATCTGCTATGACGTACCTCACCACACAAAGCACCACACCCACTGGTCTGGAACACACAATTTGGGGGGGAGGGGGGGGTTTAGTCTTCCAAATGAAAGGAGATAGACTGACATGCTCAGACTGCTGATTGTGAAGCCACATGGTCCATGATGTGTGCTGATGAGTGATGAGACTTTTGGAGATGGGCAAGAGGCACATAACCTTGATCTGCAGCCAGAATGAGGAAGACCTGTGCCCATTATATCTGTGTGCACCGCCTGTGGTTCATGATCAAAGCTCTGTTGGTGAGGACAAACTTCTGGGTTCACTTTAAAAGCCAGGTCATATACGGACACAAAAATGGATCCATGGACCAAACCAGCCCTACTTAGGGTTTAAGAATTGGATACGTGTGTGTTTTCAGCAGTGTTGCACAGTGCAGAAACTGTAGTTCTGGTAGGACATTTTTTCTTAAATATTGAGTGCATCTCTTTGACATACTCTGTGCATAACAACACAGGAGAACCTGAAAAAGTCAAAACACTTCTTGAGTGCTCTGTTCCACCTTGTGGTCTCCTTGTTGCTTCAGCAGTGATGTCTCTAGGCCAAGAGTGAGAATGTACATTCCTGTCTGGTGCCATTGAGGCTGGTGTTTTATCTTTGTCACATGCTAATTGTGTCTTATTTGTGTTTATGAGGTGGGTGGGGGTGGACAAGAGGGTGGAAGGGTCAACTTTTTGGCAGAATGCAAGACAAGAGGTACATGAGCCTGCTTTTGGACTGGTCTCAGGGGGGCCTCCTGGACTATAGACAAGCAAGGGCGAGTTCCAGATGCCACATGAACCCCATCCTGCTTTCCATGCTCTTTATGTCTCCGAACCTCTAAGCAAATGCAGCCAAGAGCCACACCCTCCTCCCCGCCATGTCTCACTTGACCTGCTTAGCTCGGTCTGTGTGCCGTAGGCGGGAAGGATAATATACAAATCTCTGCACCGCATGTCTTCAGCGCTGCATGCTCCCAGAACCCCACCTCTCCAGTTTCAACCTGTATTATGAATGGAGTACGAGGACATGTCCATTTGTACCCATTCAGCTGTGATGAAAACAATGGTATCTTAAAACAACATTACTTAGGTTCAGTAGGACCATATTCATTCAATTTTAAGTTTTCTCGAGCACAAAAAGTGATCTTCATAAAACATATAAACAGAAAACCCAATTCTGGGGAAGCAGTTCTGCCACAAGTCATTGAGTAATACTTTGTGTAAATGACAGGCCTTGTACTGGTGTAAGTCTATTGATCATTATTGACTCTCATTGGGTTAATGTCGAGTTTCTGTACGTGAGTTCTGGCATTAAGATGATGCAGACTTCTGGAGCCACACTGATCAAGAAAAAGAATGGTTTAGTGGTTTGGTGGAAGCAGTTAGAAGCAAAATCAGCAGAATGAACTCAGAAGTCAACACCTAAACAAAGCTTGGAACATCTAAAAGGGACGCATGTGATGCTAGGGTATCAACAGTGACTTCCTGGCCCACAAGCAGCTCTGTAATCAATGTCCACCTTTCAGTCTATACAGTTGACTAAAGGGTATATTAACTATTGATTAATAGTTATGGTTGGTTTTTAATTATATTTCGATGTGGAGTGTGCTTGAATCCCACAATCTAAACTTATAGATTATTCCAGAAAACTAACTCTGATGTTGTTATTGGCTGGTTTGGTACAAATTCTGACAGTCTTGGTGAGGTTAGAAACGTTCCTGTATAGGATGTAGATTCTGACCTGTAAAGCTCCACCAAAGATCAGGACTGGTATCCCAGCTTGCATTGCCAGCTTTTCTCTAGCCAAAATCTGCCCCCACTTCATCTTCTGTCCCAGTTGAGCTGCATCACTCATTGTCACCTTTGCATCCATTGTGTTTCACTGTCAGCCTGAAAATATTTTACCCCACTACCTGCATCTCATACCTCCTCTTTCCCTTGGCTCTCCCAGGAATGGGCAAGAAAGACGACCCCAAGCTCATGCAAGAATGGTTCAAGCTGGTCCAAGAGAAGAATGCCTTGGTCCGCTACGAATCTGAGCTGATGATATTGTGAGCCATCCATGCATGTTTTTGGTATTTAAGTTAAAGTAAGCTGTTCTGGCTACTTTTTGGCCTTTATTTGAACAGTTTTGCCGTAACTCGAAACCTGAGATGTTCCTCCTAACTAGGCAGTTAAAACCTTGCCCTCTGCCCCCTAGTGCTCGTGAACTTGAGCTAGAAGACCGGCAAAGCCGACTTCAGCAAGTCTTGAGGGAACGAATGGCTGTGGAAGGTGAGGCTGGCTTTTCAAGATGTCCATATGCAAATCAAAATCAGATCAAAATGAAATCAAAATATATTTGTATAGCCTGTTGAAAACAACCACCTGCACAGGCTTAACATCAAGTAGCAAAACAAAAACAAGTAGGCAGGTATAAAATACAATAAAATTTGAGCAGTAACAAAGAAAAAGATAAATAAAAACAAAAGACGTGTTTCTGATACCAAACTCAACTGGAGTCAAATTCTAAGACAAAACAATGGGTAATAAGCATCGCTTTTAAAGCATCTATTGACTGTGTCTAATTTGGGAAGGGAGGTTGTTCAGAATCAGCTTTATTCACCAACTGTTCTGGGCACACAAGGAATTTGCTTCCAGCTGCCTGAGACTCCTTAGTACACAGAAATAAATGACACTGTACAAACAATAAGTTACACTATACACAAATTTAAACAAATAAAATTTGAAATATAAACACATGGGTAACCCACTGTACAAAGTATAAAGTGTGAGGTTGAGTGCAAACAGTTTACGGGGGGAAATTGACATAAGGCAGGTGACAGCTTAGCTGTTTATGAGGGTGACAGCCTGAAGGAAGAAGCTTCTCCTATGTCTGGTGATTTTTTTGTACAGAGTTCTGTAGCGGCTGCTAGAGGGGAGGAGCTGGAAAAGATTGTGTCTGGGGTGTGACGGATCTGCAATGATTTTCTCTGCCTGTTTCCTTGTCCTTGAATAGTACAAGTCCTGGGTGGAGGGCAGGGGGGCATCCGCTGCCCTCACTGTTCGCTGCATTCTCCTTTGATCGTGTCTATTGGTTGCTCCAAACCACACTGTGATCGATGAGTAAAGGACAGACTCAATGACTGCAGTGACTCAACAGCTCCCATGGCAGACTGTACTTTCTTAGTTGCCACAGGAAGTACATCCTTTGCTGGGCCTTTTTGAGGACAGAGTTGATGTTGGGTTCCCACTTCAGGTCTTGGAAAATGGTTGTTCCCAGAAACTTGAGGGTCTCCTCTGTTGGATATAGTGAGAGGAAGAAGTGTCTGTCGGTGCCTCCTGAAGTCCACTGTCATCTCCACATTCTTGAGCGTGTTAAGCTCCAGGTTGTTCTGACTGCACCCAAACACCAGCCGGTCAACCTCCTGCTGATATGCAGACTCGTCACCATCTTGGATAAGTCCAATGACTGTAGTGTCATCTGCAAACTTTAGGAATTTGACCTCTGGGTCATTGGAAGTGCAGTCATTTGTGTAGAGGGAGAAGAGCAGTGGGGAGAGAACACAACCCTGGGGAGCACCAGAAGACGCGTCCCCCAGCCTCACATGCTGCTTCTTGTTTGTTAGGGGCTGGTGATCCACTTGCAGATGACAGGGGAAACGTTGAGTTGTGAGAGAACTGAAGTCCACAAATGGGATCCGTGCATAAGCCCCTGAGCAGTCCAAGCGTTTCAGGATCAAGTGCATACCCATCTTGATTGAGTTGTCCCCTGACCTGTTTGTCTGGTAGGCAAACTGCAGGGGATTGATCAGATGGTTGGTGGTGTTCTTCAGGTGGGCTAGCACATAGCTCTAGGGGTCTGTTGAAGATCTGCATGAAGACTGTAGCCAGTTGATCAGCAAAGACTTTAGGACAGGAGGGGGAAGGAGGGGGAGACACCATCTGGGACCGGTGCTTTCCTGGTTTTTTGTTTCCGGAAGAGCTGGGTCACATCCGTTTGGCATATCTTGAGTGTAGCCTGTGTATCTGAGGGGGGAGGTTGATGTAGACTTGCTGTGAACCATGGCTTGTTATTGTTGATGTGTCT
The DNA here is from genome assembly GCA_026784285.1 of Stomatorhinus walkeri. NCBI lineage: Eukaryota > Metazoa > Chordata > Actinopteri > Osteoglossiformes > Mormyridae > Stomatorhinus > Stomatorhinus walkeri. The sequence continues at coordinate 28,666,095 of JAODUD010000062.1, forward strand.
TTAATGGGACATGTGTCTTCACAGAAACTGATATATGACATCACAGTGTTAGGCCAATCGTTCAGGTTAAAAATGCTAAAAATGCTCCAGTCAGTGCAGTCAAAGCAGTCCTGTAGTTCTTGCTTCACCTCATTAGTCCGTTTTTTTTTTCTGTCTTAACCACAGGCTTAGCTAATTTCAATTTCTGCCTGTACGTAGGGATGAGATGGACCAGACAGTGATCAGAGTGTCCCAGAGCTGCCCAGGGAGCAGAGCGATATGCATCTTTAAGGACTGTGTAGCAGTGGACCAATGTTTTATTGTCACTGGTGAGACAGTTAATAGGCTGTCTTTTGGTAGTTTGTGGTTTAATTTAGCTCTGTTGAAGTCCGAATGGATGATGAAGAGGGAGTCTGAGTGCTTCTGCTTGGCCAGGGTTTGCAGTGCATCTTTCATGCTGGCCTGAGGTGGAATGTACACACCAACCAAGATGAAGGAGGAGAACTCCCATGGTGCATAAAATGCCTTGCAGTTGATGAACAGTGTCTCCAAGTCCTTGTTGCAATGTTTGGTTAGTACAGTGAAATCTGTACACCAACCTTCATTTATGTAGAAACGGATGCCGCTGCAACTCATCTTTCCCGATAGTTCCAATACGCGATCCGCACAGAGCAGATGAAAGCCTGGCAGATGCAATCCGTTGTTGGGGATCGTTTCACTGAGCCAGGTTTCAGTGAAACAAAAGGTAGCAGAGCACACAAAGTCATTATTAGTTCCATTTAGAAGTAGCCCATCCATCTTGCTGGGCAGAGAGCGGAGATTCGCTGATTGACTCTGATTCCAGAGTTGAAGCAGCTACTGTAAAGGCTTGATCTCCTTTGCTTTTAAGCCTGGACCTTGGTACAACCAGTAGCATTATATTGGCTGACCTAATACCTTTAACTGGTGTGTGAACCTGCAAAATCTATGCAAGATACGGCAGATCCATTTAAGGCTTTAAAATTGCAGATAAAGTTCAGTATGTATAGTTGCTGTGAGGACCACTGCCCATATTTATCAAGTGTCTCAAAGTAGAAAAATGGTCTTAAGTGGCTCAGAAACAAACAAGCACTATCCACATTAAGTAGTATGAGCAAAAGCATGTTATCAATTTTCTTAACTTAGGAAAGTCCTCCTAACTTGCCCAGGATTTAATAGAGTTCAAGAGCTGTCCTGGCCTATTAGAAGTTGGCAGAATATGCTGTTCAGACACAGATAGGTGTGCACATTCTAGGAAAGGACAAATGTTGTGGAAATACTGAAAAACATTTGTAAAAAGATAGCTTTTCATGAACGGAATAATGTTTGTTACCAACCTTTGCATTTGGTCCATCTACAAGAAGCTATGCAGTCTCAGCTGAAATGAAAGCGCAAAGGTCAGAGGAATATAAATAGAAAAGATGCTGTAAACAAGTGTGCTGTGGTGGTGCAATCATTAGTGGCTCCGTTTGTGTGGAGTTTGCATGTTCTTCCTATGCTGTGGTGGGGTTTCCTCCCACAGTCTAAAAACACACTGTGGTTAATTGGAGATGCCAAATTCTCCATAGGTTTGCATATGTGACTGAATGGTGTGTGTGTGTGTGCCCAGTGATGGGTTGTTGCGCCATCTTGGGTTGTTCCCTGCCTTGTGCCCATAGTCTTCAGGATAGGGTCCTGAGCCCCATGACCCTGAAAAGGATAAGTGAGAATAGCGTCACATTTATGACACCCATCCACACCCAAACTAAATACAACCACAGGTCTGATCCAAATATTTCATTGAGATCATGGGAAGCAACACACTCAAAGATATTAATAGGGGTCACTGTTCCAAAATTTAACATTTCTCTCCTTGTCCTCCCTAGATGACATGAAAACCGAAAAGGAGCTGGCAGAGGAGAAGCAGATCCTCAGTGAGATGCTGGAGGTCGTGGAACAGCGTGACTCCCTGGTGGCTCTCCTGGAAGAGCAGCGGCTGAGGGAAAAGGAAGAAGACAAAGACTTGGAGGCCGTCATGCTCTCCAAGGGCTTCAGCCTCAACTGGGCATGAATCAGCTTATCTAGGGAACACTCTCCTTCTGAAGGCCAAGCCCTTGTTCTACCACAGCGTTATTATTCTCCATTGACATCTGAGAAAGTTTACATGGTTACCCATACTTTAAAAATCACACTGGGTGGGAGAAAAACTGATGTGCTTTCCCGTAATAGAGCTGTCTTGACTGTTTATTTTAAACTCCTCATATGTATTAGAGTGTTTTTTAAATCATTTTTAGATGATGGTTGAGAAAGTGCTCTGTACCTTTGGACATTGAGCTTGCTCACTGTGTATATGAATGTACAAAACCCACGGACTGGCAATCAATAGATTATTTATTAACTTTCACACAAGTAGCAGCTCAATCCGAATATGCCTGGACTTCCTGGCTCCATGCAACAGAATTCCATCTTCTTCCACAATCTGTCTCAGTCCCTTCTCCTGTTGCCAGCCAGGCATTGGAAGAAAAAAAACACTGCTTCAACTGCCTTTCTCTTTGAACTGCTACACCTGAATTTAGAAGACTGCTATTGATAACATCTTCAAGTAACAATTGCAATGCAAACATTTTCAGACCTGTACCAACTCTTTTACTTCTTTATTCCTAAACATTTTTTACATTTTTAATGCAAAATTTCTGATGTGTTTACCCTACTCTAGTAACTTTTACAGTGGTATTGACTGAATTGATATGAGGGTCAGATGTGTTATGCAGTACTGTTGCATCAGTGAGTTGGACAAGAGCACACATTACCAGCTGTAGCTCTCTTTATAAAAAATAAAATTCAGGTATAGATATTTATGCTTACTGAATAGAACTGACCATGTGGCTTTTCATATGTGTCTGTAATTAGAAATGCATTGGTAGAACTAGTTAAGCTGTGGGACTGGTGAATTTTTAGTACTCCGATTTCTCACATTCCTTTGGTCATGTCACAGTCCGTGAGATACCCCACTCCAAATCTGGCCAAAGTTCACAAAAAAAAAAAAAAAATGCTCACTGCTGCATGATGGAGCTGCATTTTTTTTAACATCTAGACCCACATATGCTGCCACATTTTTTTATAGTAATATCAAAACATCTTTAAACAAAGACCATGTAATACAAAAGGGAGAGTTCAAAATGGTTATTAAGTTTATTGTGCAAAAACGAACGTGTATAGGAGTAAGGTTCTTAAATGCCTTTTCCAGTAGCGTTTTTTTTAACTTAAGTTTGTAAATTTTCTGGTTTTCCATTCCACTTCTGAGGTAGCAGTAGCAAAACTTCTCAACATATCTTTTTGTACTTTACTCATAAAAATGTTTTTCATGATCTGTAAGTGACGAGACATGATCATATGAATGAGCGATGTGAGGCTGTTTTGCCTGGTATCCATGGAAGGACAACGTGCACTTCTGTGTGGTCACACACAATGGGAATTTGTGTAGAGGATTATGAGTAAACAATTAATAGGATAAATAGGTGTACAGGATTCTAGAATGACTTTGAGGTGGAATGTTTTTATTTATTAACTTATGAAAAGGGACATGTATCATATGTAAAGAAAATTTATTAATTTTTAAAACATTTTGCTGTTCTTAAACTTAATGTATCTTAGTGGCATACTTGTGTTGATTGTATATTTCATGAGTAATAAAAGCAATGCAGAGGGTATTTTACAGAAGTGCGGTGTGGCATTTCTGACTTGAATGTCTCATTGACTCCGTGTTATTTTTTCATTGTCATTTTATTTGAAAGATGAAGTGATGTAAAATAATACTCTGTAATCTTGTCATCCCTATAAGTCAAATTAGATCGGGTAATATAATGAATCACTTTTAAATCTGCATATTTACAGTTATGTTTAGTGTTGTAGTATTTTTGTTCATTTTTACATATAGGTCTATTGAAATTCCCATTTCAATTACATGAATAATAATACTTTGTATGCTTCATGCTTTCGTTATATCCATCCATCCATCCATCCATTACCTACCGCTTGTCCGAGGTTCTGGTAGCAGCTTCAGGAGAGATACCCAGACCTCCCTCTCCCCAGCTACCTCACCCAGCTCCTCGGGGAGGATGCCAAGGCGTTCCCTTGCCAGCCGAGAGATATAATCCTTTCAACGTGGAGAAGCAGTAGTTCTACTCTGAGACCCTCCCGGATATCCGAACTTTTCACCCTATCCCAAAGGGGGAGCCCAGACACCCTGTGGAGAAACCTCATTTCAGCTGCCTGTATTTGTAATCTCATTCATTATCCATAACTCATGCATAGGTGAGGGTATGGAGACAGATGGACAAATAGATTGAGAGTTTTGCCTTCTGGCTCAGTTTTTTCTTAGCCACGACAAACCTGTTAAGCGCCTGCAAAACTGTAGATGCTGCTCCGATTTGTCTGTCCAGCTCCTGATCTTGCCTACCCTTACTCGTGAACAAGATCCCGAGATGCTTGAACTCTTCCACTTGAGGCAGTAACTCTTCCTTGAACTGAAGAGGCCAATCCACCTGTTTCAGGCTGAGAACTGTAGTCTTGGACTTGGAGGTGCTAATCCTCATCCCCGCTGCCTCGCACTCCATACCACTGCGATCCACCCCATAGCACGTTGGAGATCCCCAGCAGATGAAGCCAACATGACGACATCGTCCACAAAAAGCAGCGAGGCAATCCTGAGGCCACCAAACTGGACACCCTCAATCTCCCAGCACCTGTCAGAGCTCAACCCCATCTCCCAGCATCTGTTCGACCTCCACCCCATTTCTCACCAACTGTCTGACCTCAACTCCATCTCCCAGCACCTGTCCGACCTCAACCCCATGTCTCACCTGGGGCAGGAACTCAAAATGACTATACCATCCAAGGAGGCTAGTTGGAGGATGCTGATTGGTGGGCTCTGATCATTGATCACAGCTGTCATATTTATTTCACACTCAAATTATTGTATAATATATACATAGAACAGTCTTTTACAGTATGTAAAGATCTTTCTCACACATCATTAACTCACAGATACACATATGTATATTTGGAAAATATATTAGAATATGCATGTATTTCACTTTACAATAAAATTATTATGATATAAATGACATTAATAAAATATTGTATGAAATGGGATAAATAAAAAAGTAGCATATTCAAAAAGAAGTGTATTTTTTTTTTTTTTTTTTACCCCTTGTTGTGTCCGGCAGTTTGGCAAGCAGGATGTCAGTCTGGGTGCTTTATTGTGCCGACACTTTTGTTCTGCCAAGTGGAGCTTCGAATTAAGCTCCTCGTGTTATTTAAGGTAAACTCTTTATTAGCAATTTTACATTACTGCGTCACAAAGTCGGAACTGACAATGAGAAGAAAAACAGAAAGACTGAAGTGAAAGAAGGAAAGACAAGAGAGACAAGAGGAAAACCTTTAAATGAAAATATATGAAATTACTGGCTTTCATTTGTTCGGTCATACTTTTATAACTGGGCAGAGATCACTGTGTGCGTCACATGTCACATGACTGGTCTGGTACACCTGTCATATAGAAAGCTTCGATTTTTACATCATTGTTGGAGGCGTGGAGACATGATAGCCGGTAGCTTCAGAGACTGTAAAGTAAGTAATTAGGTGTGTGTGTATATACTGTATATATATTCC
>JAODUD010000062.1:28695946-28706155 GCA_026784285.1 Stomatorhinus walkeri
ATATCGTAACATGGACCATTGTAATTTGGGGAGTATCTGTATTACATTATGGGAACCAAATGTCCCCACAATGTGTTATATTAAAATTGTGGGGACTATTTTTTGGTCCCCAAAAGCAGAAGCTTATATTTACAAAAATCTGTTATTTGATTATTTATGGTTATGGTTAGAGCTGGGTAGGGGTTCAAGTTGTCATTGTTGGGATTAGGGTTTTCCCATTGAAATGAGTGGGACTGTGAGAATGTGGGACTCAGCACATGCTTTTGTTTTTTGAAGGCCAGGGCCCACTTTGTGTCCCAGATGATTATGCTGGACCACAAGCTCACAGAGAATAGAACAACAGACAGATGGGCTGCATAAGCTGATTCAAACAGTGCTTGGTGTGGGACAAACAGCAGAGCCCTGGGACAGATGCCTAAATGCATCATGGGGCTGTTTACTGTGAATTAGCCAGCTCAGTCTCTTTTACCTGGATGAAATTCTTGTAAGCACAGGTGATGAGCTAAGACCGTCCAGATAACATTATACTTTGTGGTACTCTCACTTCACCCAGGCACAGAACAGGTGATTGTTATTGTTCACCTGCACATTCAGCAAGTATGGCTCATCACCACTGTTTTCAAGCCAATAAACTCTGATATAATCATGCCAATGGACAATATCACCTTTAAGTAAAGCTGAATCAGATCAATTTTCTGTATTTCATACAGCATTAGCAAAACGTTCAAACCCATTTTACACAAGGTTGTACAAACACACTCCATGCTGGTATAGGACTGAAACACCCTACTGTTCATAAAAATAAACATAGTATTAAATGCAGTGTGATGGGACATCCTAACTATTAAAATGAGTGTAATTTCCATAAAAATAATTAGTGGAAAGAAATGTATTTCCACTAAAATGTGTCATATGGATTGTTAATTAAAATGTATGAGTATTACAGCAATGTTCCTCCTGACAGTGGAGCCAGGAAATGGTTGTGGTGAACATTGACATGCGAATTGAATTACCCTAATGTTTTATTAATGCTTTCTTTTGGCTTTAGCAGGGATGATATGTTATGCAGGTATCAGTGCAGTTGGTGCTTGCAATTCCAGAAGGTCTCATGCCCAACTTACCCAGAACAGGAAGCTGAAGAAGAACAGAAAGTACCGGATCCATGGGTTAATGAAGGAGAAGGTCTCAGCTCGATTAAGGTTCAGGTCCATGTCCATCACCGGGGGAAGGTCCCCTCTGAGGCTCCAAGCACCAGAGGACAGTTGGTGGTATTATCTGTAGCCCAGAGAAAAAGCACCAGAGAACAGATGAAACCTTCAACCACAGAATTTCTGGCCTAACGTTAGTTAAGCCCACTGACTGAGCCCTGGCTGATATTACCCCTCCTAACCGCCTGGAACTGGGACCCCCTAGAACTGTCCAGCAAGCTGGAGAATCATGTTACTAAAGAAATATTCCTGGCTTATGTGGGTGTGAGTGGCTAGTCATCTCTGACGTATCGTTAGACTGTCAAAGTAGGTGGTTGTTCCCAAGCCTCTAGCATCCTCTACAGGCAGGACTAATACATAGCAAGGCCCCTGCTGACAATGATTGGGTCAGTAGTCCATGCAGTTGATTTCCACAGCAGTAGTGTGCACAGTCTTCTGGGTCTTAAGCAAGAGATCTGGTATGACTGGCTGAACAGGAAAGCCAGCCACAGAAGTACGTAAATGCCATGTTTTCCACACAAACCAAGTTTCAGGGTTCCAGAGGATGCCACCCTGGACCATGAACATGGTTCATTCGCACCGACCTGCACAGCCGCGTTGGGAATACCAGCAGACCAGTGGTCTGAGGTGTCGGGATGATAGACTGCAAGGTGCTGTATCATTGACTAAGCAGCCAATATATAATGAGGAGCCATTGCTATATACAGCTGACAGTGCATTCTCCTCTTAGCAGATCAATAGCTACATTTAATTAAAGAGCTGGAATATGGATAAGCCAGGATACGGCTTAAGTCTGAGGTGGAGGAGGCACATTTGGAAGACGTACAGGCCTGGGGAAGTGCGTGTCACTGGAGTTATGGATGTGCTCCTGTGAGATTTCTTTCTACACACATTGTTGTTTTGCAGATTGCTGAATGAGAATTACTTTCTTGCAAATAATTAAATCACAAACAAAGAATACATAAAAAGCCATGGGTAAAATAAACAGGAACATTAAAAAGATACATTCACACACACATACATCATCCATCAATCAGAAAATGATTATAGTGCAGCTGATCTCTTGAAGAAAAATGCTACATATTATTGTCTCAGTCTAATATATATGCTAATGTGGGATGCAAATGTCAAAATACTAAATTTTACAGATAATATTCAGGTCATTGGCCTCAATAGTTAGTGGAAACATCTTTTTTTTTTTTTTTTTCTAAGTGGAAACATCTTTGGCACCAATGACAGAAATTTGCTATCAGCATTATGCCCACCTTCATACACTTCTTGCACATTTTTCTTAGCCCATTGGCTCTGTTGACTGGTTCCTCATTTGGTTCAGGGGTACAGGCACCAGCTGGATACCTTTGTTCACATTTCTGTTCTTTGGGTTCCTCTCCAGGCCATTCACTGGACCACTGGACACCACTCTAGATGCCTTGAACAGCTGGCCAATCTCTTCATTACTTAGTAGACTTTGGTCACTGATCCACTGTGGTACTTCAGTGTCCTCACCCTGTTCCCGATCCAGTCTGTATTTTTTAACCCCTGATGTTAAAAGTTGAATCCTTGCTTTAAGTTCTCTAAGGGATCCAACAATATTAGTGAATAATCAGTAATTAGTAAGAACACAACAATTTTCAAGGACCAGTTTGAAGCTGAAGCCACGAGACCTACACCTTAAGAACATAAGAAATTTACAAACTAGAAGGTGCCATTTGGCCCATCAAGCTTGTTTGTGGAGAACATAACTAATAGCTAAGAGGTGTTAAAATGTTATCTAGCTCAGATTTAAAGGAACCCAGGGTTTCCTGCTACACTAGCAGGAAGACTATTCCATAACTACACGCTGTGTAGAGAAGTGCCTCCTCAAATTTGTTTTACAGTGTTCTCACGCTTATTGCCACGAATTCTAGGATTTGATCTAATATTGAAATAGCTATTTGGCTGAACAGCATCTAGACCTGTTAGAATCGTATATACCTGGATAATCTCCCCCCTTAATCTCCTTTGCTTGAGGCTAAACAGATTCAGCTCAGCTAACCTCTCCTCATAAGACATTCCTCTAAGACCAGGAATCATTCTTGTAGCCCTATGTTGCACCCTTTCCAAGGCAGCAGTGTCCTTCTTAAGGTATGATGACCAAACCTGCACACAATATTCTATGTGAGGTCTTACCAAGGAATTATATAAATGTAACATCACCTTCCTTGACTTAAACTCCTCACACCTGGAGATATACCCCAAGATCCTATTGGCCTTTTTTATTGCTTCCCCACACTGGCGAGAATGGGACATGGAAGCATCAACATACACTCCGCGATCTTTCACGTAATTAGCTACTTTTATTTCAGTGGAACCCATAAAATATCTGTACTTTATACTTTTGCTCCTTTACATTTCTGTGTTAAATTTCATCTACCATTAGTGTTACTACTAATTTTATAATAAGGAATGCCTCAGTTTTCAGTAATATTATTTATGCAAATCACAGTTATGTATTATGTTTTTAATCTTGTCTTGTCCTGTTACCAAGTCAAGTATTTGTATTACTGAGTGATCAGAACTAAGGCTGTACTCAAACAAAACAGGCTTGCTGTGATTCCAGTATGAATACACTTATACGGTTTCTTAATGTAAATAAATATATTTAATGTTTTCAAACTTGTAAAGTAATGAGAATGTAAGCATAAGGCTCAGACTGCTGCAATGATGTGTATTTGGGCATAACGTTGCTTTTCATACCCTTTGGAAGTCTGAATACAGGGCATTTCTGACATTTAGTGTAGCAGACGTGTATTTATAAATTAGCTTCCTAATTTGAACTTCTTTTTGCATGGAATTAAACACAAGGCCTCCGCTGTTACAACCCTGTTACACCAGCTTGGAAACAAGGAAAACATTTTTACAGATCATTCAAAGTCATTCTCAACTGTACCATGACCCAGGGTGAGTGAGGGTGTGCAAATGCCACCCAAAACTAAAACGTCAGCTTGCACAGCCAAATGAAAATATTTGTGTTCTATTGTAAACCCCCCCAGTGCCTTCTGACCCAGGAAATGTTATTGTTAGGAATCACCCCTACTTGGCAAATTTTATTTCCCTTAATTATTCAGTTAGAAAGTGCTAACCCTGACTACAGTGTAACAATGGTCATAGGCTTGGCCTTCAAGGAATTAAAGCAGTGGATATTACAGACAGACATTATTTTATTATGTTTGACTTCTCGCAAGCCTTATTTTCCCATGACACACTCAAAGTCAATTTTCTAGCTTTGGCACTAGTTCCCAGCTACTCATTGTTTGTAGATTTCCAGAGAAAAATTTAAACTATAAGTTTTTTGGTAAGGCTTTAGGGAGAGCTGAGTAAGGTGAAGACGAGAATGTCAAGTCAGGCGTTTTTGGACGGCGACAATCGGAGGGAAGTCAGGAGGGAATTAAGTATTTCCTAGAGGATTAAGGATTTTGTGTTGTGTAGCTTTTTGCAGTTTCAAATCCTTCTCCTTAAGCCATAACAATAATCAGATGAATGTGCCCCTTCTCTCTCAGATTAAAGCCCACTCCGCCATGCTCTCATCAATGCAGCAGCCCCCAGTCTCGTCCGGGCCCTACTAAGAGGTTGGATAGTTGATCCAAAACAGACAATTGCAACACCAGTACCAAAATAACTTACATTTATACATAAGATCATAGACAAGAGACTCATTACATATAGAAAATGTAAAAAAAAACTCAAGGCTTCTTCTGATAAAAATCAATGATAAAAAAATGTTTTACAAAATTAATGTATTTTTGTTAAGATTCTCTTAAACCATAACATGTGCAAGAGGCATAAGTCTTCCAAAACAATTTGATATTTGCATTATAACAGAAAATGATGGATGGATATTCTGTAGACTAACATACTGGTTTAGATCAGAAGCTGCAGGGCAGGATGAATTTTCACCTTTGGCGGGCATTGCTATGCAACTGAGACACAAACATTCCTAAAATAAACAGAAACATCAGGAATGCTGCTATAAAACTGAGAAACAGTAACTTCAGCCCACTGAGTCACAGCCATGCTTGCAAACAAAAACTATTACAATGAAAGCTTGAGTACTTAATATTTTAATTGAATCCTGCTGTCAACAGTGTAAAACTGCCCTTCCTTACCTCTTTGGAAGGGAAGGTTAGGTAGCTGAGACACTCTCAGCCGCAGACTGACCTGCTGACTACTGTCGTCCTCTCCAGGCGTGATGCGTTTCCTTTTCAGCTTTCTCCTGGCTCTACTCCACTTCCTCTGAAGTGTTAAAGGAACTGAACTGTGTTTGCCTGTTACCTCTCACCATTTTCCCTTTGGGAAGTTATGCCCTAATTTAATAAACATTTCAGGTTTCTGGTCTTTCCAACAAGCGTCCTGTTTGGGATCTGCTCTCCCCCTGACTTTCTTAGTACCCAGATGGCATTTTCTGGGTGTACAGCTTCTTGCAATAGTGTGATGCTTGTGTGATGCTTATGTGATGCTTGTGTAAGGTTTTTACTTCACCTAAACAGCCCGTATAATTGCTAAGAAAATTATAAATTTAAAAGTAAAAGTTCCTTAAGTCAGTAAAGTGGATGCTTTGCAGACCATGTGTAGCTGGATCAGAGCTGGTAAACCCACCTGTCTTCTGAAGCAATCATCCATAATAAAGCTTTAAAAAGGAAAAAAAATCTCTTCCTCACTGTGGTTTCTATGGGTTTTATTTACATGTTAAATGGTACAAAGTAGTCTATACAAAGTCTAATGTATTTTTTTTTTGCATTGAAGGGGGTGGAAAGCTTAAACAGTACAAATTCAAATCAGGTTATAACACAAGGGAACATATAGTCTTCCATTAAAAATCACAGTGACTGAAATTTTGCATTTCTGTTAAACATTTCAATGTGTGTTAGAGCTGAAATCCTACCCCTTGCTGGAGGAGATCACAAAGCAGCTGCCACAAGAGCGAACCCACCAAAATCCAGTTATACATACGTAACATGTCACTAGGCAGATAACCGTTTCAATCCAAATGAAACAATTCACCAAAGGCAACAGCTAACATAGTGAACAACGGATTCATCTTAAAAAAAAAAAAAATATGGGAAAATGACAGTGAACACACAGTGCTCTGGGAGGTCAGGATACATTTAGTTTTATTAAGAAATAGATGAAGATTTATTCCAGATTAAGTAAAATAAGATGGTCTTATGTTCAGACCTTAGTGAAATGGGAGGCAGACTCTTGTAGCACTACATCCCCCGGCCCAGGTTGAACAGCAATCGAAAAGCACTGGGAGACAAACACAAACACACACACACACACACACACACACACACACACAGCCTCTCACAAGGTTGTATAACGCCATATAGGACAAAATCTGATCTGTTTCAAACACAAATTTATAAAATATTTCATTTCACTATAATACGATGTACACATTAAATGAAACCACCAAGCATTTAATAGACGTGACAATCACTGAATTAAAAAGTACAAAACAAATCCAGTGAAGGTTATGAGACCATATAACAAAGACAGCATGGCAGTCCTCTGGTGGGACAGAGCAGAGCAGTGGAGAATATGCCTTCTGCCCTGTACAAACCGGTGGATTAACAGCGGAGGACTGTTTGGACAAGTCTGACAGCATGTCAGTTACTTAATGTCAGAGCATTTTACAGGACCAAAGATTATCTGCAGCAGGATGGGGTGAAATTTCCAACATGGTGACGGATCTCCTTACAAGCTTTAAGAGAAGTGGCACAATCATAAAGATTCAGCCAAGTTTGTGAGGGAGAGCCAAAGGTCAAAGTCATGTAGAGACAAATCCACAGGGAGTCACCTTCCAAACTGCCACCCCTCTCCACACTCAGAACTTCATATTCACTCCATTATTAAAATATTTGCGCAATTTAAGACTTGTGGGTTACTTTGTGGGTATCACAGCCAACCTGCTTAATACCAGTGTTCAGCCTAGTGAATTAAAACAAAAAAAGAATCTCCCCAGAGACAAAACAAACCAATCAGCAATTGTTATACGAAATGCATGGTTTTATATAATATATAAAAAATGGATTCGATATTAGATTCTTCTTATTTTTTATATTACACTTTTAATGGTTTAAATTGAACAATTTTGCACGCAAATTAAAATGAAGAACTACTTTAAATGAAATCTGTTCACACAGGTAATGTTAATTTTTTTTTTTTTTTGATGTTGCACCTGTTTTTCATCCACATAAATAATGACATGTCTCTTTCCAGACTGCCAATTCAAAACACAACCATTGTCTACTGTGGGAAAGGGCAACCTTCAGATGCAGGAAGTGCAGACCACTCCTCACAATGTCAATGGCGGGTACAGTCTGCAAAGTAAGCAGCCCTGTAGGCCAATGGTGTGTCACGGTAATGCAAGGATAGCACATTTGACAATCTGGGGTTAACGTGCTCCAATTCCGCAGTCTGCCAGGGCACTGAGGGGGAACACAAATTGTCATCATTTTATGTACCAACAAATTAGCCATGAGTACAACTGTGGGGTGGCTCATGCTGTATGTAAGCCCTATGTATGTGGCAGTCTCTTCTACTCTAAAAAGCTGATGAACATTAGCCTGGTGTGAGGCTCACTATGGGGGGTTGCTAAGGTTCACACTGTAAAAATCTGCACTCAGTAAGTGTCACCAGCAAACACAGTCCAGTTTCCACACAAATTTTATGAACAGGGGCAGTTGAAGCCTATGTGGAGCCACAACTCAAGCACAATGAAGTAATGTAGGCCTAAAATAACAATTGTTTTAATTACTTGATGGCAAATCTCATCACTGGTGCCCTCCTCCAGCCCTGAGCAAACTGTACCACCCAAGTCTGTGCATCGTAGCAAAATCCAGGGTGGGAGGGGGGTTGGTTGTCAGAGGCCTGGTGTGTGAGGCTCGCTGCAGGGGGGCAGTTGCTAAGTTTGATAAGTTGGTGCCCTCTCACAATATTTGGGGAATGTTTGTGAAATTTTAGTGTATGTGTGTGTGTGTATATATATATATATATATATATATATATATACACACACACACACACACACACAAATATATAGTTATATTTGCACCTATCTGTGATGCTTTTACATGATGTTCAGTTATACATTTTGGAATACACAGAGTCTCCTTACCTCAAAATGCCATTCAACATGCAACAGACCTCATATTTGCTTCTGGTATTATTCCAGCCCTAGACATCACCCTCAAATCCTGCCAGCCCAAGCCCTCTCACCTCATAGCTCAGAAAGATGGAGTATCTCAGTTAACACTCATTATTCAAAGTGTCTTTACATCTTGTGTAAGATAATATTTCTAAATGACTATGGGACCAAAGCTCTATGGACAGAAGCACCATTAGGTTGATGTGTGAAGAGGACTGATACCCCCTCTATCAGGCACCTTGCACTGAGCCTCGTGTGTAGCTGAGGAGAATCCACACCAGGCAGGAAGGATCCCATTTGGAGATGCTGATGGAAATATGGACTTATCAGACATTAGATTTCCTTTCTGCTGCATCAGTTGGAAAACCCAGAGCATCAAAACAGAAACAATGAGAGACAATCAGAATGACTACTCCTGCACAACAAATAACGACAACAGAACCAAGTGGGTGTCTACAAACCAGAAACACAAGACACCCGTTGTCACAAAGAGTCAATCTTATGGGACCCAAAGCAGAATCAAAGAGTAGTCGAAATGTATGGAGGTGTCCCCGCTGTGCTGAAAATGTCACACACCAAACAGAATACACATAGTCAGATGTATCATACTCAGACACCCATTGAAACTGCTTCACCAGCTTTGGTGAAGGAAGCTGCTGGCTGCCGTTGTGTGGGTGTGTACCTGGAGGGTTAGCACCCAACTCAGAGCCTGCCCTCTGTCACCCCCACATGGGGGTTATGTCAGGGCCGTCCCCCTTTCCACAGCTCACGACCACCAATCACATGCACCGATCCTCAACAAGGTATCAATATGCTCTCACGGATTTTAACAAACCACACTTGTGTGTGTGGGGTATGTTTTTATATTTAAATAAGACAGTTATCCACTGAGTCAAAAAATATATATATGTATATTTATGCATGTATGTATGTGTGTGTGTGTATATATATATATATATATATATATATACACACACACACATACACACTCGCACACTTCAGCATGCTATATTTAGGTTCTGCCTTTATACAAAGGGTGGGAGCTGCCATCAGCAGTCATGGGTAATTGAATCCTTTCACCTCATATGGGGTTACAGTATGAGAGCTGCCTCTGTATTGATTTCTTGTGCCCTGTGGGGCAAACCTGGCCTTCAGAAAAGCAGTGCTTTCATATATCCAGCTTCCCACAGTGTCAGTCCAAGGGGAAAGAAAAAGACAAAACACAATAAAAAATTGCCAAGAAGTGCCCCTTCCCCAAAGTCAATGCCCTTCATCTTTCCTGACTGATTTTTCTTTGGCAAATTAAATTGAGAACAGTAAATAAAGGGGGAGGGGGGCACTGTTGATAGGTGCTTGGCCTGAGACAGGATAGGCCAGGTCATGGAGTCCAGCGCAGTCCCCCCATATCGGGCTCAGGGGCTTAGCTCTGCCAGGACCATCTAGGCGTGGTACTTCTTGCCTGTCCGGTGGATCTGCTGGAACAGCGTCATGGAAAACGCCATCCCCAGGAGCTGGAGGAACAGGAAGTTTCAGCATTCAGGTGTGTGCACTGGGACAAATCCAAACATGAATTTTCAGTCCAGGGAACATGCATGTGGAACGTGCTAGTGATTGCGTTTACCTGTTTATGACACACATTACACTGAACATGTGTGTGCCCTTGTTTATAGAACACGTCAATGTTATGTATAACAGTTATGACTGTGTACAACTGTAAGTCACACAGACAGCTGTATTAGTTTTGTGCAAAAATATGAAGGAAACTCCAAACCATCTGTAAATCATGTTTTATGCAATTCATAATCAACATAG
>JAODUD010000062.1:28706255-28723038 GCA_026784285.1 Stomatorhinus walkeri
TTAGTTTTGTGCAAAAATATGAAGGAAACTCCAAACCATCTGTAAATCATGTTTTATGCAATTCATAATCAACATAGCCAATTATTTGGAGGGAAATTCAACATGATAAATTAATAACTGCGTGATAAAAGAGAGGCAACCCAATTCTTGCAGTCTCTAAAACGTTCTTTGAGATTTTAATTAGCTGAAACCTGACGTGAACAGGACAGTGTGGCATCACACAGAGTCAGGTAGCAGCGCCTTGCAAGGGCAGGCAGGCTAGGCTACACCCACTTTCATTAGGGAGGGCCCATGTGCTCCCAGTAGATATGGCAGCAGCAGACAGTGAAGGAGTGTGTCACAGCTGGCAGGCTGGGAGGGGGATGTGGCAATTCCTGCACATATAACCCACACCCCCCTGTACTGAAGAGGCACAAACGCTCAATGACACGTGAGCTCCTCATGCTCAAATACAGACATACACACAGACACCCTCAACTCCCTAAAGCACAGAAACATATGCATGTATACCCCGTGTTCTAAAACACGCACATATATAACCTCCACCCCCTTGATTGCATTCACAAATCTTTGTTGTAACTTGAAAAATGGTGCCCGCAATGTCGACATACCAGGTTGTAATTACTTTGTGGGGAACATTTGATCCCCATAATGTAATGTAAACATAATCCACACACACAATCTCAGCCCCACGAAACACAGAAACACACAGAGGGTACGTCCGCAAGTAATATGTTTTCATTTAATAACGCAAACATTTTTTCTGATCTTCCATCTATGGAGTCCTTGAAGGGATGCAAAGGATGCAAAAAAAAAAGCTATTACTTTCATGTGCATATGCGAAATTATCTTACATAGGAACTATACAAACGAGAGGAGGCCATTCGGCCGATCAAGCTCGCTTGGGGAGAACTTAGTAGCTCAGAGTTGTTAAAATCTTATCTAGCTCTGATTTAAAGGAACCCAAGGTTGTATGCATGGAAAGTATCCTGTGCGTATGCAAAATTATATTGTATGCATGGAAAGTATCCTGTGCATATGCGAAATTATATTGTATGCATGGAAAGTATCCTGTCTGCATGCAAAATTATCTTGTATGAATGGAAAGTATCCTGTGCGCATGCAAAATTATTTTGTATGCATGGAAAGTATCCTGTGCGTATGCGAAATGATCTTGTATGCATGGAAAGTATCTTGTGTGCATGTGAAATTATCTTGCATGCATGGAAAGTATCCTGTGTGCATGCGAAATTATCTTGCATGCATGGAAAGTATCCTGTGTGTATGCAAAAGTTGTACACAGGTCCTTTCAGGGGCTCTATAGATGATGTGGATCTTTTTTTCCCTGAAATTGAGAAAATTTCAGTGCTGTAAAAAAGTAAATCCTTCTGTAAATGCATTAGTGTGAATGCTCATAAATGTTACAATTTTGTTACGCCTACATCAGTGACATCTGATTGGTTTGTGACCCTTTCCTGATTAGCTCTCTTTGTTTCGATGTCTCTTTTCCTTGTCCTCCTTAATTTTTCAGGAGAATGAAGAATGCTTTGCCTTTGTTTTCACGAACATAAGCCACATGTGAACAGGGAGGATGTACAGGATTTTTTGCTACCTGGTATATGTTGTTTTGCTTATTTGTATGTGGCTAAATAATGTTTTGCGTACATTGTATGCTGTTTACAACTAAAAAAAGACAGCACTTAAGCCATGTTTAAGTGCAGCTCTAACTTATCATAAATATATCCAGCCATCGAACATTACAGTAACACAAGAATGCACTGAAAATGATGGGAAGAGAGAAGGATGTGTGTAACTAAATATCTGGATACCTGTGTTGTTGCTGTGATAGTTACTTTTACTTTAAATACATGGTTGTGTGTGAGATTAATCAACAGTCAAGCGTGTATAAAAACTGAACGTTAATACTAATAAAAGTCAAAATTAATTATTCAAAATATATATGTTGCCACTTCTAGAATTATAAAAAAAAATTTGGTTGGACAAAAAACATGCACATGACATGTTATGCTCGAGCTACAAAAAACAAAACATAAAGAACGCCACTTCAAAAAATGTATCACAAAAAATCTTTGGATAAGTGAAAAATTACAGAAAATGTATGCAATAACAACCACACTTATACACAATATATACCATTACACAAATGCTAAAGCTAATTATTTGTGTAGTCACTACATGATTTGACTTTTACACAGAGCAGTGTGAATGTAGACGTTTTTTTCAACACTAGTGATAATGGTAGTGTGGACACTGATGTTTTCTTTTGGAAACTCTCGTAATGCGTTTTTTTAATGCATTAGTGTGGACGTAGCCAGAGACCAACATTAAAACACCCAATCCCAGAAGTCACACATAGTCTGGTTAAAAGGCCCCAGGGCTGATCATCCTACTGCTCAGGGCCCAAAGCAAAGCATGACTAAGACAGTCAGTATGTTTACGTGTACTTTCTCTGCTATGCCTCATGCTTCTTCTATTCCTTCCGGGTCAAAGCCTGAGGGGGCCTGCAGAGCAGAGCGGCTAGGCCAGTTTGAGTCCGATTGAACGTACTCATGCAAGAGTCAATCAACTCCCGGTCGCATTATCAGGGTGTCTAAGTCCAACTAAGAGAAATTCAATTTAGTATGATTTACTAATATGTTTACATGTACTTCTAGAGTCCGGTTTAGTGTGGCTAACACAATAATTAGATTATCTTAGTGTTCATGTAAATGTAGTGAGTGAGAAAGCCAGTCATCCGCTCTCTGGAAGGCACTCTTCACTGTCCATAGTGATTGCCTTCTGTCTGAGGCACAGATGGCTCCTCAGACACCCCCCGAAGGTCTTCCTGATGCAAAAATGACCCCAACTTTCATAAAAGCCTTGCCCACAATCCCAGCCGTGCCACCTACATGCGTCGTTGCTCTGTAGTGATTAATATACTCGTGACCGATGACAAGCGACACTGCTTCTTTGGCATGGATTGTTACTTGTGCTTAATGTCTTGCATTTAACTACAATGCCCACAAAAGTCAGTCCTAAACAAGGAATAAAGCTTGGGTATAAACAGAAAGCTAGCACAGAAAGCAATTTTCAGGAAGTGCTCTTTGCATGTTTTTTTTGCTGATTCAGCTCATTTGGCATAAAGAGTTGGTGGCCATTTCTAGCCATCTCTCCTCACCTGTATTACCAGTATGCACATGCCAATGGTGCCCAGGAGGTGTCTGTTGTCATATAGCCATTCCTCCACCTTCTCGTAACAACCCTGTGGAGGATGGAAAACACGGCTCAAGTGTGCATGTGTAGAAGGGCTGCAGTTGAGCCATTAAACGCTTAATTTGGGATCTTTATCACAGGAAAATCTAAGAAAATGTGCTACATTCCACACTGCAGGAGTCAGGACAGTACATACAATAGAGAAAGAGGCCTAATTTGTAAAATATGTCATTGCAAAGCCCTAAGAATGTTGAGGAATTTGTTTATTATGTGCCAAGCCTTGAAAAATAAACCTTCATGTACCAAAACGTATGTTTGTTACATTCAGAAACATTCACCTCCTTACACATAAAAAAACCACAGCGTGACTAGGAAACAAAGTTACTAAAATTAACAGTGAATTTTTCTCAGACGGATCCAATCCATACAAAGGATGAACAGGAGAACGAGATAATCTGTCACACCTGGTGCTATAGTGACACTCACTCGGTTCCAGAACATGTTGGTGACATTGCGACCACACTCCTTGTAGTGCTCCTGGCAGCAGCGGTCAGGGACCATTCTTTCCTGCAGGGCCTCATGCCAGTCTGTGTAGCCTGTCACACCACAGCACTTCCACTATACGCACAGGCATGTAAACATACACACACTCTTTCAGTGCTTATCCGGAGCACTCTTGGCCATTAGATCTTAGACCAGCCATACTGATTGATCATTTTGGCTCTTTCATAATTCATGTTCTGTCATTTAATCATATTTAGGATCTAACCATTTCAAATTTGCTGTCATGTACACATGAATCCAGCAAATGAAGACAATAGCATTGGCTGGAAGCCCATACCTCTGCCTGAATGATGTTCCAGGCATTCCTCAGACCAACATTATTATCAGTGTTGTACAGAGCAAGCCCATCCTTCAGGTCCTGCTTGGCATTCTCTCTGACCTGTTAAGAACAAAAGGACAAAAAAGACAAAATGTCTGAAGGGGAGGGATGGTTTTGGCATCTGTGACTTATTCTGGGCCATGTTTTCAAAGACTGGTGACCTTTTGTCCGGAGAATGAATGGACAACACACTTTGGCCTCTCAGCCCGGGGTACTTTTCATGGCCGTCTCATGACTGCATCTGTGTCAAAGACTTAATGGCTATTTGTGTAAATTGGGCTGTTCAATGTGTAAACAATTCACCCCAACAATGAGAGGGGCATCTCCAGGACTTGGACAGTCAATACTGATCACTGTGGTGTACATTACGTGACAAGGACCCAATAAACAGAAAATGCATTCTTTATAAATCATTTACATATTGTTTATATACAGCAAGCTTGAATTGCCAATATTTCATGTTTAACATGGTTTACAGATGGAGGCATAATTACAAAATCACAATGATTGAAAAAACAAGAAATCCTTTCTCTAGACTGTCTCGCTAAAGCATCCATATGTCACATTCACTCATGAAGCCTGCCCACCCATAAGCAGACAACAGATTGGACAATAATTACAAATAACACTCTTTCCACAAAACCATGCACAGCTTACCACAAGCGAGCATTTAGCCCTGATTGGATGAGTGACGTTCAGTGGTGGGCAGAGCTAACCAAACATTTAGCTTTGTTAACTGCTAGTCTGCGAATTCCAAAGGTTAATTTGATAAAGCTAAACCATCAGTAAAAAAATTGCATAATCTAACAATAACCGCCAACCACTAACTTCATCATATACATTTAGCTTTGGTTTGGTTTTTGGTGCTGAAAACCTTAAAAACATATCTAGAGAGCAATGCTTTTAACCTGTTTAACATCCATCCATCCATCCATCTATTATCTCCTGCTGAAACCGAGGTCGGGTCACGGGGCCAGCAGTCTCAGCAGGGAAACCCAGACTTCCCTCTCCCAGGCCACTTCATCCAGCTCCTCTGGGGGAATCCCGAGGCGTTCTCAGGCCAGCTGAGAGACATAGTCCCTCCAGTGTGTCCTGGGTCTTCCCTGAGGCCTTCTCTCAGTGGGACATGCCCGGAGCACCTCACCAGGGAGGCGTCCAGTAGGCATCCTAAATAGATGCCCGAGCCATCTCATCTGGCTCTTCTCAATGTGGAGGAGCAGTGGCTCTACTCTGAGTCCCCCCCAAATGACTGAGCTCCTCACACTATCTCTAAGGGAAAGCCCAGCCACCCTGTGGAGGAAACTCATTTCGGCCACTTGCACTCACGATCTCATTCTTTCGGTCACTACCCACAGCTTGTGAACATAGGTGAGGGTGGTTAGTTTGACTGGTAAATTGATAGCTTTGCCTTTTGGCTCATCTCCATCTTCACCATGATAGACCTATGCAGCGCCCACATCGCTGCGAGTGGCACACCGATCCACCTGTCGATCTTCTGTTCCATTGTCTCCCACTCATGAACAAGAACCCGAGATACTTAAACTCCTCCACTTGGGGGTGGACCCCATCCCCGAACCAGAGAGAGCATTCTACCCTTTTCCAGCTCGGATTTGGTCTCGGATTTGGAGGTGCTGATTCTCATCCCAGCTGCTTCACACTCAGCTGCAAACTGTCCCAGTGAGAGCTGAAGGTCACGGTCAGATGAGGCCAGCAGAACCACATCATCTGCAAAAAGCAGAGACCTAATCCTGCGGTCACCAAACCAGACACCCTGAACGCCCTGGAAATTCTGTCCATAAAAACTATGAACAGAATCGGTGACAAAGGGCAGTCCTGAAGGAGTCCAACCTTCACTGGAAACAAGTTCAACTTATTGCCACCCATGTGGACCAGGCTCTGGCATCGGTCATACAGGGACTGAACAGCTCTTAAAAGGAAGCCCGGCACCCCATACTCCTGGAGCACCCCCGGAAGGACTCCCCGAAGGACATGGTCGAATGCCTTCTCAAAGTCCACAAGACACATGTAGACTGGTTGGGCAAACTCCCATGCACCCTCCAAAACCCTGTGGAGAGTATAGAGCAGATCCACTGTTCCACGGCCAGGGCGAAAACCAGGCTGATCCTCCTGAATCTGAGGTTCTACAATCCGGCAGACCCTCCTCTCCAGAACCCCCGAATAGACCTTAACAGGGAGGCTGAGGAGTGTGATTCCCCTACAGTTGGAGCACACGCTCCGCTCCTCCTTCTTAAAGAGGGGGACCACCACCCAAGTCTGCCAGTCCAGAGGCACTGCCCCCAATGTCCACACGATGCTGCAGATGCGTGTCAACCAGGACAGCCTCATAGCATCCAGAAACTTAAGGAACTCCAGGCGGATCTCATCCACCCCCTGAGCCCAGCCACTGAGGAGCTTTTTAACAACCTCAGCGACCAAGAGTCCACACCCATGTCTGGGCAAGGGAAACCATGGTTCCATCATTTTATTCATCATACCTGTTTAATACTGAAGTTCCATCTGTCGGACTACAGCACTTACCAGGGGATATTACCCATGAGGACTTATCCAACTATAATAAATATATGTATGATATTAGTGTTTACAAATTCTTTTGGCCCATTTAACTTCATACAGTTTATCATGTGAAAAAATATTAGTGGACTTACAGTTAGCGGAAATAAATTCAACAGAAGCTAATTCCGCTAATGATTTTCAAAGTTAGTGCAAACGCTAATCCACTAAAAAAGAACTTAGCTTTCATAATTAGTGGTTAGCAGATTAGCGGAACCCTGCCCACTGGTGAAATCGCTAGCTGCCAGTAACACCAGCTCCTAACGGGTCTGAAGAGGACTTTTATAAATAAGGACTAATGCATGACATACCATGCATTACACATTTTTAAACTCACGGTGAAGGAGGCAAATAACCACTGGCTATGCAGTGGAGTGTGTTTACAATGTATAATACACAGCTTGGAGTGCATGAACCTGCTTATTACACGGTAACTACACAATTTACACATTTACAAGTTTGTACCTATATACAACATTTTCATGTTTACAAGCCAAAAATACATTTATCAGAATAACTAATTTCTTCCACCAATATTTTAAAATATAATTTCTGTTCATTTTAAATTTACAATTTTAAGGAACATTAGTTATAATTATTATAACAGCGCAATGATTTACTGCTGTGATTTGCCTGGCTGGCTCTACGTGTAGCACTATAGAAAATTAATCAATACCTTTGTGACCAATCATTTTCGAGAATTCAACAGTTGCCCAGAATATCATACTGCATTTGTTGGCTTGCCTTTTTCCCCATAGTACATCCTGGTGCCTTCTCCTTCCCAAGTAAATGAAACAAACATACCTGGCCATCCACATTGTCAGAAGCACCATCAGGTGAGCAGGGAATCAGGAGCAGCGAGACGGAAAGTCAGGGAATACGGGATTTATTACGTTGAACAAGCAGACGAGGTAGCACACAGCTAACAATGTCAATGACAGAACTGGGGAAACATACTTGAATGCGGACTTAAATACAAAGACTCAATTGCATAGGATTGAAAACAGCCGGTGAACGTAGGGATTCCATACGAGGTTAGCCAGGGGGGCATGGCGCACAGGAGGGTCGTACGAGCCAGGCACGTTGGTGTAACATGGTGTAACGGAAAATATGTCTCATCACATCAGGCCACCAGGGCTTCAATTGCACCTTGGTCCAGTTCTGATACTCGAGTGCCCATTGTATCTGCTTTTGCCAGTGGACAGGGGCCAACATAGGCACTGTTACCAGTCTGCAGCTACATAGTCCCAAATGCAGCAAACTACAATGCACTGTGTGTTCTGACACCTTTTTATCCTAGCCATCATTAACTTTTTCTGCAATTTGTGCTACAGTAGCTTTCCTGTTGGATCGGAATAGATGGGTTAGCCTTCGCTCCCCATGCGCATTAGTGTATCTTGAGCATCCTTGATTCCATCACTGGTTCACTGGTTGATCTTCCTTGGACTTTTTTTGGTAGGTACTGATCTCTGCATACTGGGAACATCCCACACGATCCACCTTCACAACTTGACCCCTGTCAAAGTTGCTCAGGTTCTTACACTTGTCTATTTTTCCTGCTTCCAACACATTCACTTAAAAAATTACTGATATTTGACTAATATTTAATGGCATGTAACATTGACAGGAGTCATTTTGAGAAGAAAATGATTCTAACCTGACCTTTCAGTGGTTTTAAAGTTATGACTTATCAGTGTAAGTGCAGTATAACTGCTAGTTATAGTGTGGTAGTAAGGAGGGTTCCATGTGTTCAGAGAAGTTGTTTTCAGCTCAGTGTAATGAGAAAGGATAAATATTTGAGGAGACAGCATATGATTACAGGTTAGCTGAATGTCTCTTGTACCCTATAAGCTCAGGAACTTCCAGTCCTTAGCTGGAAGATAGAAGCAATTATGGTGAAAATGGCACTGTTAGAACTGCCTGTCTTCTGCAAGTTGAGAATTATTTCAGCAAAAGAAAATCCAGCACATTTGAAAGCAGGCACGTGACAAGCTCCATCTCCAATGTAAAGGTGTCTGAGCATCTCAAGGTTGAGGCGTATAAAAGCAGTTAATTCCCAATAGCTCACGTTCATCATGTTGCTCATGCCTGATGGTGTTCCTTGCAGAGAAATGAGGAAGGACTCCAAGGTTTTACACAGTATCAATTGACAGAAATGCTTATAGTGATACAGTGTTGGTCTCTGCTGGACCAAAGCCAAGCAATTGAGCTCCACATCTCCCCAGTGAACAGGCAGCTATGCTTGATCCCTGCATGGCTGTTGGGGCTTTGCTGATGAGACTGCTACAACACAATGTCACATGCAGCTGAAGTTTCAGTAAATTCAGTCTGCACAGATTTCAACTTTTTTGTGGAGGAAAGGATTTTTCAATACAATGAGAATGTGTTTACTCCCTGTCTGCAGTCTTTGCATTTTTGAGATACTAAATTTTATTGGATCTTCAACTAATACAGAATAGCAAATAAAAGGCATCTAATTGAACGCGCATTTACTAATGTAATAATGTGTAATCTGTAATACATAGAAAATAATGCTATACAACAAAAAATATTGTATTCCATCACCCCCCCCCCAGGGAAACAGTATCACTAGTAATATTATATTCATCAGAGACAGTCAATAGCCAAACCCTCCCTGTAGATAGTGAGCAGTCAGTCATGAAACCATCCACAGATCTTTCCTTGTTCTTGTTTATTCTGTTTGACTTGTCATGTTCGGAATTATGGTGTGTGTGATTGTTCCTTGGCCCACTATGCTTAACCTTCTGGTCATGTAAGGAGCCCCTGAACAATGCAAATACCAAAAATCCATGACACTATCACCAATGCTACTGCATTTCCATAAGGGTCTAACTGGAAGGCTGGGATTGGGTGGTTTTAAATTATCTATCTGAAGAATGCTGTCAGAGACAGTGCTGCAAACTTTAAAATCATAAATTGCTGTGATTTAAACAAAAATCTCCTCACAATATGCAAATGGTTTCAAAGCATGATACTTTGTGAGGCCCATGTCACTCCGGATGGATCCATTCTGATCTGATCTCAGAAGCTAGATGCAATTGGGCCAAGTTACAACTTGGATGGTTGGTGTCCTGGGAAAAGCAGGTGACGTGAGCTTTCCTTGGGCTTCTGGTGAAATGCAGAAAACCATGAGGGCTACCGGTGAGTCTTCATTATTATTTAGCTGTGCTGCTGTACAGTGTATCCCACTTTTGTAATGTTGGTGTATCAGTTTGAACCTCAGCGAAGATGTGAGAGGACTCTGTATACTATTCAATTGTTGGGACTGTTTGGGGAATTGTGCATATCTCATTCTTTCACACATCTCACTCTCCACCCCACCACACCCAAGAAATCACCAGAAATTATTTTTGATGGAGAAGGATATGGCAAGGATAAAACAATACAACTAATGCCAAATTACTGACTGGGCATAGCAGGAAAGGATGGGGGATAGGCCAGAAAAAAATACCTTCTTAGATTGGCAAATGCCAAAACATTTTAAAAATATTCTTCTGATGTTATCTTCAATAGAACACATAATGGAGTCAGCTAGGAGTAAGCAAATGCTTTAACCAAATGGCAAAAAGAAGAGAAGAACCAATAACTGGCATATGATCTGACAATGTGGCAGTCTGGAGGATTATTTTCTTTTTACTACTGTCATCATAAACTTGTTTTTGCAAAAATAACTATGTGCTTTTCTGTTTGCACACTGGAACATGTAGATACGGCCTCATAGACTATATTAGAGTACATTACTATGGAAATGAGAAGAAGCCTTGTGTGTGGTATAGTGTTATGTTTCACTTATAGTGATTCCAGCTATGAAGCACCTGAACAAACTTCCATTTCAAATCAACATGGAGCTTGGCTCCGCTATAAAAATGAAGCAGCAGCCCTCCAGGATCTGTCACATCTTCTCTAGGAGAGACACGAGGAGGCAGGACACACTGTGTTCACAACGTGCAGCCTTATGTTCTCTGGTTGGAGCTGTCACAGAAGGCTTGTGTCTCACCTTGCTGAGACAGAGTACACATCCATCAGTGGAGAGAAGCCCTTGGAGCGTGGGTAGGGAGAACCTTGGCTATAGCTACAGACTGAATGTGGATGGTCCTAGACAGGATCCTATTGCTTTTGACAGTCATGGACAGGAATCTATTAGCTGTGGTTTTCTGGATCAGAATCCTATTAACTGTGATGGTGTTGGACAGGATCCTATTGGCTGTGAAAGTGCTGGACAGGATCCTATTAGATGTGATAATTCTGTACAGGACCCAATTAGCTGAGATGGCCCTGGCCAGCATGCTATTGGTTGTGACAGTGCTAGACAGACTCCTATTGGCTGTGCTGAACCTGGTTAAGAGCTGATTAGCTGTGATGGCCCTGGACAGGATCGTATTGGCTGTGAATGTCCTGGACAGGCTCCTATTGGCTGTACTGATCCTGGACAGGCTCCTATTGGCTGTACTGATCCTGGACAGGATCCTATTAGTTCTAGCCAAGGTTCCGATGGTTCTCAACTTATTGCTAACAGAAACCTGGAACTTTGCCTGGCTGATGACATCCTGCTCTCTTTAATAGTGTCAAGTGTTTGGGGTAATAATCGTATTGATGAACTTTGCTCTGTAGATTGGACGACTACCCCTGAGTGTGTGGCCACAAACCACAGGTTGCACTCACTCCAGCTCTGCAATGAGTCATTGGTGCCCATTGTGTTACCCTGAGCAGCAGTAGGCCTTTACATATGAGCCCACCACCCCACATTAGTTACGCTCTACTTTATTTGACGTGCACAGGCTGTCCCTGCTGTGATGGGAACTGGACAGATTGGCCCGGGCTGGGGGGTACAGCCAGCAGTCAAATCCATGTTTTGTGCAGCCCTGGGTACATGGTAAGCTCTGACTTTGCTGGGTTTCCACTGCCACCCACCCTCTCAGGGACCAGACAAGGTGACCCTCAAAGGAAGGAGTCCTATGGGGCCTTCATGTCATACTAACCACTGGATGAGGATCATCCAGCACTAGTGCCACACTCCCTTCAGCACAAAGCACCAGAACACAATGGCTGTCAACACACCTGAACACCTGCAAACAGAGAATTTTCAGCTTGTTTTTGTTAAAACAGCAGGTCTACAGGCAGACCGTGGATTCGGAGCACCTTCGGATTGGGAGCATGACGTCAAGGGCTGTTCTTCTAAATCTGGTCTTTGGCCTTGCCATCTGCTATAGTCAGATGGTCCCTCACTCCAGCGATAAAAAGACATGGAGAGTGTGAGAGGATTGTGTTGAAAAGGAGTGGAAACCAGCATCAACCTCAAAATAATCAAACTATACTACTCTGCTGATGGAACAGTAGAGGTTTCTGGGTAAGATTCCATTGATGTCTTGAAACAAGTTTTTCCCTCTTCAACTTCCAGGTTCAAAATTGACATTAATAAGATAAATATGTACCCTGTTTAGAGTCTGTTGTAGACAGACAAATGGCAACACAAATCTGATTGGCTATTTGCCATACTAACATGTGGGAGGAATCGGCTTGTGAGTGTAAGTACAATAATCATATCAATAACCCATGGTTAAACAGTGAATCATGGACAGCCAGGTTTCAGAGTCATCATAAGATTACAGAAATGGAAATTCTACTTCACCACACTAAAACTGTCAATGATTAATGTCCAGTGCCTCTACACAGTAATGATCCCATCTGTACCACAGGGCACAGAAACAAATTGATTAACCTAAGCCAAAACTCACTGATCCACTATTAAACTGGCAGTCATTCATCACTAGTCTGACACCATGGACAAGTCTGTTGGTGTGAGGGACAAAACCTGTCACCTGCAGATGAATTCTGAGATGCGTGAGTTAAGGAATTCAAGATCTCTCTACATTAAGTTCCTTAAAACCTATAAGCACATTATGAAATGCTATCAGAATGAGATTAAATAACAAAACAGGCCCTGGCAAACTTTCGGTGAAGAATACAAATAAATAATTTGAAAATAAGGGGTAAATGCAGTTTCAGATCTTATTGAAAGACGTTGCATGTAAAAATAAGCACTAAGTTAACATTAACCCCCAAAAGAGAAAGAAAGGGCTTTTTATCTAACTCCACATTAAATTTAAAGCACATGATAGAAACTTTTAATCTAAATGCAGTCCTTCATAGCCTGATATGGGACCTTTTGTGTTCCCTGTGCTCCTACATTGATGTTGTGACAGCCACATGGAGGCCATGGGGGACGACAGCCCCACGTAGACCCTGGTGTCTGATGTAAGTTGCCAGGTTTGGGCTGAACTGTAGACCATCATGCAGAACAGCAAGCAATCCTGATTCACTCCCAGTCAACACACATGCTGGGCACAGAACTAAACAACTAACTAAATTGTTTGGACTGACCTTTCACCTGTCAACAACAAGAAGTAATTAACAGATTCAAAGGAGGGCACTTAGAAGTACCATTACCATGAACAGCAATACATCATCACTTAATTTCATAGCACAACTTGAGCATTTGACTGCCCTACAGATACTGGATGAAGATGTGCATGGCGTATGCAAGCATCCGGCAGTTACAGGATTGATAACAATGTTTACCTTATCCTTATAGGTGAAGAAGAGGATGAGTAGGATCAACTCTGCCAGAAGAATAGCCAACAACACAATGAAGAACTGCAAAAGAGACAGTGAGAGAGTGACCTTTGAGTTGGAGAACGACAGAGGAGCAGCTGAACTCATCCACAAATAGCAGTACTTTCTTTGTTTCAAATGTACATAAATTAGTACTAAGCCTTTGACTGGCACAGGGTAAGAGTGATGATACAGTTCACTTCTTGCCATTTTCTTAAATTATTTCCTTAAATTAGGATGGTGAAACTTGAACACTGTTTGTACACATTTTAGTATCACATGTTGGAAGCTTTTGTGATACTCAAAAGAGAACACCATTTTAACTAAGACGGTCATTTTGACCTTGTGAAATGTGCTCCAAGGAACATACAAGAATGACAGCAGGGGGCATAAGGAACTACTAAATTAGGGAACTCAATGCACCTTTATAGGGGATCTCAGAAACTGCCTAATGATATTCCTGTCGTTTGATCATTTCCAAAGAAAGACATTTAATCACATGAATGTTAATAACCTTAATTATCAAGCTCATGTTTGATAAATGTGAAAACCTAGTTTACAATGCTATGTATTGCTTTGACCATGGGAAAAAAAAACCATTCTTAGGCCAAAATTTGTAATGCATGGAGAAAACCATGCTGTCTTCACAAAATTTGCATCTTAGAACAAGAGAACTTTAAACAGCCCATTCACTCAAATTGAAGTGGAAATTTTGTTTCAATTGCTTACAAAGATATTAAATAGAATTTGAAACAACAATTACCTTCAGTGGTACTGTTAAATGTGAGGCTAATTAGGCTAATCGGTAGAACACCTTAGTGCTGTATGTATTGATGAAAGGCAGTCTGTAGAGATTAACGTGCTTTTAAACACAACTCAGCTGCCTTCAATTGTCAGCCACCTTTCTGCTTGGTGCTGCAACACTGGCAAATGACTAACAATGGTAAGCACTACTGAGACAGAAACTGATCCTTGTGGCAAACACTAAATAACAGTATATGGAGTTATTTAGAGAACCATGCCTTGGAGATGAGTGGTACGTTGAGTAGAACTGTAGCATCACACCTCCACGGATCAGGGTTTCAATCACACCACTGTGCGTGTGTATTTTGCATGTTCTATAATGTGGGCCTTCTCCCGCAGTCCAAAGACAAGCGATTAAGCTAATAGGCATCTCGAAATTGCCTATAGTGCATGCATCCTGTGATGGGCTGACATCCTGCCCAGGAAAATAAGATGGATGTTCAGAGACATATCCTATGAAAAGCTCAATTCTAGAGTTTAGAACTCTCCACAGTAGTACAACCTTTATTTTTCTGTTTTGGTGGCGTGTTTATATCCTTCGAGCTGCTGTACATGTGATGTTTAGCAATTTCAAGACCAATCAATTCAGTCGGATTGTTGATGTTCCACAGCAAATATAAGCATTAAATGCCCACTCTGCCATCTCTGAACTGCGGCTATGTCTGCTTTAAAAGGGTTTTTGTTCGTTTTTTTAAACAAGCATTAATTTGACAACGTCATACAAGAGTACTCTTAATGTTACAAATGAATGTACCCATATACATAATGACATATTTTATTTTGATTCTTAAGTATTAATGAACAGCAAGATGTTAGGGGGTTTATAATCCTCATGATGTTACCTTTCAGGCTGTGGGAATGATCCTGTGATATCACAGGCCTTCATCTGAACCCCCATTTCAAATGCGCCTCTAGTCTCAACTGATGCCCAAAGGCTCATTTGCCACTCTACAGGCACAGAATTGTGAGAAATGGGAAGTGTGGCAGAAAGGGTAATATGCATGACGAGACTCACACTCAGGAGCAGGCACTTGTTCTCCTTAATGGCGCCCAGGCAGCCAAGGAAGCCAGTCACCATTACGATGGCACCGATGGTGATGACCAGGTTGGCGGCGGACAGTGAGGGAAAGGACGGTGAGAAGGTGGCGAAGCTGCCCTGTGACACAGAGAGCCATATTCCAACGCCAAGAAGGCCACACCCACATAGCTGCAAGACAGAGAAGCGGGCAGAGTGCTGTTTGTTCAGGGACAATTACACAACTCATAATAAAAATGGACAATTTTATTAAAAGCAAACAAAAACTGCAGAGAAAGTTACAAAAATGTACAGACATACATATAATAGTAAAAGATAATAAATACCACAATGTCAGTGTCAAAGTGATGTTTTGAACTGTAATCATGCAGCTGTTCAGTAAAAGACAGTATAAAAGGAGGAATAGGAGGTTAACACTGCAGAGGCATGTTGTGTCTGTGACCATGGCTTTCTGAAATGGATGTTTCTGTCAACCCTGTCCATCAGAGTCCTAACAGAGGGCCATCAATTACACCTCAAATAAGAGGACTATTTTCACTAATTATGGTGCGTAATTAATACATTAAGGTGGGAAGAGCCTGACTGGAGGTTGGTGGTCCTCACAATCAGCTCTTTATTTGCCTTTTAATATTCTGCCATAGACATACATTATGGATGCATGAACGGTCTGCAGGGGCCACTGCATTCCCTTAACTGGCTGTATAACAGCAGAGAGCATGTGGCACAACCTGAACTGAGCCTTGGAGCTGCAAATTTTACTCCCATCCGTCAAAGAGGCAGAGCAAACAGAGCACCAGTCCAAACAGGACACAGAGTGAAATATTGGTCAAGGAATTAGTGGTGAGATTTCCACTTCCCCTGCAAGGATAAAACACCTAGTGTAGTCTTGTCATAACACAAAATTGTGAAGCAGATCAGATGTGGTCGTATCTCTTGCTGACGGCCATTCAAGAGAACATTAAAAACTGAGCAAATTCAAAGTCTGTGATGTGATAGAACTGGTTGGGGTTCCATGCCTGGGGGAGGGGGGGGCACTTTTCCCAGGAATCACTCAGTTAACCATGTGACCCAAAGTATCATACATATTAAACTAGCATTTGACTGGAAGCAGTCATGGGCTGAAGGTCTTAAACAAGGTCCCTCCTAGAACATGAACCTGCAGCCCTTGCATCTGTGTCCTTGATAAGCACCTCAACTGCTCCCTGAACTAATTGTGACATCAATCAGCAACAACAAATCAACAATTACCACTCAGTGAGACAATATGTTCATTTGGACCCTCTTTACCCTCAGTGCTTTTGTTTCAGTGAGGACATGGACTGATGGAGGTGACCTACCACTCATCTTCTTCTGCATGGGTCTTTAGAAACATATGAGTCAGATTCATTGCTTAAGACATTTATTAAAGAACAACCCATGATTTAACACAGTGTAGACATGCCGTTATGTGAAGCATCGAGACATAAATAAAAGCTTACTTTTGGGAATAAAACAAAAAACAAGTTATTGGCTTACTACTAGTTAACCCAGTACTCTATTTAGTACCAAATGAAAGCTACTGTGTAGTGTTCGATGGGCAAGACATGGCTATAGGTTTAAATCAATTAAAAATCTCTAGGGAAAAGAAAGACCATATTAACAGC
>JAODUD010000062.1:28731617-28742854 GCA_026784285.1 Stomatorhinus walkeri
TCAAACCATGTCAAATACCCACCCTATTACATAACAACAGCCTTAAATGGAAAACAAAAGGTGTTATCAAATGTTTTTTTTAATGTACCTACCATGTACTTAGCAGAAAGGTCTTCTCATCCAGTGCCACCATTCAGGTTTGCCAGGGACTGATAGTTTACAGTAAATGTAAATGTAGCCTTAGGACAGCTATTCAGAAGAAACCAATATCCCACTACACTGAGGCTGATATAAAGCATTACATTAAAGTACAGATGAGTGGATCGTATTTGCCAGTAATACTGTGCAATAAAAGTTTTCATCTGTGAGAAGGAATCTCACAGGGATTTTTAATGGAGCAGAATTCTGTTTAAAGGACAGGGTGATAAGGTTCTTTCAGGGTAGTTATGAATCCCAGGTCAATTCAAGCTGTTTAAAAGATGTCAGAATTCTGACTGTTATCATACTGATACATAGGATACATAGGAATTGACTGAGTCTTACATAAGATGCAGAGCTTGTTTAACCACGCGATGCTCATCTGCTGGAATATAAAAACAGATTGTTCTCATCGCTGGTCCAGACAGCCTTCCTGTCACAGTCACTAGAAGCATGGTGCCAGTTAACAGCACATCTGCTGATGCTGCATTAACATGCTGCAATAACATATGAATTTCCTCATCCCAGGCATCCATCAGAAGATGGCTTTCAATACACCTACCAGGACCAAGGTCTCTTAAGCTAGTCCCGTATCTTTGCAATCGTCCTAGCTACTCAGTCAAGCCTGGGAACCCGTTACTGTTAAAGAGATTCACTATCGATAGAAGAATGCAAAGCGATTTCATGTCTTCCAGGAGCCAGATGCCAAGCTGACACCCGGCAGAAGCTCCAAAAGAGAAGGGATGTGGTGGCTTTGGCAGTGGAATCCTTATCACTGATTCTGCCACTCTGCAGATACCAGAATCCCCAAAAGTCCCGGTGAAGTCAACAGCAGACTTTGCCCTTCTGTGCCCAGAACGGAAGTCACACCTCCCTCTTCCTCCCTCTCTCCTCCCACATGGCTCGCAGCCAGCAGGTTTTGTACAGGAAGTCACACATTCAAGCAATCATTACATTCGCAGAGACCTCACAAGCTGGGAGTGCCAGGAAAGAAAGACATGGCGTTCTACTTAATATGGGTTTCCTCCCAGTGCAGAGGACTATGGTACAGCTTTTAAGCTAACCATACCACTGGAGCTTCACAGAACTTAATATACGTGCAGAAGATTAAACATCACTTGAAGTTTAACTTCTTTAACTAGCTTTAACAGATGCTTCCCCAGGGTAAGAGAGGTTGCTTAACCTCATGCGAGATTGCAGACTACACAATGTTAATGACTTCAGGCATAGCATGGACTGCAGAGCCTCAACAAGAAAAATCAAGGTAAAGGTTCTTAATGCAGAGAACCAAAGAGTTCCATCTGTGAGCCCCCAGGCAAGCTGTGAAAAGGTTCTGAGACTATCCCAGAGAGAGTCACTGAATTGGGTCTCAATATAAGCCCATGGCTCCATATTTACATTGGTTTATTTAGCAGCTTTTGTCCAAATGAGGGTATAAGTGAGGCAGACAGTAGAAGACAAGAGTGCAGCTATCAAGCGGCCACTAGTGAAGCCAGGCTGAACTTCCAACCAATAACCAGCTGACAAAGACCTCAGATGTGAAACTCAAACAGAGAATTCCACACCGCAATCTTAAATGCACAGCAGATTTAACTCCTCACACAAATACACATACCTACAACTGTCAGCCATACCCAGAGGATGTACAACAAGCAGCAGTTTGTCAAAGTAGAAAATTGCACAACATGAACTAAAAGACCCTCTATAGATATTTATTAATTCCTCCTCTTTTTGGAGAATGTCAAACCTCACTGTCAGAAGCATAGCAGGCTATAGTCATATGTGACATGCCAGCTACCCGGAGCGCTGGGAGGTGGGGTGTTAGGTGTGTGGGCGGTGTAAGCGATGAACTTCCACTTAAAAGCGGATGACAGTGTACAAAGCCTACTTCCCAGATAGTGACGAAAAATCAATGGAGTTTACCTGACAATTACAGAAGGTCACTGGACAAAAATGAAAGAATGTGATTACTTAGAAGGCGCAGCTAGCTGGGGGAGGATCATGTAAGAGCCATTTCCTTGGCTGTTCTAATATATGCCCACCACATCAATAAGCACTAGAGAACCTCCTCAAACTCCTGCCCACACTCACTAATAATAGCTATACCAGTTGTACAAAACCATGTTCCAGACTCAGGATGTGCCAAACTAAACTAATGCCTCAAATTTGAAGTAATGCAGCACTGATTTTCTCACACAACAAAGTCAGCTGGAAGTGAAGGCAAATGTGGCCGGCGGAGGAAGGGCTTTGTTCATTTACCTCAAAGGCCACACACACCTCCCAGAGAGGAACAGAGATCTTGGGTCACATTTCCAATCTGCGGTAAGCTCAGCTAAACACTTGTGGCAAGGTCATGTTTTATAGTAGCATGATGAAGGAACAACAATGGGAAGATCTTTACTGATCACTCACAGGCTGACAGAACTGTCTAGGCTGCGGGATGTTGAGTACTGGATTGCCTGTTTATACAGAGACATGCTTGACATCTCTATTTCACACATGACTAGGAGAGAACACAAGAAGGCTGTTTGGTCATTATGGTGAGATGCACACGTGCTGTAACCCTGCTATACAATGTGCCATTATTGCCCAAGACCTTGGACTGAAATATTATCCAACCACATATTCATACTTCTGAGGCAGGCCGGTCGGCTCTGTGCCAGCACAGACAAATGGAACATCATTGTCCTTGAAGGACTGATAAACCAATGAAAATGAAGGTAAAAAAAATGACTAAAACAAAAATAAAGCATTGGTTACTTTCATAGCACACCAGAGATAAGTGTTTACACTTCAGAACAATATATTATGAAGAAGCCCTTGATCTGTGCCTCCTTTTTTTCTAACAAAGGTAAATCAGTTGAGGTAATTGTCTTAAAGTGATTAATGAAAAAAAAAAACGGTTTCTGCATGTGAATGTGACTAACTGATAACGTCAGTAAGTTGTATGACCTGAATATGGCTGCCTCCACTGTCAATTAAAGCTCTAAGGGCAAGGAGACGCAGACAGTTACCCAGAGCCCCTTTATGCACATCCGCTACATTCCACTGTGTCATCTTTATCACCAGGGACAGGACCATAGATCTGATGACAGCTGACTCTCAGAACCAAAACACTTTGCTTAGAAATTAAAACTCGAAGCTGGGAGAATCTCAAAGCACCACAGAGAAACATCATCAAATATTTAAGAATGCATCTGACCAGCCCTACAACCCAGTTTTCTAAGCTAATTAAGTTATTTTTCCATTTTATGATTTTATGTACAACTTCAAAGAGAAAAAACACCCATCTTACTTTTAATTGGAGGAGTGATTATGGAACTGTAGATGCCCATGCAATTTTGGTGTAATTTGTTATGATTAAATGAGGATATGCATGGTGTTTGCCTCTGGATATTGTCTGCTCAGGATAACAAGGCAAATTTATGAAAGTGACTGAAGGCCAACTAGACAGGTCATAAAATAAGCATGCTATAGTGTGTGCTTTGGGTTGTCATGTGCTCTAGAATCACCCTTTCTTGATCTGGGGTGGTAGTTTCGTAACAAAAGATGACAATCATCCAATGTCTTTGGAAATCCTAAGGATCACTGCCATAAAATTACTAGACTCCCAAGTACCTAGTATAATCCATTAGTGGATGCACCACCCCACCAATACTTGTCCTAGGACATCCAGGATCTTGTTCTCGTATCTTCCAGTGGCACATTTGTCAAACATACAGTAAGAATCCTGTGAGGAAGTGGTCTGTCCAACCCTGAGGTGGATATTGTCCTTGTCATTGAGTTGTGAAAGAATCATACTTAATCTACCTCTGTGGAAAACACACAGCATGTTGGTATAGGTGGTCAGAGAGGACAGGGACACCTTGCAGTGTTCAGCCAGAGAAGCCTCAACCTTGCCCAACAAAGCATTGGAAACACGGTAACCGGGAAATCATTCCCATCTCTGCGAGACCATCTACTGAGTGCTTACACATGTCCAGAGCCCATTACAGGCCCACCTGTCATGACTATGCTAGCCTCTCAGCAAGATGGAAGAGTGTCAAGATAAATCAGTCAAGAAGTTCCAGCCACACATTATTGCTTTCCTTTTCCTCTTTCCTCTCCACAAGTTCTCATGCCCCCATGGCATGCACTGTACTCCTGGGGACCACATCAGGCACCAGATATGCTCTCAGGCACAGGGGTCCTGCGACACCACCTTTTATTTCTCATCATGCAATGTAAAAAAGCTAAAACAAATGACCTCAAAACTCTGCTACGGACTACAAAACTATGGCAGTAATATTATCTGAAACACTTGATTATCCAGTCCGTTATTTTTTGTGTCAAATCCAATTTTTGCCTCTATGCAATATTCATGAAGTCAGGATGAAAACTTCACATTTGGTCAAAAACAGAGCGGCTACAAATTAGGTCATATCACACTCCCTTCCCATATAAGCACTATATGTCTGATTGTTTGGTTTGATCAGTGCAAAATAGCAATTGAAATAGAAACATTTCTCTTGTAGCCCAAAGTCCTCTCATTAAGAGCTGATATATGTTCTTGCTTCCCAACAATCCTATTGAAAAACAATGACGTAAAATGTAAGAGAAGGTATAGCTTTAAGAAACCAGAGGATATGAAACCATTGAAGGATAAAGTCAGAAGTGTTTTTTCCCACAGTTAAAGACATGGTTGTTTTGTGTTTCTGGATTATTCCTATACAATTTAAGGGCCTATCAGTCAAATTTCTCCTTCTACCTCCTAGGGTTAAATAGCTCCAGATTGCTGGCAGCTTTAGACAGGGTCAATAGAAAGGATCCACACATTGGTACAGCTCACTCTGACTAGCCCTGCTGGGCCACCCACAATCAGCGAGGCCCATGTAATTATCAGCCATAACTCTACTTTTTCACGATTGTGTTGTAATTTGTACTTGATATATGAAGTCATTTTAGCAATTCGACCGATATATCGGCCCGATATTTGGCATTTTTTAATGTATCGGCATCGGCCGATATCTGAGTGTAGTAAGCCAATTTACAGACAAGTACATCTGCGGGCAGCCCAGCGTTATTGTTCCTGTGGAACACGTGACCCATGCTGCCTTGTGCAGGACCCCAGCCAGAAGTTTTGGAAGAGTTCTGGGAGAAAACGGTAAGGTAGCCTATTTCTTTAACTGGTTTGCTATGAAATGTTGCTTTAAAAGCAAACACTTTTGAAAGAGAAAGCGAATTATGCTATCGGAAACTGGCGTAATGATGAAGAGCCTTCAACAAACTAGCTTACGTTAAGGATAATTAATTCTGACAGTTTTGTGCACTTGTTGGTGGGCTCACAGACATTCTTTAATCGTTAATCATTTAAATTAAAATTTTCATTATTACCATATTTGCCCGATGTTATCAGTTCTGTTTTTCCTAGCATCGGAATGTTCACTCTTGGGGGGACGCAGGCAGCTCTCAAACACTGTAGCGTGTGAGAGAGTTGCGTTACTCTGCCTCGATCACAGACAGCACCGTCCTCGGAGACGCAGAGCTGCTAAGAACAATGCATGGTGGAGAAAACTTTGTTCGAAAGCGTGGCTGCTATTCACTTGAGCTGATGCTGACAATGGTCATTCTGTGCAATTGTTTGCATTTGAAAGCGGAGATTAGAACAATTTGTCAGACGCCTAGAAATGACTGCGCAGTTAGTTTCCTCATGAAACATGTCTATTCTTTATAAAGACTTATCCGTCAACAACGTCACAATCACTAGGGGCTTACGTTGTCCTTGGATGCAATGCTGTGTAATACGACTTACACAAGTCAGTATTCAATAAATGCTAAGTTGGGAATTTTTGTGTATTGCTTTATTATTAGTGTGATATTTTACCATGCAAATAGAGGGGAAAATGTCCAAATATCAGCCAAAAAAAAAATCAGCAGCATATCAACCCTGACTCCTAAATATCGGAGTCGGCTATTGGAAAAACCCATATCAGTCGACCTCTAATTTGAATCCCATCTCCTCTCTCATTGAGGATCATGCAGTTTGAATATTCTCCACAGATTAACTGGAATCTTTAAATTACCTATAGGGGGAAATGGTGGTGCTGCTGGTGCAGGAGGTAGTGCTATTGTTCGGCAACCAGAGGGTTGCAGCCTCTGCCACTGGTGTATGAATGTGTGTGTGGATGGGTGAATGTGAGGCTTGCATTGTAAAGCGCTTTGAGTACTCAGAGTAGAAAAGCACTATATAAATGCTGTCCATTTTATATGACTGGATGTGTTCATCCTGCAGTGGACTAGTGTCCCATCCAAGGTGAGTGCACACACCACCCTCCCCCCCCCAAAAAAAAAAACTCTAAGAGGGTCACCTAGTGCCCGCAGTTACTCTTGAAGGCACTGAGGTTATCTGAAGCCCAGTGAGACTTTCAGCTGATCAGGTGGATATATTTACACCATGACACTGAGACCATGGGGGTGCTACATGTGCCCTCATGGCACCAACATGCTGGCTGAAAATGGCATTAGCAAGACCAATATTTTTGAAAAACCAAACAAACAGCCGGTGTGGGGAAGATTCTGGAAGTATGGCTGTAAAGTATAACGGGCAGCACCAAAAGCACACAGCTTCTTGGCCCAGTGATGCCTGCTGCTCTGCCCTGTCACTCAGAGAGGGTTGAGGGACCCCCAAAGAGTGGGAAATTCCTCACATAGAAGTGGCTGGCAGGTCTCTCAAAGGCCCTTGGAAGGGCACCTTGTTCACAGTGACACTGGGTGAGCAGGTGCAGGGACCTGATAGGGTCACAGTGCAGTTTATGTACACGTCTGGCCTGATTTCGCCCAGCCTGGCCCACATGAGGTCACACTGCATTCCCACAGACACCTTCTATGATTCGGTCCTGCTGCAATTTACATCCAGTTTCCCAGACAGCAGCACAACCTCAGCTAATTTAACCATATGAGAGAGACATCCCAGAGGAAGCAAAGCTTACCTTACATGGCTACTCTACTGGTTAGTTAACCAGCGTTCTTTGTCTATTTTTTCAACGTTAATTGAATTAGAAAGCCCTGTAATATAGAGTCCTGAAATACCCACAAAGCACTCTA
Organism: Stomatorhinus walkeri; assembly: GCA_026784285.1. Lineage (NCBI taxonomy): Eukaryota > Metazoa > Chordata > Actinopteri > Osteoglossiformes > Mormyridae > Stomatorhinus > Stomatorhinus walkeri. The sequence continues at coordinate 28,738,839 of JAODUD010000062.1, forward strand.
TAATCTTCATGGATTTTCTCTTTTAAGCATGAGGCACTGTCACAGAGGGAATAAAGACAGACTCAGGAGACCTACAGTGCTGTATCAAGCAAAAAAGCACACGAATACATGTAAATATGCGGACTTAATGCTTGCTACTAGAAACTGTCTGAATGTAAATCCATGACAGTTATCATCAAAAACTTTCTATATTTTTCAAATAAAATGTATTTTTCAAGCACTTTAGTATAAAAGGTTTTTTTTGAGTGGGGTTAATACTTACTTTAATACAATCCTTTTATCTTATGCAATCAACTTAGTAGATCAATGAACATAGTAATTAAACCTCCCTGAATACTACTTAGTTCTTTTGGTCTCGGTAATACATCTCTCAGTCCTCTGATGAATAATCCTATAACGGAAAGGTGTAGTGTACACACACAGACACACACCCACACGCACAGACCCATGCACAGCAAACATGCGTAGCTGCCGGAAGCCAGATCTTAGGCTGGATGACACAGACAAATCACCATCACAGTTGTGATATGAGATAATTCTGGGCAGATTGGGTTGCGATGCTCCTGTGACTCTAACAGTACAACTCGAGATAATCTGCAGGCTTTATTGTGTGACAGCCATGCAAACTATGGGACGAAGCAGGTCTGACAGCTCTCAGTTCATGACAGTGAGATTTTGGTGGGTGTAACTTCCAGTCCACCATTCACAAGGAAACATTTCAAAAGGGCAGGACCCCATTTTTGGAAGGAAAAAATATACTCAAAAACAGCCAGATGGATAGACAATGGTAAACTGATTAACCCACTTCAGAAGTCTGCTATCTCAATTGACGTCTGTCAGGAGATACAGAGGCATGAATAATTGTTTCAAAGCTTACTCAGAAAGTGGAAACTGACGATACCTGATTGGCACGGCCATTCCATAAGTCTTAGGGCAAAACAATCTCTTATGTAAGATGATGATTACTTCTTGCACTTTTCATCCACACTCATCTCAGCTGAAACAGAAAATGGCAGGGAGCTCATTTCTAGGACACGGACACATCAGGCCAAACCTCTAACATGTCATTCCTTTGTGTCTACTCAAATGACATTTAGACAAATTAATCAACCAGGAAAGCCAGAAGAAAAGAAGCTGATTGATCCCGGTACCCCCTACACAGACTCGGTCTTCCATTCAATAACGGCAACACTGATTGCTGTTACAGCTCTTATCCCCCCTGCGGTCAGAAGTGGGGGTGTCAGTGAGGGAGTCTATTATCATTCCAACCCATGGACCATTAAAGGAAGTTAAAAGAGCTTATGATCCCAAAATGTCAAAAATGTAGGAGTATCGACCAAGGACCATGCAGGCAAAGAGAACAGTAAAGAGATCTGCTACATGAAGGGACCCATACGGATCAAAATTATTTTGAAAGCTATCTAAGGAGCCACCTGCACTCTGCCAAATCCTGCCCAGCTTCATTGACATAAGCAGAAGCGCGAGACGGGTAACGTTGATCCCAAAAGGCAGGTAGGTGGGGATACTTTGGTACGAGCCCATGGGACTCTTTAGCATCCCGAATGCTGGGTAAGTTATACAGCCCTGAAACACAGAAACAGGTCACAACTGGAGAAAATTACTGCAAATTCAAAAACCTCTAATTTAATATCAAAGTGGATACGTAGAGCACCTAAAGCCCCTTTCACAAGGAGCTATCTTTGCTACCTCACCCAACACCCCAACCAGCCAATCAGAAACCAATTAGCATCAAACTCAGCCATGCAGAAAGTGATCAGTTTAGATGGTAAGGCCAGTGACCGCATTTAGAGGGCCTGCCTCTGGTGGAAAACCCTATTGGCTCAGGAGATACATGCAAGCTACTGTAGTGACAACAATGACAACAAGTCATCCTTGGAGTTTATACTTGTCAACGGCTTGGCAAACACTGTCCAAAGGATGCTGAACATAAGCCCAGCCCAGGATCTGGTCACTCAATCCTTGTTGTAAGTTCCCTTAGAACAGTTTTGCAGGGCTGGTCTTCTGAAGGGTGAGTGAGGGGGCAATTGGGCCTTTATCTCACTGGGATCAACAGAGAAATGAAAAACAGTAGGACAGAAAAGGGATGTAAGCAAAAACAGGCCCAAAAGCTAAAGTATCCCGCTGCCAGTGAGTTTATACAATCAGCCATGGTGGGTGGCATGGCAGAATGCAACCATACTTAGAGACCCGCCTCTTTACCTCAGCTTTCTGATTATGCCAGGATAAAATAAATGAATTCTGTTATTCAAAGGAGTGATGGCTACCTTAAAAAAATATGACTATCAAAGTTGTTTACATAACTTTCAGGGAATTACCTATATGCAAATCCCTGATTGCTATGGTAGGATGAGCAAACATGCAGCTATGGTAAGACAGTATCGGCAAGACCTGGACTTGCTGTCTGCAAAAGATAGGGCCCGCAAATGGACATCAATTCACTGAACCTATTACACATGAGTGTATGAATCCTGCTGATTCGAGACCTCTACAGGACACCCAATAACCAAGACCCCAGATGCCCGCATTACCAACACATTTTCTACGTCACTCCCAAAGCATGGGCTCTGTGCTCAGATCTGAGATGTTGCTCCTATTGACAGGACTGTGGATTATGGAGGGATGTGATGGGGAGAGGTCTTCTTGCAAGTTCAACAGAACAAAGATTACTAGTGTGCTGAGACCTCATGAACTGCCCAAATAAAGCCCCAAGCGTAGAGGAAGTTTCATCCCATGGGTCAGTTAAAAAATACTCACACAATACACACACTGTCGTGATGTAGGCAGTTGCATCAAACTGGCTGAAAGTGTTGCCACTGGAAAACAACAACAAATACTAGGAGGTCATAAACCATTAGATACATTTACAGTGATGCATAGGTTCACATTTTTTCCTGAATCAGCCTGTTATAAAATCCAGCTCCTGCAGATGCGTTTCTGAAGAGTCCCCACTGTTGAAGAGCACCATCTCCTTCTTTGTCTCCCGAACCGTTTGTGCTGAGCGCTTTGCGGCACTGTGTATCACCATGTGTCAGTGTAAGGAGAGGCTCATTTAGCGATTTTACGCATGTGATGTGAATCAGGACAAAAATAACACACACATTGTGACAGGAATCCAACATGAGACTCACAGGTACCTGGGGACTGCAAACCATAAACAATAAGTGTAACATTTTCTTTGAAAGTAAACATCCCAGTTTAATAACACAAAGAGAGGAGATATGCTTTGGACACTGAAGGCCAGTTCAGTACATATTTACTGGATCTGATGACAAGGAAAAAGTATTTCATTATGTAGAGGTAAATATATGTTACCTAAAAGCTGAAATCCCACCCCCATAAATATTCTTTCTTGGTCCCTGTCTACGCCCTACCCCCCCAAAAAAAAACACAGACCTGTGCACCACTGTGAGAATGTAGGGAAGTGGAACGGCTCCCCACGGAATGTTTTGGAGTAAAGAGCGCCTGCTATTTAGGGACATGATTATTTCACATTAGAATCATTCTGGAGATCCACTTTGATGTGCAACATGTGTACCTGCCGGCAGAACCAGGGGGTGGCTCAGAGCACCAGGCTGTTTTGTTGCAGCTTCACACAGCTCTGTGGCGCCACAAGTGACCTATAATGGGAAAGTGAGGTCTGTGCTATTGACGGTGGCTCCGGCCCGGCGCAGCCATGTAACACTCCCGGCTTCCAGGCTCTACTTGGAGCTTGACATCATCCTCTCGCCTTGTGAACATCTGATGAGGCACTACTATCTGATGAGGTAGCAGTGCTCAGCCTAGCACCCTCTACAGGACACCAATGCAAAAAACAAATAAATGAGAGCAACCACTGGGTCCTCCCTAAATGACTGCCGTGGCCCCAAAAAGTGTTACAGATCGTCTGTCCTCCCAGTGGATTGTTTCCCTCGATGGACTGCTTTTACCATTACTACTTCCATCCCCCACCCTGATTGACAATTCCGACAATTCCGACCATTGCCAGAACAACCCCC
>JAODUD010000062.1:28742954-28755597 GCA_026784285.1 Stomatorhinus walkeri
TTCCGCACATTGCCCGAACCACCCCCCCCCCCCCATGGAAATCAAACTTATCCTGCGACTGACACTGGTGTCAACAGGGGGCACTTTGGGCTCCTAGGGCGGTGTGTAGCATCAGCAGAATTCAGCTTTTTCAGCAAATTAGATGTGCATGGATGATATAATATGTGTGCTCATCAATGCCTATTAGAAATGAGTGATGTGGCTAGATACCAATCCTATGAACTCTGTAGACCTCACCGCTGAGTGGGCGGGTCTGACCCACATCAAGCTGGCCACAGGAGGACTTTAACATGACAGTGTCTCCTTAGCTCCATACAGAGGCTTTCACACTGAGCAGGGGGGGTATAGCAGAGTGCAGAGTTAATACACTGGGGTTCCTAAGACATATGCCTCCTAAGATATGTGCATACAAAGACTGCTGGTCTGACCCGCGAACAGTATCCATCTCACATCAACAGGCATGCCTGGTAGCATTGCAAGGCCGAAATCTGGCATCTTCCACAGAAATCAATTATGTCTCCGACATCAAAGGCCTCACGTCCAGCAGGCCTTATTCCACTTTGCAGACAGACGCTTTCTTACATCTGTTCCTCTCAGCCAATGAATCTTGTAATGTTATGTGGGTTCACAGGAGCTGCAGAGAGCTTCGCAAAAAACAGCAGAACTTGCCTTCAAAAGGCAACAAAACCTGCATGGCCTCACCAGGGGTATTAATGCATATGCTGTCTAAAGCAGGTACCTGAGCTTGGCTTTGTAGTAGAGCATGTGCATGCTGGTGGTGATACGGCACTGCTTGATATGGAAGTTATTTCATTAAGAAAGCTGTTGGAGATGTCCTCAATTTCTCCTTATTATAACCACTGGCTTGCTGATCCATGATGCAATTTTAATTTGAAAGTGAAACAACAACGCCTTCCTCTCTCTCTCTCTCTCTCTCTATATATATATATATATATATTATACACACATACATACATACATCTGACAACAGAGTTGGATATGTGCTGTACTATGGTGCAGATTGGAGTCGTTTAGCCGTATCCTCTCCTGTGGCAAGTTGGTCCGCAGTTGTTGTAACTGGCCCTCGAGAACCTGCAGATTGGCACTGGGTCTTAGTTGACCTTCAAACTGTCCCACGCGTGTTCAATTGGGGAAAAATTGGGGGGGCCTTGGCTGGCCATGGGTGGACATCAATATGATGCAGGCAGTCATTAGATACACGTGCTGTGTGTTTACAGCCGTTGTCTTGTTGAAAGACTGTACCAGGGTGCTGTCTCAAGAGGAGTAAGACATGCGGACTCAGGATGTCACTGACGTAGGGCTGTGCACTACCAGAGATGAGCTGAAGTCATACATTATGGCTTCCCACACCGTGATGTCAGGAGTAACGTCGGTGTGTCTCTGCCAGTATGTGTGAGTGTGTAGATTAGGTTTATATTACACTGTGGGGAACAAATATCCCCCACAATGTAATAAAAACCTGTTTGTTTTTTTACTATGCGGACCATTTTTCAGGTCCCCACACAGATCTGTGCATGCAAAACTGCAAAGAAAAATCTCGTAATTCACTAAGTCACATATTGTTAAGGTTATGGCTGGGTAAGGGTTAAGGTCTTCATGTTGTGATTAAAGTTTTCCCTATAGAAATGAATGGTGGGTCCCCACAAACCTGTGTGTGTGTTTATATTTCAGCCATGGTTAATAATGAGCATCCTGCCTGGTGCTCTGGAAAGATGATTCATGTCTTCAGTGTTTTCTTGTCAACTTAGTAGTCAGGAGTATATTTGTTGGGGGCAGCGGGGAACAGCAGGGAGCAGCGGGGGAACAGCAGGGAGCAGCGGGGGACAACAGGGAGCAGCGGGGGAACAGCAGGAAGCAGCCGGTGATAGCGGGGGAGCAACGGGGAGCAGCGGGGAGCAGCGGGGGACAGCAGGGAGCAGCAGGGGACACTAGGGTACAATGATATTGCATCTTATCCATTTCAGCCAGCCAGGCTGCCCACTGGGCACCTTCTCGATAAAAACCCTTCATCTTGCAACCACCTTCCATGAACGGAATCTAATAATGTAAGGATATTTTAAATGTTCATTAAGATATGATTTGATTAGGTGGAACCACAAGCAAATCTCTGAAGGGGGAAATGTGCCCACCTGATGGCCTTGTACCACTACTTGAAGTGACCTAGTTTTAATTCACACTCATTATTAAAGCCTCCATTATGGAGATTAACCATCTGGTCACATCTCTTGTACTTGAGATCCCATAACGCAATGGGGGAAAGTCATGTCTAAGCTACTGAAGACTTTAAACACACCCCACACCAAAAGCTTTAGAAAAATTTGGAAAAAAGGTAGGACTAGGAATTTTCTTTCCTTGTCTCTAAGAAACCATGACTGGATGAGAGCGCTTACTGAAGACAGCTCCAGAACCTCACTTACGCCAACACAGGCCCAGGAGTCCCAATCATTGCCAGGCAGGAGCAGGGCATGGCCCTTTCTTCTGATGAAACCAGTAAAGTAATAGGGGGGAACATTTATCAACATCTCACTGCTGTCTCCACAGGGCTCACGGCATGTTTTTGAAGCTTTGAAGCTGATATTTTGAATAAGTTCTTTGTACTGCATTACTCTGTAATAAATTCTATGACTAGGAAAAAGATATTGCACAAACCAAACTTTGCCCTTTAGCTAAAGTTTTAAATCAACACATCTACCTCATGAAAAGGGGTAAATAAAAATACACTTTTCTGTCTTGCAATTTGATCCGTTGCACAATTTTTTATGACTTTTTCCCTGCTTGGACAAATTGATACTTGCGTCCAGACAACAGAACCCAGCAGCTAATGGTTAGAAGAACATCCTGCTAACCAGTAGGTCTCAAGTTCATATCCGATGCATGTTCTTCTCCAGAACAGTTCAATTTACAATGGTTCAGAAATACTAATCTCTTATAGCCTTCCAGCTGCTTTCAGCTGTATCCAATATGATGCTCACCAGGTAATTTTGAACCCAAACTATGCTGGACTTGATATACCCAGGGAAACACCATACATTAAGGCTGGGTCATTGCACTGATCACCTTATAAGATTAATCAGTGTAATACCAAAAGGAACTCTTGCAGAGCATGGCTGGCAACCAAGAAAAGTATGTGGCCCAGGAGGAAACTCTCCAACAGACCAGCATCTGGAGATGAGGAACATTTTCTGATAAAGTCTAAGTCCTACTAGAATCTATGGTCCAAACTGTGGTACTGGATGGTGTGAGATGCTATGATGATCATGGAGAATATGGAATGGGATAAGTAGTAAGTAGTAAATTTACATTATGAACAAGGCCTGGAAATACCCATTTACTGCTCACTACAATGTGACACTGCTGAGACCCCTGTGAGCTACACCAATGGGTTTATGGAACCTGTAAATGTCTAAAGGATGAGAAGGAAAATTTTCAGGATGGAATGGAGCTATTTTGATCGCATATTGAGGAAAGATCATTGCAGAAACTGCACGGGGTGGAGGGAATATAACATTTCACAGCTAGTTAATCCACAGATTGCTGTCCTGCTTACTTATCAGTATTCATTAATGTAAAGTGTGCAAGCAGGCTTACAACATCTGCTGATAATGGCCCCTTCTAACCCCGTCTCGGTGATTCATAGGAGAGATTCCCTATGCTGTCTGAATTTGGCAATCGGGACACTTAGGGTACCTAACCCACAGAGCACACTCTTCTCCAGCCTTAATGGACAAGGGGAAGTCAGAGCCAGCTCTTCCCACCTGTTCCAAAGAGAGCTAAAGTGAGTCAGAAAAGAAGGGACTTCAGCCAATAAAGTGCTCGGCTGGTACTGAAGCTTCTAGTTAATCGATCATACTCCTTAAGTAAATCATAATTACTGTAAGTCATTAGCTAATCTCCACTCCTTGCTGAAGTGGCCTCCAATTGGTTGAACTAAGGGAGACAGTTCCTTAAACCTGAATGATTATAGAGTTATCAAATATTCTTCACCCAAAACCTTAATGACCTTAATGACCTTCGATACATATTCAAAGCTGGACTGTGTCGACAGACATGACTACAAGTAGAGTGTAAGATCATCAAATTGCCACAATGCAAGGCTCACAAAACCAAGACCTCCTCTCGTTTGTATAGTTCTTATGTTCTTATGCAACAATACTGTTAAAACTATCAGAAGGCACTCAATTGATGTAATTGGTGTAATTAAAAGAAACATTAAAAAACATTAATAATGTCAGCTCAGTCAGTCTGTTTCATCCCATTTAATGGGTCAATAAAACTCGATCTTAGCAGTTTATTACTGAGTGAGAGCTGTGAAATTACCATTTAAACAGCATTTTCTTTGACCACCTAAGACAGTCGCATAGTACTGTGCAAAAACTGAGGATATGTTTATTAAGTGTTTTCCTCATTTCAGTCACACATGGTGCAATGACACATGTGTTCACGTTAGCATCAGCATAACGGATCTCCCAGTAGTTCCATCCTGTCCTATCTCAACTGCATTTCCTCATTCTCTGCCAGCCCAGATCTGTCCAGGAAGTGACAGAAGGCGTGTAAATGATGAGCCCGAGTGGCTGCTGACTCCCGGTCTGGTCCAAGAAAGTGGCTGGGTGGGGGTTCTCTCACAAAGTGCAGCAAGTGCTACGACCCAGCAGTCTGAGATGCAGTGCTGGGCGAATCAATACCCTTCAATTTCCCAACACTGAGTCTCCACCGCTCTAACAAATTGAAGAGGGGGTGGGGGCATATCAGGACCGCCACACTCACCTTGAGTGCTTATCAAAAATGGGAGGTAAATTCAGTTTCGCAGCCAGACCTTAAGCTCTCCTCCCCCAGGAATCTGTCCCTCCAGTAGTTTCCAGGATAGGATGAGTGGGCATTAAGGCAAGTTAAGAAAGAGTGTCAGGAACATGAATGAGACCATTATGCAGACTGAAAGCCTTTAAATACTATTTTAAGGTTGCTAAGAAAGGTCATCAATTAGGATCTGAAGTAGATAAGTGACTGAAGTCTAATAATGTCACAAGACCACATTCTGCAGTAATTCCCATCCCCCACATCCTGGAAGAATACAGGCCAGGAAGATAGTCAGTCCTGCAAAGGTTCAGGGGCTACTTGGAAAAAGTGGTCAAAAAAAGACAGACACCTCCATCATCATGGCAAATCTAACCGTGGCAAGGAGGAACAGATACACCAGAGGTACTAAGTGAGTATTAGGCAGGTCTGGAGTACCCTGGCATCACACTGTGGCACAATATTTTTGAAGCTTGTTTGATGAGTGCCCGCTATTCATTACAACCTCCATGGAGTCACTGGAGTTGGGCTACCTAGAGGAATCATGTGGTTGCAATATGGACCCCAGGCTGGGAGCCTGATAATAACACAAACAATATAATGATAAAGCGATAACTATGAGCATCCAAATTATTCTAAAGGATCTTGTTCCATTGGGCTTCAGTCCAGAAGCCTATCATACTGAGGATGAAATTGTTTAACCAAAACTATCAAGCATCAACAATGAATACAGACAGTGTGGTAAAGAGAAATCAACATCATGTCAACACAGTCCCACTGGGGCTTTGCTGTACTGCAGAGTTTACCATTTATGTACACGATGCATGTTTATATGACAGGAGAACCCACTGCATGCATAAAGAGGTATCCATCACCGCACACCACTCCAGACCCCATATCACAGCCTTCTCCCAACCTATAAAGACCCTCTGGGTCCAAATCAAGAGGAACATCTGCGAGCGATGATTTCCTGGCCTGGTAAAACTTCAGACTGATCTCCTAACAAGGCCATTAAGAAAGTCATCAAACCATTCTCCTTCTGTCGAGAAACCCAACGCGGCTGTATATCATATCCCGGCCTTGCATAGCTGCTTAATTATAGGAATGGTTTGAAATGGTCTGAAATAAACAGTCAATCAAAAAGCGATTTAATAAAGCATGCTAATGCTGTGCAGAGAAGAATGTGCTTCGAGCAGAACTTCTCTGAATTTTCAGAGAAAGGGTGCTTTGTTGGTCATGTTCTCTATGGACGGTGTACATATTTTTGTGTCTGTGCATCCCAAATCCCTTGACGAGGAAATGGCATATTCCCCTAAAAGGGCGGCACCTGTTGGCTGTGAGGGGTGTGGAAAACAGCAGGGAGGACTCTATCAAAGTAGAGCTCTCGCAGGAAGACAAACGAAGAGTGGCGGATGTGAGATATCAAAGAGACAGCACTTGTGGACTGCAGAGAAAGGCTGGCAGACTGCTTCCCGCCCCCAGCCCTCCCACAGGGGGGCCCCACCCCAGATACCTCAACCCACAGAACGGGAAAAATGAGAAAAACTGATTATTCATCTTGCACCTTCCCTACTTCTGTGCTAATAGCTATTTACAGACTCTCTGTACTCAGGAACCCAAACCAGAAGCTGTCTAATTACTTCAACTGACCCATTGTGGCCTTTGCTCTAAGGATTGAATCTGCCATCTTCAGACAAACAACAGAGAAAGACCTCTGACCTGCACTATGGCAGGTCTGCTTGTATGAGATCATGAGTTCTGTCAGACATTTATGTACATTTCAGCTGCCCCCCCCCACATTTGTTTGAGTGGTGCCTTGAATAATGTCTGCATGGTAGGTAATTAGATTCTTACGCACATCTGTGCGCACTGTGTCAAAAAATAAATGTAGTGAACTGCAGAGGGTTGATTGCCGGCATGATTTAATAATACCAGAGTTATTGTGCCAGCCTACAGGCTAACGGGTTGCTGGTTTGAGTCTGGGGAGAGGACCTTGGTAAAAATATTCAGCCTAACAAGGAGACAGTGTAGCTTCTTTACTCCGTGTCACTAAATTAATGAATGCTGAAATTAATTCCTTTACTGTGACCATAACCTGAATTCCTAGTGAGCTGTGAGTACGTGATATTGAAATCCACCCATCAATAATAAATCTGGCTTCCAACAATAAAAATGGCTTACAAACTTGTTGATAGACACTATTTTCAGACAGACATTAAGAAAATTTAGGAAAAAAACAAGGACAACAGAAAACTCAGTCAACTGGAGTAAATATCAAATGGTAACATGACTTAGCAGCAAGATTGTATGATATTGAACAAGACACCACCTGGGAAGCAGTAAACACTTTCTGAATGCAAGTGCAAACATCCCTAAAGACTTTGGAGGGTGTAAATCACTCCCACACTTCACGCCAGCCCCCCCCTCAGGTGCCCTAGAAAACCAGCAGTAACACCAAGTAGTAACTTCAAGTTCATAGCTAAATTGTGAGCATGCTAAATGCTAAGCAGCTTGGCAAATTAACCATTATGGATATGTTGAGCTACTCTGCCATGCATTGGCAAGCACGGAGACAGCCTTCTTGTGCCTATCTATATACCTCTGCATGGAGATATATAATAGCTATATAAAACAGCATCAGCGGGGTGGAAAAAGTTTTCTGGCTTAAGTCTGGCACAGCAGAAAGGCCAAACCTCAAGTTCAGCAGTGTGCTGCATATTCTGAGCGCCCTGCAGGGGAGAGTCCACACTCTAACCACAGCAGTATCTGTGTCAGCTCAAAATGGCCATGATAACAGATCAGGTGGGAACATTCCGATCGATAATGGAGGTTCTGCGGTCTTCGGGAAAGGGCACCAACTACATGAAATTGGACAGAAAGTGACCTTGTACAGGACCTGAGCTCCACTTAAGAGCTAAATGGACCAGAAAGCTAGAGTTCATTAAAAAAACAGCATGAAAGGACACAACAAAGTGTAATAAATGTGGCCAGAAAAGTCTGTACACTCTTGAGTTACACACATCTGGATTTAACTGACCATCAAAAACTGTTACCCAGGAACAGGCAGAACTGGAGTTAATATGGCAGGAGGTCTCAGCATGCACTGGGTCGGGTACCCGCAGATAGTTGCTGTAACGGGTGGATTTTAATGTTCTGGAATTTCATGGGCGAGTAGAAGGTCAATCAAAACAGTATTGTAGCCTGCAAAAATAACATATAAGCGAAAATATCTATGTATTAGACTATCATGTACAAAGTGTCATCATCACAGTGTGTTCAGTATGTCGGGGGTACCTTATGGTGCTTTCGATTATTTCTCTCAAAGTCGGAACTCAGATGAAAATGTCACAAAAAACATCACTTCCCGTCGGTAACACACCTCTTATGACGTTGATGTCAGACAACATTTTGTTGTCCGAGTTGCCCCTGTGACGTAATTTCAACATGACGGCTTACACACTCAACAGTAATTCAATTTAATAAATCTTTAAAAATGTTTATTTTGTTAAATGTGTTAATAATTATAAATGTAACTGCACATGTTCGATTTAGAGAATACCATATCATGACTGTAAACAGTATCCTATCATGCAATATTAGATTTTTAGCAGACTTGTTAGTGTCTTCGGTTTGTTTGTAGTTTGTTTGCCTCTCGAAAAAATATCGCTATAAATGTGCTAAAATATTTTATAAAGTTTTTAATGTGGTTTGACTAGTTTGTGTTTCTTGTTTGTCTCTCGGAAAAAATAATCTCACTCCAAATCTGCTAAAATATAAAGCAACAACACACAGCAGCGTGTTCATGGAGGCAGCCATGTTTGTTCCGAGATGTGGTAGCTCGAACGGGAGATTGCTGGACGTGATGTCACTCAACACGAAATTTCCGAGTTCCAAGAGAAAAACGAACGCACCATTAGATAACCGCCTCGACAAACATTCACATACACGTCTGAATCCTTGTTGAAGCATGTCGTCGTGTTCTCTCTTTCACGCTCGTCACAGTATGGATAGCTTAGGTCTATCTGATTTGATTTTGTGTTAAACAGACTTCTTCGTTTCAATTCAAAACTCATGTAGGCCTAGCGCTTGTCACGTTGAGGGGTGCATAGAAAAAATAACTGTGTGTAATTTATCACGGGTACGGGCGGGTAACAGGAGGAATGTTAACGGGCCCGGGCAGGTGCGGATTTAATTTTGAAATAATCAAGGGTGCATGGGCGGGTGTGGTGCTGTTCTGTGCGGGTGCAGGTCTCCAAAAGTGGACCCGTGCAGGACTATGCATGGAGCCTTCTGTTGTACCTGTTGCAATTAAATTCCAAAGAAAACATATATACACGTGGCCCTATGTCAAGTACCATAGATCTTGTAACTACAAATATTACAAAGTAAACATAGAGAAGAGGAGATGGTTTGTTTCATTAGTTCAAGACTAACAGTATAATAGAAAAAAGACCCAAGGTCGGCATTCCCCTGAGAATGGAAGTTACAGGAAGGCCCAACCAGACACCATCACAGTCAGTCAACATACATAGTCAGTCAGACAGCAACCCAGGCTAACAGAGTCCAGCCCAGATGCAGTGAGCAGGGTGGGGCATTGTCAGGTTAAGTTAACAAGTGGTCACCTTAGACAGGGGAATTTCACCACATTGACCTGTTCAAAGGGCCTTCTTGCCACCATTTTGGTGTTTGGGGGTAATGCATGCAGCTAAATGAAACTCCATCTTTGGCATCATCCCCTACTTCACTACTTCATCTAAATATAAATAACATTAAAACTTCGGTCAGGACTTGAAGGATAAAGAGTATTACAGTTTTTCTTAAACAGTTTTGGTCATATTTTCACTGAATCAGTGGGCCTCTGTCACTCCTGCTTCTCAGGTAGCACAGAGTCCCTTCCTGTCACTGTAAAATAAGTTGAAGTGACAGGTTAATCACAGTCCAGGTTGAGGTCCCCTACTGATCACATTCTGCCCCGTAAGCATTTTCACACCCCTCTGGGAGGGACTGGCACTGATGAAGCACTTTTTTTGCCTTGTCAGTCCCGATGTAGCTCTGATATCTGTGTGTCAAGCACGCACCCTTCATGTGGGCCCCCAGTCACATTGGTGTGACCCTGTTCCCGGGCCTCTCTGGTTATATGCCCCCCCACCCCCTCAGCTGTCTGTGGGTATTTCTGGTGCATGGCATCATAACCTGCCATTAGCCATGTGGGATTTGGGGGCAAAGTTTGGGATAGGTGGCTGGGCAGGGGGGTTGGCATGTTCTGCTAGTTCATCAGGGACAAAGTCATGCCAGGACAAAGCAGGTCTGCTCAATCAGCCACCCCTCTATGATATGCATGAGCTACAACTGCTCTAGCATGTTGGACACAACATTATGGTTTGCAACATATGATAAAAATGGCAGAACTAAGATAATCCATTCAGTGTTCCCTTGTGCACCTCTTTAATGTTGCAAGCACGACATGCTCCAACTAACTTGCCTTTCCCAGATGGCTTCTGTATAAATCCTGGCTTCTGGAATCTTGGATGTCCCACCAATCCCCATGTTCCTTCATTTATATGTTTGGGAAGGCCATAAAATCCCTGTGGTATACAAGTTCACCTCTATGAATGTAGAAGAATATGGTGTGGAGCTAAAGCTGTATTAGAAATACAATATTAATCAAGCAAAGCAAATTACATGTTGATTGAGCGGACTATCTACGCAAAACAAACTTAGCCCCACAGAGACTAATAATTAGCATTATTAAAAATCTGGAGTGCTGTATTTGACAAATATTGTACTAAGAGATTAAATCTCCTTGTTCAACTGAATCCTGTAAAATTATCAGCTTATACAGATAGCTTGTATTGTAGACAAGCATAACCGCCACACTGTGTCATGTTCCCCTGACATTCCTCTCCCGAGGACCTTGTAGGGGAAACGCTGGCTAATGGTAAGCAGAGTGACCCTACAGCAGACCACTGTCCCCAAGTCAGTGTGGTGACTCATTGGATTAGGTTGGGAGCCCCATGATTCTGTCCCCACCCTGAATTTCACACATTTCAGAGTGTAAGACATCACAACTATGTTTCCACACTTTTCACCATCACACAGCTCAGAAATACATCCGCCATTCTGCCACATTATCTGAGAAAACATCCACAGCACAGACGGACTTTGACTCTGTTCTGTTTGTTCAGTCTGGGGCAGCCACATTTATAGTAAAGAGGAAGTAGCACGTTTTTATCAGAATATCAACTGGAATATCTGCAATACGTTTGCTCTCTGAGACTGAAACTTGTCTTCTGAGCCCCCACGATTGACTGAAAATCACCTGTGTTGACTAACTTCCCCATTTGCTCTCCTACCCCCTACCACCCACACTTGGTATAACGAGCCAGATGGGCTGAATGTCTGCCTCTAGTTTATAAATTTCTTATGTTCTTATATACCTAGGTGAAGCCAACCAATATATACTATATTGCCAAAAGTTTTGGGAAACCACTCCAAATCATTGAATTCAGGTGTTCCATTCACTTCCATAGCCAGAGGTATATAAAATCGAGCATCTCGGCATGCAGACTGCTTCTACAAACATTTGTGAAAGAATGCGGCACTCTCAGGACCTCAGTGAATTCAAGCGTGGTATAGTGATAGGATGCCACCTGTGCAGTAAGTCTATTTGTGAAATTTCCTCACTACTAAATATTCCACAGTCAACTGTTAGTGGTATTATAACAAAGTAGAAGCAATTGGAAATAACAGCAACTCAGCCACATAGCGGTAGGCCACGTAAAATCACAGAGCGGGGACAATGCATGCTGAGGCGCACAGTTTGCAGTCATTGTCTGCAGAGTCAATAGCTACAGACCTACAAACTTCATGTGGCCTTCAGTTTAGCTGAAGAACAGTGCATAATGAACTTCATGGAATGGGTTTCCATGGCCGAGCAGCTGCATCCAAGCCTTAAATCACCAAGTGCAATGCAAAGCGGCAGATGCAGTGATGTAAAGCACATCGCCACTGGAGTCTAGAGCAGTAGAGACATGTTCTCTGAAGTGACAAATTACGCTTCTCTGTCTGGCAATCCAATGAACGAGTTTGGGTTTGGCGGTTGCCAGGAGAACGATACTTGCCTGACTGCATTGTGCCAAGTGTAAAATTTGGTGGGGGGATATGTTTCAGGGGTTGGGCTTGGCCCCTTATTTCCAGTGAAATGAACTCTTAATGCTGCAGCATTCAAAGCTGTTTCATGATCCCGACATGTGGGAACAGTTTAGTAATGGCCCCTTCCTGTTCCAATATGACCGTACACCAGTGCACAAAGCATGGCCCATAGGGACATGGATGAGCAAGTCTTGGTGGAGAAACTTATCTGGAATATGGTCAGAATCACATTTGTAATGCATACACCCGCCAAGGCAAAGTATATAAATAACATAAAGGGTGCACTCCCCCTGAAATGATGATACTTGTCATAAAAATTAGTTTATTGGTTGGGCTGGGCCCGTGCTTGTGTTTTCCATACAGTTCACAAGTGTGACCCGAGTTATTGTGAGACAAAGTGGGGCTCATCGAGATCAGACAGTAAGTACAATGAAGCCAGGACATCATTCATTATTCATTTCCAAAGCAGGCCTTTCTCTTCCTGTGTCAATAAGTGGCTCCCTGTAGCCATAACAAACTACAGTCTCTTGCTTATCCTTGTAGCTCTAAATTTACCCACCTGCATCCTAATTAAATATTAATGGATCCACACCATTCATCCAGATGTACAGTGGGGCAAAAAAGTATTTAGTCAGCCACCGATTGTGCAAGTTCTCCCACTTAAAATGATGACAGAGGT